>CALSFV010000206.1:1172500-1392500 GCA_943737045.1 Parapristionchus giblindavisi | reverse complement strand
CTCGACTAGTGGAGTACTGTAGTCATTACTCTGGGTACTGTAGTTGTTTCTCTCGGTACTGTAGTTGTTGGTCTGGATACTGTAGTTGCTACTCTGGGTACTGTAGTTGTTTCTTTCGGTACTGTAGCTGTTGATCTGGGTACTGTAGTTGCTACTCTGGGTACTGTAGCTGCCTGGCTTTATACCGTACGCCATGAATACACGTTCTTTGTGGTGTTGCTGTTGTTCTGTTCTTCTGGAGTGTTTACCCCCCAATGTTAGTGTTGACAGTACTTCCATGTGTTCCGGGGGTCTTTCATCCTCTTCTCGTTATTCTAAATGTGCTGGGGTAGTATGGGATGGGTGCTCACGCACCGACGTGCTTCCTTATTCATCGTTACATTTGCCTTATGTGCCTACCCCGTAACCTCCGCCGAAAGGTCGGAGACGCGGCGGATTGGGTTACGGCGTATGCACGTTAGGGAAATGTAACGATGCATTAGTGGATTCGAGTGTGCTTGAGTTTAAGAAACTTTCTTCAAGGCACACCCTGAGTTAATTTACCCTCCGCTCTAGCCACGCTCTCTCGCAGACAAAGAAAGCGAGAGAGCATTGCTAGAACAGCGAGTTTCTAATTAAAGAAGGGGACCCATGAGTTGGCATGTCTGACTCCCGCCACGATAAGCATGTTGGCTATTGTTTATATTATATGGTAATTGGCGTAAGGGATAATGAGAAAATGAGAGAGCAAGTATGCAAATCGGATGGGCACTCTCTACATGCCTTGAAAGTTATACTTTCAATGCGCATAGTGTGCTTTAAACATATCGGGAAACAATATCAGATATGTCTTTCGATTCGTGTGATGAATCTCTATCATTCTATCCGAACAGTCTTATTACGAAAAAACTCGTGGGTCTCCATCTTTAATTTGTATTGTGTCTTTAAATGCAGTTGTATTCTCACCAAGATTGGTATTCCGTGTCTGACTAGGATTACTTTGTTTGCTTACATGCTAAAAAAGTCTATCTTTCTCGTTATTGCTTATTCTGTTGTGATGGGATTCCGAATGGGCACACACACCTCCATCATTGTATGTATGTAGTATGATTCAGATATGTAACGATGCGGCTATGGGCTTCCGGGTGCTTATTAACTCTCAAGCTGAGTCATGCGCACACTAAGCAACATTTTTTTTCACAACCCTGAATCTTTTAGCATAATAATTCAATTCAAAAAATTATATGCAGTTCTCTCATTAAAAAAGGTAAAGGTTAGTCCCTTTATTCAAGGTACAAGTCCTGCGGGGCTGTTATAATTCAAGGCTTATTTTCTTATGGTGATTAATTATCACTTCTCTCTCAAAAATTTACGCTACAGAGTGAAAAGATTTACGGTCCATAGTCTAGATCGGTCGTTGGTCCAATGATAACACATGGTCAATGTGTTGTCCTTGTGATGAACGATGAGACGGCGAATCGATTCTCGAACAGACATTCTCTCCCTCCCTCTCCCTCTCCCTCTCTGTATGTTTCCCTCTTTGTATCTCTCCCTCTCCATCTCTGTATCTCTCCCTCTCCCTCTCTGTATCTCTCCTTCTTTGTATCTCTCCCTCTCCCTCTCTGTATCTCTCCTTCTTTGTATCTCTCCCTCTCCCTCTCTGTATCTCTCCCTCTCCCTTTCTGTATCTCTCCCTTTCCATCTCCGTATCTCTCCCTCTCCCTTTCTGTATCTCTCCCTCTCCCTCTCTGTATCTCTCTCACCTGCCCTTGCTCTATGTCTAGTGCGAACGTCGTCTCTCTCTGATTAACTTTAATCGATGCCCTTTAGTAATAGTAGTAGGCAAGGCATGCACTATGCTCCTCTATGTACTCTTCTCCCTCTCTCCCTCTCTCCCTCTCTCCCTCTCTCCCTCGTTTTCTTGTTATTCATTCGCGTGTCGATTGTTTTCTGGTCTTCTCATATTCAGCCCAAAGTTCGTCCGCTGATTATATCATATAACCTTCTGTCTATCCGTCTATCTATCTATCTATCTATTATATCTAATGAATGTTACTGCGTCTGCCCGTCTGGCCATTATAAGATTATCTCATAACGTCTAATTCCTGTTGTCGCGGATGTAGTCTTGATTAGAACTAATAAATTGTTTATGAAACAGTTTATTGAATATTTTCCTTTCATAGTCTATGTTTATAGTAAAGGCTCGAGATTCATGATGCTCTTTTTGTGCAGGAGACAAATCATCACAGGGGAATCCCGATAGAGATGTTTGATGAAAAGAGTCAGCCCTACCCCCGAGCTAAATTGAGCCTCTCCACTCTGGCTACACTCTCTCGCTTTCTTTCTTTACGAGAGAATGCAACCAGTCCCTATCTCTCTCCATTTCCCCTCCCTGACTCTCATCTTGCCCTCTAGCTGATCTATTTATCCGTACCCTACCCCTTACTCCCTCATGTTACGAGGGGTCCACTCGTGACTCGTGGGACTACACTAGTGGGACTAGGGAGTAGGGACTCGTGGGACCCCTTGAGCTCTGCCAGTCACGGTCAACACGGATTGGTACCGAGTCTGCTTTTGTGTCTATCTTTAGCTCGAGATCCCTAGGCACATGATTGTCAAGTGCAATGTTGTAGATATAAAGTAGCAATGGTAGCAGTGGAAGATGCCATTGAGCGGACAGGCATCACTCTAGGTACTCTATGCCCTCTAGGTCCTCCTCTAGTCCTCAGTCTAGACCTTCTAGGTCTCTAACTGCGAACAGTTATGATATGCGCTGTTCTCTTCGACTGCTGGTTCAGTTATGTTTCAGATAGTCAAGATAAGCCGAAGTTTAGCTTCTTGGTCAGTATTGCTTTCACTGAGTGTATATTGCATATTAAAATGTATAAAACGTGATTTTTATGAATATTAGATACAATTATACAAATTTCTTCTTTAGATACAAAATTTCCCACAATTTCTACATACAGAACCACCTTGTCACGAAAAGAAAAGAAAATCTGGCGAGAGAGAGTGTAATACAAGGAGAGTTTTTTTTTTCTTTCCTTTTCGCAATTTTCCTTATTACTTCGTTGGATAGAACAATTGGGTTCATCCACTGCCTCCTCCACAACAATTTCTCGTTTCTCTCTCACTACGAACTCTCTTTTCTCATTACTCCGAGTTGTGACGCAACTTCCCGAGAGAGTGAAGTTGGTTGACGAAATGAACTTGTGAACGAAAAGATAGTTGGGGAGAATGGGAAGAGATATAGGAGAATGAGAGAGAGAGCGAGAGAGAGAGAGAGAGGGAGAGAGAGAGAGAGAGAGCGAGCGAGAGAGAGAGAGAGAGCGAGAGAGAGAGAGCGAAAGAGAGAGAGAGAGAGAGATAGAAAGGAAATGAGTAGTAAAAGCTCTTTATCCTCTGCTTCTCAACTGCAACTCTTTGTCCAATCGGGATTCTTCATTCTTCTTAGTGGTTTCCCCATTTCTCTTCCCTTCTTATAATGCACTTTGGAGCCGTCTTGGACTAAATCGCTTCCTGTCTTTCTCAAACTCTCTCCCTCTCTCTCCATCTCTCTCTCTCCCCCCTCTCTCTCTCTCCACAACTCTCCCCTGTCTCTCCACTCATTCTTCCAATTCACTCCACTCTCCTCCTGACTAGTACACTTTTTACGTTGTTGTCCTCAGTTTCCCCGCTGTTCAGTTCACCAACTTGCACTACCTCTGCCGTCTTGGATGGTAGTGCAGAAGTGAGCATTCTCCATCCTTTTCTTCCTCTTCTCATCATATCATAATTCTCTGATTTACGCGGAATTACTGTGTCATCTTCATGGTGGGGATGGGGTCCATAGTCTTTGAAAAGTTAGATCATATTTTATCAGTCTTCTATTATGCCATATTACCCTGTCATAATTCTCGGTTATCGATGCCCTGTTGTCGACTAGATTTATGTTAATATTCTTTTCCTTACTACTCTTTTCCCTGTTTACGATATAATAATCTTTTGCTTCTCTTTTCGCGCATACATATATGAGAAATCAGAAACCGGAAGCCACGAAGGCATTATGAGTTTATGAGCGTTTGAACTGTTGATTTCTGATAGAAGACTCTTCATCCTCTGATCTCCTGGCACTGTGGTTTAAGTACCGTGAACTCCCCCGGGTGTTAATATCTTGTTAGAAAACATGCCTAGACAGATTGAGTCACGTGCTGTCGTGACGAGGTGTTGTTGCTCATTGAGATTATGCCCGGTCATTTTGTAGTTCTCTTTATATCTTCCTCAATCTATGCTTTCTTTTCGAAAAATACTACTGGCTTCTTCTTTCATTCTAGTTTGATACTCACTCTTTAAAGGCACACTATGGAATGATTTGACTCTGAAAGCGCTCGCTCGTAGACA
Source organism: Parapristionchus giblindavisi (assembly GCA_943737045.1). Classification (NCBI taxonomy): domain Eukaryota; kingdom Metazoa; phylum Nematoda; class Chromadorea; order Rhabditida; family Diplogasteridae; genus Parapristionchus; species Parapristionchus giblindavisi. Next base: position 1,388,141 of record CALSFV010000206.1, on the reverse strand, counting down.
ACGAAAGCGAGAGGGTGTTGTCAGAGCGGAGAGTAAAATAGCTCGGCTGTGCCTTTAAACGAATTTAATTTAAATGCCTTTAAGAATGTTCTGTTCATTTTTGTATTTACTTCTTCGCTATAAGCGTTCAATGCTCACATTCGTATTATTCGTCGTCTTTCTTCGTTCACGCACATGCTCTCTCACACTAGCATACGCACAAAGAATGTGCAGGGGGATTTCCGTGTTCTCACTCCTTCTACCTCTTACTCTCTTCCTCTCTCTCTCTCGCTCCTGCCTCTCACTCCTCCTCCCTCTCAATCCTCCTCCCTCCCTCTCTCCTCCTCCTCCTCTCTCTCTCTCTCTCTCTCTCTCTCTCTCTCTCTCTCTCTCTCTCTCTCTCTCTCTCTCCTTCTCCCTCCCTCTTTCTACTCCTCCATCTCACCCCTTCTACCTCTCACTCATACTCCCTCTTACTTCTCCTCCCTCTCTCTCTCCTTCTCTCTCTCCTCTCTCTCTCTCTCACTCCTCCTCCCTCCCACACTCTTTCCATCTTTCCTTTCTATCACCCCCCTCCTCCTACGTCTACTTTTTACCAACTTCTATTACTATTTCCTCATCCATCCCATTATTGGTATGACTATATAGGCCATGCTATTCCCTTTTTGTCTTCGCATTCTTTCTTTTTCAATTTCCGGTAAATGTGCGAAGATATCTCTCCATTTTTTGTTGCTTTACTCATTTTGATTTGGCCTTTCCATCTCTCACTTATCTTTATCCTTTTTTGCTTGTGTTTGGTAAATCGTTGATCTCTTTGGAGGGATATCTCTTCTTGTTATCACTGTAACTGTTGGTTTCTGTCCATTTGGACTCTTCTAAAGTACTCGTTCCAAAGTATCTTTGTCCGTATAGCTCTGTTTCCTTTTGATTTTCACACTCTCTAGCTTTATCTCTATCTCTACCTCTCTCTCTATCTCTCTCCCTCTATCTATATACCTCTATCTCTCAATCTATCTATATCTCTATCTCTTTCTCCCTTTCTCTCTCTATTCCTCTCTCCATCTCTCCCTCTGCCTCTCTCCCTATCAATCACTCCTCTCCATTTCGATAAACTCCCTATACATTTCCATCGGTACTCTATCATTCCCATCTTCATTTCCCCATCTTGATTCATTACTCTCTACCATACGTTTCTTATCAACTGATATACAGTGATTGTTGGATAGTTGACGGTTACGTATACCATATCGGCCTATGCCAATTAAATGTCACTTGCCACTGGTTCTATCATTTGTCATTGCCAATATCATTGACAGTGATATTAGCGTTGTCATTGTTACACACCATTTCTTCTGTCATTTGTCATTGTCACTGTCAATGTCATTTTAGTTGTCATACGCCATTGGTTCTGCAATTTGTCATTTCCTTCTACCACTGGCCTAGAGTTCATCACTCTACTGCACAGACATTGTCATATATCACACCTTTCATTGTCTTTCATCTTTTTGCACCACCCAGTCTAACGCCCCTAACACCCTGCATTGATCTAACACCCTGCATTGGCCGATCTAACACCCTGCAGTGATCTAACACCCTGCAGTACTTTAACACCCTGCATTGATCTAACACCTCGTAGTGCTAACACCCTTTAGAGATTGTTCTTTCTTGCGCTCTCTAAAGTTGTCTATGTCTATCACCCCTTTGTGATTGTAAGCGCGCGCGCGTGACACCACCCGCTGTAAGAACAACGCGGGGTTGTTCTCCTTTAAGAATAACGCGGGGTTGTGCATTGGTGCGCTAACAGAGCCTTCCCACGTTAGTTCAATCATAAGAGATCGTGTACAATAACCGGGAAAATTTAGTTTTTCACACATTTATTCAAGGGGGGCTCTGATGCGCATGACTATCAAGTCACTCCTCTTTGCTTACCTCAAAAACGAGAGACCGAGATCCGGGATATAGCCATTAGTAAACAGTAGACAATAAAGCGGTGGAAACTCTGCTCCTTTTACCTTTAATTTTTTAATTCCGCTTCACCTTAAGAGTTGTTACCTAGATGCGTATCGTGTTGTGTATTATGAACAACTTCCGGGTACTCACCTCGTGATCTTTTTTAACTGGATATTCGAATCATTTGAGCGAACACAATTCGATATGACATCCCAGCAGTATTGTGCACCCACCGAAAATTATCCAAAAAATTCCCCAACGTAGTGTACTCGAAAACATAAAGTAGTGCATACTAACTTCTCTTATCTTTCCTTTTAGAAAGAGATAGAGAGAGAATAGATAGAGTCAGAAAGACGTAAGAGACCGAGACAAGTAAAGAGAGATATAGAAGGAGAGATGGAGAAGGAGAAAGAGTGGGGAGAGAGAGAGAAGGAGAGGAAAAGGAGAGAAAGAGTAGATGGAGAGACATAGAAAGAGAAAAAGGCGATGAGAGATGATACAATTTATAGATCACTTTCCACTTTTCACTTTTCGCTTTTTCCTATCTCTTTATCTAACACCACTGCCCATCCATCTTGTACCTTATCCTATCTTTTTTGTTCCTCTCTCCCTCGCCCTCTGTCTATCTCTCTGTCCCTCTTTCCCCCTCCGTTCTCTCTCCTCTCTCCCTCTCTCTCTCCTCCTTCTGCCTCTCTTTCCTTCCTCTCCCTCTTCCTCTGTATACCTCTCCCCTCTCCCTCTATCTCTCCTCCCTCACTCTGCCTCTCTCTCTCTCTCCCTCTCCCTCTCCCTTGCTCAAAGTAGACTTTAGACTCGTCTCTTCTATACGTCTTTTGCTATTCTTTCTTCCATCTTATGTTTTGTGCTATATTTCTCTCTAGCTATTGTGATTGATAGTGGAAGGAGAGGGAGAGAGAGGGAGAGAGAGGGAGAGGGAGAGGGAGAGAGAGAGGGAGAGGGAGAGGGAGAGGGAGAGAGAGAGGGAGAGGGAGAGGGAGAGGGAGAGGGAGAGGGAGAGGGAGAGAGGGAGAGGGAGAGCAGAACACTTGCTCTCGTTCTTCATTCCCGGGTGCAACAGTGGCCATTTTACACCATTTCCCAGTCTCCCTATCCTCCATGATCTACTTCTCTAAAGTCTCTACACAAACGTACTACAAATCGTTAAATGATGCGGATAGCACCATATCCCGGCCTTGGTAATTTACGGTCATCTTTTTTTTCGTTGAATCTTCATCGTGATTGTTAAATGGCACATAGTAGCAAGGTTCTTGTGGGCAGCAGGGGAGAGAGAGAGGGAGAGAGGAAGAGGGAGAGGGAGAGATGTGCCTACTCAGAATGTGGTATTGATAAGACGATTGCGGGGCATTGCAATCACTTTTCTCCGAATCATCAAATCACTCACAGTTCCAAAGCTTCATTCATCCACGTCTGGCATTTCGTCGCCATGCACTTATCAATTGATATTCTCCCTTGATTACTGTAGTTTTGGGCTATATTTATTGATTTTTATTGATTTTATCGGGTCCAAGGGCCAGCCAACGTTGTGTGTGCTCAAGAATGAGTAGGAGAGAGGGAGAGGGAGATGGAGAGGGAGAGGGAGAGGGAGAGAGGGAGTGGCTGATTGCGTGTAGACGCCGCGGCGTCGTGTTAACCTGGACAATATATAAATACTCCGGATATCGTGCTCTCTCGTTTTCGCACACTCTCTCGTCAACTTTGTCGTCTGACATCCTCTCATTTTCATGTACTATTTCGGTACTCTTACGTCTTTCACCCTCTCAACTTTCATACAATCTAGGTTGTCTATTGTAAGATATTCCATATATGAAAGTCACAACATCTCTATCTCTGCACTCTCTCACTTCGCCATACTATTTCGTCGTCTCTGGCTCTCTATCCTGCTCGCTAGATGTACTGTGATCTCTCACCTCTTCAATACTCTGTGCCCTCCGCTGTTTCCCCACTCTCTGCCCTGCTTTCCAAGTTTACTTTCCAGTATACCGTGGATAGTTGAGAGGGCACTCTCTCATTTTCGCGTGCTCTCTCGCTCTGCTGTATCAGTTTCCAATCAATCGTTCCTGGAGATCGTTAAGAGAATCGTGTTTATGAGATAAGAAGTGGTCGGTATGGTCGACGAGCATTATTGGCGCCTTAATATGCACGTAAAATCCTATCAAGTTTGCATTTGATTACATTATTCCATCTCCCTCGAGTTCGTTGCCTGGTCGTGCGCCCCCACCAATCCTTCGGGTGCCTTGAACAACGGGATAACCTCACCATTTACCTGAATCGTTCCCAAAGAACCTATACCTGAGTGTAAGCTATTTTGCACGTATGCTGTGTGACCTGACTATGACTCCATGAATGTAACTATGTATCTTAAAAGCTGTTTTCAATACTGATATTGAGTCGCTGATCTATTTTTGTTTACCCAGCTCTGAGAGTGTGCCGATGATAACGAGACTATCGATCGATTTCATATCATAGATAATGGTCAGGGCTTAGTGTTTTCGTCGTAGGATTAGTGTCGCTGGGCGCCTCGTGGATGAGAATTCGCCGCTCCATTTATCTCTGACTCTCTCATTTCGTGTGATCTCTCCTCACTTCTCTTGTTGTCTGACTCTCTCATTTCGCACGTTCTCTCGCCATTCACCTCTTTCTCTGCTCTGTTGTAGCCCCAACTCTGTCACACCTAATTGAAGCGCAAAGACTGCGATTAGACACTCCCGTCTCCTCGATTCACACAATATTTCGCCTGTAGTCTAACACCTAGAGATTAGGTACACGGACCGTTGACACTCCCTGTCAGGTTTAGGCTCCTTTAGCGATTATCCGGCCCAGATTAGTACTGTAAGTGCAGTATCAGGGATTATAATGTGGTTTCGCCATGATCTCCTTGCGTCACATACTTGTATTGCTGAGACGCTAAATATAAATCGTTAGCTGAACTTTGAACTGTTTACGGATTTTACTGACGTGATTTACCTTCCGATCAGGGCTTTGATTGGTTGTCAATCTTGAGTGTTTTAATAATGATGCATTTAACAATGCTGCAAACCATCAGTCGACGGTCTTTAGAGAGAAGAGAGAAATAGTGTGTGATTCGAAGAGAGTGTTGTCCGACTCCTTTCAAATCAATGTCAGACGCTTGCAATGGGAGCATAGAAAAGCGAATGTATCGAGAGCTTTATCATTTTTGCTGATTTTCTATGCACTGTACGCACAACTTTTTTATTTAGACGATAAATTACAGTGTGAGCATTTTGGCTTTCTGAAAATGGGAATCAATAAAATATGTTTACTTGGGTCAAGCTTTATGAACATTGCAAAAAATAAGGGACATTGGACGAATCCCTAATCGCTACAGATCCGGTGACCCGTCGCATAGTTGTTCTTTCAAAATTGTGAAAATAAGGAAGTGGTTACATATTTGTATAGGAATTGATCATCACGCATTATATCACTCGACCGCTTATCACACTGTCATAGGAGGTACACGGGGAACAGCACTTGATATCACCAACTCGTATCCCTACCTCTTTCTCTTTCCCTCTCTCACTTTCTGTCTCTGTCTCTCTATCTTTTCATATCTACCCCTGTCTCTATCTCTACATTTCTGTCTCTATCTCTACCTCTAGTACACAACTCTATCACTATGTCGATCGAGATTTCTACTCTCTGCCTTTATCGCTATCTATCTTACCTCTCACGTCCTCTACATATACTATCTATACATATCATTTTATGTTTCTGTTAGGGTTGCCGTTGCGTAAGCGTTGTCGTATTTACCGGGCCCTCTTCCCATCTCTTGCCACTCTCTCGTCATTTCCCGCAATAGAGAAGAGAGACTGCCAAGATAGCGTAATCCCCGCTAAATTAGCGGGAATTACGCTATCTCTCGCCCCCCCCCCCCTTCCCCTCTCCTTACTCTCTGTCCATGCCACCCGCCTCGCCCTATTTGAGGCACGTTTGAAGAGATATCTAATTCCCCTCACATCTGAGAGCTCTGCAGTCAACAGCAAAGTTGTAGCTCACATCGATCCGGTTCTGATTATTTTTTGGCTGACACGATACGATCAAAACAAACAAAATGACAATCTTTTTCAGAGGGGAAGCGAAACGATAAGCGTTCAAAATATGTTTTGGTATGCACAGCTGAATTTCTCTCAATGATCAGAGGAATCAGATTAGCATTTGAATACTGATTATCCATGCTATTCCCTCTATTTTCCATTTCAATAATTCATTACCTCAAGAGGGACATTGTTCACCTCTCATTATCATGTCTTCCACTCTCGTCGCTAGTTGTGAGATTCTTTATATCAGATAAATTACACTTCACATACCGTAAGTAATCATTGGATACAATTGGATATCCGAGACTGTTCCTGTAGATGAATCAGCAGCAACCGAGTGCTCATCACCTAAATCGAGATGACCAAGTTATATTTTCAATGGGAATTGATTTCTCACAATGAGGATTTTGTTTTGATTATTTTAAATTTTTAAACAAGAAAAAATCAAAAAAACTATTTTTATTGAATTTAAACGGAAAAAAATGAAACATTTGTGGCAAATTGTGGAAACATTTGTCAAAACTTAACAGCATTTCCTTTTTTACCATTTTTCACGATACACAATACAAATCGATAATACTACATTAAGACCGTGAATAATGGTAAAAAAGGAAATGCTGTTTAGCAAATGTTTTTTTGATTTTTTTCTTGGTTCAAAAATTTAAAATAATCAAAAGAAAATCCTCATGATGAGAGATCGATTTCCATTTAAAATATATTCTTGGGATGACGAGCACAAGGCTGATTCATCTACTGGAACAGTCTGGGATACTGTATACGATAATTACTTACTGTATTCGAAGTGTAATTTATCTGATATAAAGAATCTCGCAACCAGTGATGAGAGTTGAAGACATGATAGTGAGAGAATAATGTGAACAATGTCCCTCTTGAGATAACGAATAGTTGAAATGGGAAATAGAGGGAATAACAATATTCAAATGCAAATCTGATTCCTCTGATCATTGAGTGAAATTCAACTCTTCTTGCAAAAACATATTTTGAACGCTTATCGTTTCGATTCCCCTCTGAAAAAATAGAACGATTGTCATTTTGTTTGTTTTGATCGTATCGTCTCAGCCAAAAAATAATCAGAACCGGATCGATGTGAGCTACAACTTTGCTGTTGACTGCAAAGCACTCAGATGTGAGGGGATTAGATATTTCTTCAAACGTGCCTCAAATAGGGCGAGGCGGGTGGCATGAACAGAGAGTAAGGAGGGGGGGCGAGAGATAGCGTAATTCCCGCTAGTTTGCGGCAATTACGCTATCTTTGGCAGTGGTGTGTCTAATCACGAAGTTAGGAAGTGAGAGAGTGCCTCTCACGGGCGATTGATAGAGAGAAGGGAAGGGGCGGGAATAGATAGCGTAGTCTTCGCTACCGTTCCTGCAACCCTAGTTTCTGTTATAATCACCCATTATTTTATCTATAATACTCTATCTCTATCTTCTCTCTTTTGTTTCAATTTTAGTTGATGTTCATTTGGAATGTCATATCATTTCAACTCTATCATTCCGAATCAGATCGTTTATTCGACTTTTGTACCTTTGTTGTCGATATCTATGTTGCCTTTCAAATGTCACTTTTGGTTTCTGTTCTTTATCTCTCCCTGTCTACCAATAGATCTTTCTATCTTCATTTATACTCAGTTATCTTTCTTATCACTTATCTACATACATCTTCCGTTCTATATCTTTCTATTTCCCTGTCAATCTCTCTGTCTCTCTCTCTTTCTCTCCCCTTCTCTCTTTCTCTTTATCTGTCTCTCTTCTTATCTCTCTCTCTCTTTCTCACTCTCTCTCAATCTCTCTCTCACTCTCTCTCTCTCTCACTCTCTCAATCTCTCTCTCTCTCAATCTCCTCTCTCTCTCTCTCTCTCTCTCTCTCTCTCTCTCTCTCTCTCTCTCTCAATCTCTCTCTCTCTCAATCTCCTCTCTCTCTCTCTCTCAATCTCCTCTCCCTCATTCTATCCATATCACTTCTCTGTCTCTATGTCTCTCCCCTCCTTCACCTTTCCCTATCATTGTCGAGTCTCTTTTCAATCAACATCCACTCGCCATTTCTTGATCTCTCTCTCATCATGATTCTTCGTTTGTTTACTATCTATAATACTTTCAAAACCATTTGCATATTAACCCTATTCAAAGACTTATCGATTCCCCCATTATATCTTGTTGGCTTTCATGATCATGTCTTTCCTCGAAATGTACTGACATTGACTTGTTGATTTCCTGTCGCGCGTGTCTCTGAAGTCTCTATGTTGCTTTTTGTTTTCGGTCTATGATTAATACACATTATCCCTTACCTCGTTGTACCGTGCCCTCTTGCAATCTCCGTATACTCTTACCGTATCCGTCGTACCTACCGTACTCAACGTACCTACCGTATCCTTTCGTTACAGTCCGCTCCGCCATTTTGGCGCGGCTCGCCGCAGCCGATAGCCGATATACGCTCTATACAACATTCGCCAGGACAAAATTTCGAGGTACCAATCATTTCCGTATGCTCCACACGAATATTTTCCATTACAAATCATTATCTGTGAGTAAACAAACATCAGTGGTCAACATTCGTCTAGACAACTTTAAATGGTAGCCATCCCAGAATCCTACCAGATTGATCTTTGATCTTTATCCATTCCACATTTCAGCAAACGTTATTGATCTTTGATCTTTGATCTTTGATCTCTACCAATCATGGACGAGATGAATGAACTATTCGCCATCGTCATCATCGTCGTTCTCTGTTGCGTGATGTTCCTCGCGTGGCTCATCTCCATGGCCACGTGTCCGGATGCCATGGTCAACTTCCTGTCCGGAAGCCGGTGAGTAGGAAATCCTGAGGCTATCTGACGGATTGGTGATTTTCCGGCTCTATTCGTTGATAATTAATGGGAGTAGGTGATTTAAGGTGTTAAGAACGCGGGAATTGTTCTTACAGTTGAAAACGCGGAAATTTTATGGTAACGTGTAACATCGAAAGCCATGGAAGACAATACATTCTGTTTTTCGTCCCAGGGGAAATGCCATAGATCATTTCGATAATGTGCAACCGATTCAGTGTGGATAATTAGATTAGTGGTTATATGACAGCGACCAGTTGTTGATCAGTATGGGTACGGTAGCGACCAGCTGAGGTACGGTTACAGTAGGATTCATTAGTGGGTTACGGTAATTGCAGTGCTACTAATGCGTTTAGTGAGGGTGCAGATTTCCATTGGTGTACGCGAACATAGTTTGAATGGAAAATGATTCAATCTAGCTTCGATATTGCATGCGCCATAGCAATTCACCGATATCAAACTAAATATCAATAGTTTTTTCTTAGTATGTTCCCGAAAACCTCTCCTCTCAAAATCAGATCATCCATTGATAACCCGTTGATAAGAAAACGAATCCATTATTAAGCACGCAATTTATGAGATCAAAGAAGTCCTTGATTTGGGTCGATCCGTTAATACCCCGCTTACTGATAAGCGCAATTGATCATAAAACCATGACCGTGTAGCCATTATGGCTCGTTTTTAATTTGGTTTAGTGTGTTCGACGTTTCCCAAATGTGACTTTGCTCTGACTAATTAGCGTAGTAATCACGTGGTGGTGTGGACAAGGCGCCGCCGTTGGGTTACGGTAGTCGATAAGTTAGTTGCATTCCGTCTGTCACGAGACTGTATTGGAGTTAGACAAGCGGTGGTGTATCATTTCAATTTCGCAGTTTCCCCCTATCTCTCAACTTTCCTCCCTCTCCCCTAGCTCCTCTTCTTCCCTCCTCCACTTCCTGTAACTAATTCGATTAGTAACAACTAGTGGAATTCGTGGGCTTAATCATGGGATGCGGTTAAAAAGTGTCCTCCTTTAGGTGTAGCACTTTTTAATCGAGTTTGCCTATACCCCGAACTTTATGTTAGTTCCTGGATAAATCGTCACTATTGGACGAAAACAGAGCTCTAGCTTAAGTCTCATATTTTTTTGATTTTTTGACACAAAACCATGACATTTTGTATGAATTAGAATAAAAAAGGGCGGAGCTTACATTATATTGTATCGATTTCTCCATTACAGAAGCAAGGGCTCGTACAACACCTCATCTCGCGAGTCCCGTGAGCTGATCCGCAAGAGCAGCTCATCTGTCGACGTGGAGAAGGCCGTCTTTGAGAGAGGTATACGGTAGTTTCATCTTCCACTCGAGATCATCATTTCAATTGCGGTAGATGGAGTAATTCGGTATTTATTTGAAAACTCTAGTGATCATCTACATGTTCGAAGATGATCAAACTTTAACATAATGCTTTATCCTGTCAGCATATCGTATGCAAAGTTGAAAAAGCAGAATACTGTGAGGATCAAAAGATCAAAGATCAATCCCTTCCAGGATCAGAGGCGGGCGGTCACGTGATCGAGGACGCGGAGATGGTTCGATCGGTCTCCGCCGTGCTCCAATTGAACTCTGCCCGTCGCCTCTCAGACAAGAAGCTGAGTGTGGTGGACGAGGTCGACGAGCAGGTACTGTATTTTAGCGTCAGGGGTACTGTATCAGCTACGGTATTTCAGTGTTTGGTAAATTGTGTCGATGACAGATCTTAATTAGGAGTGAAATTAGAGTTTTGATTCATTGTAATAGTAATAGGTACAAAGTTTGCTGCTGATCTCAACTCAAATTCCGATTTGATATGGTGGCACTAATACGATAAGTACGATCATACTGGTGTTGGTTATCAGATTAGTACGTGACACGTAGTAGTTGTTATTATTCCATGGTGGGCATACCCAAAATTCCGCTCTCTCAGGGATTAGTAGTCTGTTTACGAGTAGCACGTAAAGATCAAAAATCAAACTGATCTCATTTCAGCTGACCCTCCAGTCGGCCATCCACTCGGGCGGTCGCCCCTCCATCCTCAAGCATCCCGTGACGCAAGTCGTCGTCGAGTCACACGCCGATCCCATCGGCGACGACGTTTGAGAAACGTCGCTTCTTACACCGCACCACATCCCACCACGGACAACCGTGCTCCCCGTTGCCACTGATGACAATCATCATGCATTTTAGTTATCGATTATTTTCCCGCTTCCTTAAACTAGCTCGATTTATTCTCTCTCATTTCTTGCGAGTATCGAACATCTAATGTATGCCAACCTGCTCTGCTTTTCAAATTCAAAATGTGTGCTTATTGATTGATTCTGCCGAAACTACCGTATCCATAACTTTCTCTTATCGTTATTGATTGACAAAACACAAATGCCGCTTGTCCTCCTAGTACGGGTTGCCCCTTCCGAATGACTCCTACCGTACACCTCCTATCATTGGTTCCGCCCCTTTTTAATCAATAATCGACTATCGATTAGTTCTCGTATCTGCATTGTCGTGCTGCTTTCCTATATATCATGTATACTTGTTTTTTTCTCGTTTTCGCTTGTCCAAGACTTTCGCTACCCATCCCTAGATTCGATTTACGTCCGTCCGTTCAATATCAGTTACACCTTCTCACTTGCCCTCTTTTTATTGTACCGCTAGTTCGCGAGCTGTGCCGCTACTAAGCACAGTAAGTCCATGCCCAACGATTGGTGTGAGGGTGCATTCATAAGCCTAGTGTCAAGCAGATCGAAACCACGCCTTATTGAGTGGTCCATCTAATACTTTTTGTCTTGTTTCTGTTATATATTAGTAAAGATGGGCCATTTTGTGGGCGTAGTTCCGCTCTATATAGGTGTCCATGAGATCTGACAACCCGCTGTCTGACAAACGTAACGTCACAAGCGAGTACCTTTGACAGAAAAGCGACGTCACTTTTGTCAGAGAATCCGTATGTTTTGGCTCATGGATACGGCTCCAGGTTACCCAACCAGCCTCAAACCAACGTTGATTAGTTCACACTTTAAGTTGACGTGTTAGATTTCAACCTCAGGCCCTGCCCCTTTTTGAAATTCCTTTTTTTTTCTGCTACAGTACATCCTGCGCACGTTCCAGGGCTAGTTATCGATCGGTCGAATATCCGACGAAACCCACTTTTTCGGGTCTTCGGCACCCACATTTTGGGTTTTGTAAAATATTTTTGGGTTTCGCTGGTAAGTCGGCCGATCGATATTTTTTCTCACACAAAATCCACCTCTCCTTATACATCGCTTTCGATTTGCAAAAGGTACACTCCAATTTGCTCTCCTATTTTCCGTCGCATATTCCGGTGAGTACTGTAATATGGCCCTGTTTGGTGTCCCTGATCTTTGATCTTTGATCTTAGCTCCCGGCTTTGTATGCTGCTTCAAGCAGATCATTGAGTCCCCATCATTTATTGATTTTTTATTATTATTTAGCTCCTTTTCAAGTATCCTATGCAACGATAGCGCTTTTTTGTACAGAAGTGATCTTTTCTCCTTATTTGTCTTCTTTTCCACTGTCGAGATTCGGGTATATAAAGTTGCTTTACATAATTATCGATCGTTTGTGGTTGATATCTGACTATGAGAAGGGAATAATTGAACAAAACAATAATAATATTATAATATTTATACGCATTCAGGAATATATAATGAAAAACGTGTGAAGAAAGAAAAAGAATCGAAATGAATCGATAATGAAGATGATAATGCAAACGACAATGAATTGCTCACGGGCTAAAGAACAATGCAGACAACTCTACTCGGGTCTTCGTAAAGATAATAATAATAATAATAATAATAATAATAATAATAATAATAATAATAATAATAATAATAATAATAATAATAATAATAATAATAATAATAATAATAGTAATAATTATAATAATAATAATAATAATATAATATTCGTCGTGATATTCCTTGCCCTTGTCTATTCCATTCCATCTCTGTCCACAGTGTTCTCTTCAAAATCCAGAACGACCGCTCAACATAGAAACTCTCTCAAACACAATTGTATCTCGCTTGGTGTGGCTTTCAAAAAATTGGCTTGAATCAGAATACTGTGTGTCCATGCTCAAATATGTTTCAAATCTTCGCTAAAGTCCGAAGGGACTGTGCAACTTCAATAAGTGCAAGGCAAGACCATGTAAAATTCACGAATATTCAGGAAATTATCCCTTGAATTATTGCGGAGTTTAATGCTAGTGTAATACAGGAAAAAGGAGTGAATAAATCTAGTTGATTTTTAGCATCTTTTTGTTTCGATCAATATATTGCTTGATAATATTCTACTACAGATAAAGGCGATTAGCGCAGAACGACAACTTGTTAGGGATTGTTAAAACGCAGTGATCATAAGGAGATTAAAATGTTACAAAAATGCGATACTGATAAAGATTGATTATTACGAATTTGGTAAACAAAAAATCGTCTTCAAAACAATAGTGAATTTTTTTGCATTATCGGCACGTATTCAGTTTTTTTAAGTATAAAGGTAAAGGTAAAGGTACAACCCGTTATTCAAGGCACGCGAAGTCCTGCGGGTGATCACTGCTAGGCCAGTGATAGGTTAGTGATGATTTAATTTGATAATATTTTATAAAGTTTATGTGAGCAAATACAGAAGTAATAAGTGTAGTACTAATAATAGCACAGAATTGGGGAAGGTGGTATGAAAATAAATATTTTTAGCATAATATAATAATGAAATGTTTTTAAAAAGTGTTTCGGAGTCTTAACCACCACAGTTTAGTTTAGCGCTGATAGGCGAGCAAAATAACAAACCATGAATGGTAGATTGACAATATGACTGTTAATCGTGGATAAGTCGGGATAAATCATGGATTATTCGGATGAAAATCAAAAGTGACGAATATCAGACAAAAATAGACTTTATCACGCGAAGGAGTGAGGAAAATGTGTAGAAATACCCTAAGAGATACAACGTTTCGAAAAATAAGTTTACAAGATGTGTTTACAAGACACTTTTATCACAAGGTTAAAGATGATGACCGGCAAATGTGTATCCATAGATCTCACAAGGGAACTGTCTCAACTTAATGTGGCCATATGACCTGGGAATAATTCACCTGAATCATTTTTCGATGCTGATTACAAATCCATTATCAAACGTTGCCCAATCGAGCTGAGATTCGAGAAAATCGATCTTGAAATTCGACTTTTTGATTCGAAAATTCATAACTTGCCTACAATATCTACTAAAATACAGCAGGAGGTGTTTGGATAATTGATGGATGAGTTTATGAAGGCATTGGTATGGTTTATATAGGAAGTCTCACGAATTTCCGAGTAAACTAGCGAATTTTAATATCGATTTTCTCGAATCTCAGCTCGATTGGGCAACGTTTGAAAACGGATTCGTAATCAGCATCAAAAACTGGTTCAGGTAAATTATTCCCATGCCATATGGCCACATTAAGTTGAGACAGTTCCCTTGTCAGCGAATCTTCACGGAAAAATATAGTTTCCTCAGGATTGAGCAAAAATTAATCACAATGAGAGCACAGCGATAAATATAAGAGGTAGTCCTATGAGAATATCCAGATTGAGATATTCAACGAATCCAAGCAGACGACCATGAGGGTAGAAGTACTCGGGCATGCCTATAATGTTTAATGTATAATATCAGACACAGTGTCCCATTCGAGCCTGGGAGTAAAAAACCCTTGACAGTTGATAGTTGCTGTAAAAAAAAGATGTGATGAGGGGGTGATTGTTTAAAATCATTCAAAAATTTGTTGTTCACCTTGCTTGCCTCCTCTGGTCTTCAATAATCGGTTCACATAGAATACTCCTTCGTCGAGAGCGTCCATCGGTCGGTCGAGCATCTGCATTACATCGAAAATTATAATAATAATAATAAGTATTATTATTCCTTCAAGGGACTGAAACATTTTCCAACGGTTCAGCGTTCTACGCTCTCTCGTTGTTAGAGAACAGAGAAATAGTGTACGCAATGAAGAGACCATTGAGTGAGGTCAATGTCCCTTTCAATAGAACACATATAGAACACAAGTGTTAGATAAGTCTTTTGAAGGAAGTCCGTCGCCAAGGCGAGCATCTACATTACAATTACATCGAAAAGATCGATATTATTACTGATCTTGCACCATCTATGATAGTAAAAAATCGCTAATTCCATCATTACTCATCTGTCTTATATTTCTTTGTTCTCTCACAACGAGAGAACATTGCGCGTCGAAGAGACCATTGAGTGAGGTAACGATCCATTTAAGTTTGATATGACTTAAAGGGATCGTTACCTCACTCAATGGTCCTTTAAGTTTATATAATTTGAATTTAAATTTCTACGATCACTTCTATGTTTTTGATTGATTTGAGGAAGAATGGATGCGTATGGTTAGACATGGTACAATAATTTTGATAACAATACGCAGTGGTGGTTCTACTGAAGATGACCAACACCGCTGAGTAGGGTTCCGCTGTCTAGAACCCGTGGCCGAAACAGCGGGGCCTTAACTAGTTTTATGTTGCATGTTATATAATATTGCTAGAGTACATTTGCATGCTTTTATATGTATACTGAATATCACATTAATGGTACCTCACGAACGACTTTCTTCGCCGCCTTCGCATGAGTTGTATCCGAGAGAACGGTATTGATCTGAAATAAATTATAATCTTAGATATAACAAAATAAAAATGTAAAAGTATTTTTAAAGTTATGCATTAGCAAAACGTAATTGTGATTAGTTGTTTCGGCTATTAGACTTTAGACAGTGAAAATCTTGCCCATCTAGAGAGTTGAGATGTTCCCAATGGTAAATCTCTCTAACAAAAGTCAGTTGTTGTCTTCGTTTGTTGAGCACAATATGTGTATCAAATAAATAAATAAATAATATGATTGCGAGGGACCTTTTCCAGTACACTCTCCTTAGTGATCGTGTGTCGGTCCAACATCTCCGCGAATCCAGCCCTTCGAACGAGGAATGCGTTGCGTGCCTAATATGGTGTGGGACATTAGCAAACGTCGCCCATTACTTTTCTCTATACAATTAGCAACTAGGATACGTCGTTCACACCACACGCACCTGTTCAGCGAAGAAGGGCATGAAAATGGTGGATACGGCAGCGCATGTGGCTTCGCGGACACTGCAATTAGGAAAGTACACCTAGCACCAGATGCTTTATCACGTACACATTCTATATTTGGGAAATTACACCTCTTACCGTACTCTTCCACACGACATACCTCTTCAATCCACCGTGAGTAAGGAACAACACCGTCTTCGGATGATTCAACAATCCTGATTGCGGAATCCACGAGAATATCCGCACGTGGCTCCCGACTGGAAACAACGTTATTTAGATTACGGTAGATATCGATCGATTACCGGAAATGGGCGGAGTCTTCCAGTCATCGACACCCTTGTAGCTCCAGACGATGCGGTAGTCGGTGAGATTGTTGATCGCAAGTCTGTATATGTAGATCAATGATCAAAGATGAAATATCAAAAATCAAAGACCGATGATCAAGCTCTTTACTTATTTACCATCGGTCATCATTTTTAAATTTGTTTCAAAAATTTGCTGAATCGTTGAGCGGTCAAAAGAAAATCATCGATTTACAAATCAGAATCACTAAACCAAAGGACCGTGAAACTTATTCGATAAATCCAGTAACAAATTAGTTATTATCTGTTCAAAAGATGGAAAAAAGGTAAATGTAAAGGTACAACTCGTTATTCAAGGCACACGAAGTCCTGCGGGTGATCACTGCTAGGCCAGTGATCTTTGATGGCAGTGAAAGATGGCAAAGGAACAGAAAATCAGAGAAAACTCTCTTTGTTTCTCTTCTTTCTCGTCTCGACTTTTAAATATACCTACTTCATCCACCCAATCCCAGTAATTTCAAAAACCGGCTTGTCAATCACCCCATCATTCACGAATTATGTCCTTTGTAAATCCCCCCCCCACTATATCGTGTTCTTTTACCCCTTTAAATTATCGCATGTCTCTTTGCGCTTCGGTCGTAGATAAATTAAATTAAATTACCCACCTGATCGCATCTCGTTTCTCCTTTGGCGCACACGACCAGTCAACGAGTGTGCCAAAGGCGATCACGATCGTGCCTGAATCACTCAGTTATCAATTTAAAGCGACATCCCAAGAAAATTTGAAAGTCTCCGCTTGAAAGTCTCTCACCACACTCTCTCGCTTTCTGTGTCTACGAGATAGTATTGGCAACACGGAGAGCAAAATTAACATGGTGTGTGCCTTTAATTTACTGAAAGGATTCTGGAGATATTTTTCGTGACTTGGATTCGTGACATTATACAGTTACAATTTTACAATTTTGTAGTTACAATTTTTTTGTTCTATCATATATGTGGTTCAGCAGCGAGGATATATACAGCAAAAAAGATAAAAATACCAAAAATACCTTTTGATTCCGGATCTTCAACGAATTCACGCCATTCCTCAGGAAGTGGTTTGACAGGAGGACAATATGCGCCGTAGAAGAAAACCTGGAGTGTTCTCATTCTTCATATCCTAAATTCTTTATTTCTGATATTTCATACTGGATATGTAGCAAATAAGGAGTAAAGCCACACCCGATCTACATAATTTTACTCTCCTCACTGGCAACACTCTTACAGAGAAAGAAAGTGAGAGAGTGTTGTCAGAGCGGATAGTAAAATTTGCTCGGAGTGTGCCTTTAAACATTCTAACGGACAGTGAAAAGTGGACATGTAGCAAAGGGCTTGTCCAAAAACACAAAATGAGCTCGAATAATTCTCGAATGAGAAAGTTTAAAAAATTCTCACATCATTGGTCCTTGGCGCCGGTGGGAATAGTACATCGGGCATGTCGACAAAGTTGAAGGCGACCCTACGATGGAAGTCGATCCAGTCAAAGTTTTCGACCAGTGGAGCCAGGGTCTGAAAGATGTTATAATTAAATGCACACCCCGAGATAATTTTACTCTCCACTCTGACGACGCTCTCTCGCAGATAAAGGAAGCGAAAGAGCGTCGTATTGTCTGAGTAGAGAGTTTCAAATGAGCTCGGAGTGTCCCTTTAATACTGATAATACGGTTTTAGTGAAGGCAAGTTTAGTTAGAGATACTACAAATCATCTTCCCTTCTCAAAGAGGATCCTATTCAATTTTTTGAACAGAAGATTTAACATTAATTTAAAGAAATAGTGATATCGAGAATAGGTACCTCTCGCATCTCGCCACCCCAGCGAATCGCATAGAAATAATAACCTGAAATAGTATTTCAATATTTTAAATTTTTAAAGCATTATTATTATTATTTTAATTCTTCAATAGCTGATCAGGAAAAAAAACGGAATTATTCAGGAATTATTCAGGATAGAAAAGCCCCTTCATTGGACCTCATCAGCGCTCCCAAACACCCGAGCTGATTTTACTCTCCGCTTTGGCAACGCTCTCTCGTAAACAAATAATGCGACAGAGCATTGCCATTGGGGAAAGTTTCAAATTTGCCCGGGGTTTGCCTATGATGTCATTAATTTAGTATCCAATGGGTATGTGCTCGATAAAGGTAATTGTAAAAAAAATTTAATTTAAAAATATTAAAATGAATACCTAATCCCCATTCGATAGTGGACAGGAGACGATGCCAGAAGTATTGAGGCTGTAAGAATTTATGCATCATACTTATATCTCTGGCAAATTTCTCTCGCAGACTCGCAAAGTGAGAGTGTGTGGCCAGAGCGGAGTGTTTTAAATTAGCTTGGGGAGTCCGTTTATGTACTTTTCATAAATCACGAAAAGAAAACAAGAGGCGAGAGACTGTGACTATATCAAAACAGGTTGTCGTATTGATAACAATGGAACATATAGCTAATGAAGGGTGGTAGGAGATCAGACACTTTCCGGGTACAGTTATTGTCATTGTCATTGCACAATTGCACAACACATATTGTCATTATCAATGCCCATTTTTTGATAATGACATTTAAAGGCATAATCATCTCCTGACTGGCAGACATTAAAGCCATACCTCAGGCTAATTTGCAACTCTCCGTTCTGGCAACGCTCTCTCGCTCTCTTTGTCTACGAGAGAGTATTGCCAAAGCAGTAAAATTAGCTTGGGCTGTGTCTTCAAGGTAGTAGGTGCTGTGATCTATGGTGTTCAAGAGTTGTGAAAGGAAAATATAAAGAGGAGAGAGAGTGTTTAAAACTGGGAGAGTTTTTCTCAGATTTTCCTTTCTTTTCGCTTTGAAAAGAGCTAAAATCTTTGATCTTTGATCTTTGGCATCAGAACTTTACACTCACATTCATATCGTCCAGTCCATGTGTCATGTGATTCTTAGGGAGGATACCGTAATTTCTAAATTAGAAAATATAAGATTGATCTTTGATGTTTGTTTTCTGACCTTCCGAATGCCTTCATCGTTCCCGGTGCCGGCTCCATATCGGAGGAGTGCATGTAGATGATGGGCGCGCCAGACTTCTGGGCAATACCGTATCTAAGGGAAAAAAGCAAATTAAAGGCACACCACGAGCTTATTTGAAACTCTCCGCTCTGGCAATGCTCTCTCGCTTTTTTTGTATACGAAAGAGTAGCGCCAGAGCGGAGAGTCAAATTGTCTCGGAGTGTACCTTTAAGAAGGACAGAATAAGTTTCACACGGCAGTTATAAAACCAAAAACTACGCGCAAATTTGATTTTTTAAGCACGGTCTCTTGAAATATAATAATTACAATAATCATAAATAATAATCAATATAATAATCATCACATAATAATAATCATATCATAAATTTATCTAATATCTAGATATCTAGATATCTAGAGGCGAAGTGGTGTAGTGGTCTATGGCGCGCCCCATAATTCCATCTGTCCTGGGTTCGATTCCCGGTCGTTTCACCGCCTCCGCCTCACCAAGGCGCCCGAAAGGGGAATTGGTAGTGACTAGATCATGCGGTAAAGTAGGTCCGAAGAAGAGATTAGGCCCTCCGGACTGAATTGGCCTTCAAATATCACTGTCCTAGCAGTGATAACCCGCAGGACTTCGTGTGCCTTGAATAACGGGTTGTACCTTTACCTTTTACCTTTTATCATAAATTTAATATATAATAATAATATAATAATCATCATTACTTTCATTGGGATAAATAGGCTTTGCGGCCTATTTATCCCAATGAAAGTATTGTGCGTATAAAATGTACTTGCATGAGAAAATGACACTATGCTCTAAAGAACGGAAGTCTGAGCGAGCTAGATTGTCTGATCGAGCTAGGATAGATCTCGCCCCGCCTCTCGATTGTCTCTCCGCTGCCTCTCCCTAACCCGGCTGACCTTCGCCGCGCGCTATGTGATATATAAAAGAGATCGGCATAGTTTCAGAACTATGCAAACGAAGAAATAGTCTCTTCTACAAATATAACAAGTGATTTTTATACGCTAATGATGATACTGGGCTCGCAGGCTGATGATCCTGGATCGTTGGATGTCAAACACTACAGTATTCGTCCATATTGTTGGATCACCAACTTTTCTTTTTAACTTATACCATTATCTAATTTTGCTGTTAAAGGGGGCGTAACCTCTCTCAATGTACACACTATTTCTCCGTTCTCTAACAATGAGAGAGTATTGCACGTCGAAGAGACCATTGAGTGAGGTTACGCTCTCTTTAACATACAGTACTGGCCAAAAGGTTATTGACTTTTGGTTTTTTCGCCATAACTTTTTTCAAACTCAACCGATCGAGTCCAGCTTTTCAGGGATTATTTTGAGAGTATTTCTACATGTCTTATACAAAAACCACACCGGTTGAGCCCTTCTGGTGAATTTTATTTCGATATTATCAAAAGTCACAAAAATGAGAACAAAATTGATAAAATCGAAATAAAAATTCACCAGAAGGGCTCTACCGGTGTGGTTTTTTGTATAAGACATGTATAAATACTCTCAAAATAATCCCTGAAAAGCTGGACTCGATTGGTTGAGTTTGAAAAAAGTTATGGCGAAAAAAACCAAAAGTCAATAACCTTTTGGCCAGTACTGTACATGCAAACCTATATTGGTACATTTTTGAGCATTATTAACTTAATAAGTCGAATTTAAAAAATTGTAGTTTAATACAGATGAAAAGTCATACCCGCAAGTGGCGAACAACGAATCGACCATGGCCAGATCCCAGTGAGCTCCGGCGATTTGCCTGACCCGCTCGGGAGCTCCGGTCAGACTAGCTCTGCAGCCTGCTGCACCGAACGAATAGGCCAGATTCTGGAGGGCAGAGATCAGGGATTAGAGGAATAAAGATCAAAGATCAAAGACCAAAGATCAAACCTGTCGGAAGACGGTGAAGTCGTCGTGCCACATTCCTACCGAGAAATCGCTCGATGCGAACGGACTCGTAGAATCTGTAATTAATGATTTACTAGACATAAAAGAGTAGTAATTTCATTTTAAAAATCATAACATGTCCGCCAGTGTCTTTCTTGCTTGGAGTACATGATGCAAATTAGATTGTTACATTTGCTTCGCACTACATCAAGTAATTGCAGCAATTAAAATTCCTTTATTATTTAATTTCTTTTCCACCTTTCAAATTTCGTTTGTTTTCTATTTAATGTATCGCTTAAGGAGCTAAATATTTAGTATTATTCGAGTAATTAATGATCGCAAATCACCCACCATACAATTCAATGTACTCTTCCTTCAAACCCATATCGATTTCTTTCTGATAGATCGTCATTTGGAGATGTACGGAATGATTGGCTTTTGACTGAATTCGCTGGGCCAATGGGAGGAAGGAGCCGGCGTGTGATCTGAGAATAGATGTCGCCTATTTTCTATCTGCTGAAAAGAAACGAAAAGCGGAGAAAACTCTCCTCATATCACACACTCTCTCGCTTCTTTTCTTTTCTTTTCGTGACTTTTGAACGGCACATAAATCTTTGCTTTGACAGTTTTTGATGAATGGTTCTTAACGCCACTGTTTCTCTTCCTCTTGAAACTCTCGTGAGAACCACATCACATTAGCTAATTCAATTACGCCAACTTGAATGAAATTCCCTATCTACTAGGTAGATTTGTGCAAAACCGAAGATAATGTGCGTTTTATTGCATTTCACAGATTTATGGTGTTTTTCGTTGTTGTTTTTCTATGAAAAATCGTTTTTGACGAGTTATAGTTCGTGTAGAGTTTAGATGCAGATTCAAGTATAGTCCGTGTAAAATGTACTTGTGTAATTACCTATTATATGCAGAAGCATTCTATCGATCAACCTCCTTTCCCTCCCTTCCTTCTTCGCGCTATCTCTGATCCACGCACTATCTCGCTTCTACTCTCTCTCTCTCTCTCTCTCTAAACATAGAAACACATTGTGGCTGTGGCTCGCTTCTCTCATACTACTAAACAAGTGTATTTAATACGGTCAAGTACCTTCCTTGATCCATTGTTGACAGAATTAGTCTGGCAGCATTTGAGAGATACAGCAACGAGAAAAAGAGAGGAAGTAGCCGGAGGATCATGAGCGTCTGAATATGCAAACGTTTTAAGGGCACACCTCAAGCTAAGTTGACTCTCCGCTCTGGCTACACTCTCTCGTAGAGAAAGAATGCGAGAGAGAGTGTGACCAGAGCGTGGAGTTTTAAATTAACTTGGGGTGCCCTTTTGAAGCGAAATAAACCACGACAGTCAAAATTATCCTAATACTCTCAAGTAGCCAAAAAAGAGAACATAACAAAAAGGCGATAAAATAAGTACAAGCGAAAGACAAGAAGAAACACGAAAGCGATCGGTGTGGCCGAGTGGAAGATAAATGTTTAGTGATAAAGAATGATGCAACAACACTTGGCTCAATGCTCATTTTCGTACAATATTGAAAACACGCTTATTTCCTTCAATAAATCTTATACCACAAGGTAGTTTTGTCATCAATGGATAAAGAAATCATAGACTACACTGAAGTTTAACCATGAAAAGAGAAAATGTGCGTGATTCGTACTCTGTGAATGGTGAGAGTACCTAGACATCAAAGTGATGGCCTTGGTTCGTTGATCTACTATCTATACTATGCGTCTCTCTCGATGTGACTTCCTACTCTTGCACTCCGTACTCACATTCACCTTTATCTTTGACTCAAATCAAATCAAATCAAATCATTTATTTTCCTGTATATGAAAGAATGGGATGGTATTAGGTTCTTCTTATCCTTTAATGTGATGTTTAATGTGAAAGTAGACATCTGCATCTGCTGATGCAGATGTCATCAGCAGATGCAGATGTCTACTTTCACATTAAACATCACATTAAAGGAACGTTCCCGCATGAATATCTCTCGTTAACCCTTTTATTACTATTGTTATTATAACTATCATAATCCCCTCGTCATGATCTAGATAATAATTATAATATTTATTCGCGTCAAGCGATCATCGCTTGTTGGAGATGGAGTAAAGTCGGCATTAGTCAATCAATCATGATCGCAAGCAATGGAGAATTCTCCTAACGATCCAGGAGAGATCGCCAGTTGAATTCTCCATTGCTTGAGATCATGATTGATTCACTGATGGCGCTACTAAACCAGCCGATGAAGTCATGTGCACGACCTTTTTTAATATGCGATTGAAAACGTGAACGGAACTACTTTCATCCATTGAACCTCTTAGAAAGAATCAGATATAACTTCACAAAATGATGAAACTGGAATCATGAAAGAAAGAAGAGCACATTTTATGACGCTCCCGATTTAGTAATAAAACTTGTTAAATAATTTTGATAAAGAATGTAAGAATAAAGAATAAAGAAGAATGAAAGAGTGACACAACGAGCAAATTTGAAACTATCCGCTCTAGCCCCATTCACTCACTTTCTTTCTCTGCAAAAGAGTGCAGAGCTGAGAGATAAATTTACCTGCGGTGTAGCTTTAAATAAAAATTATAATGAAATTCAACATTTTCATATTCTCCCATCCCTATCTATCTTACATGGTTGTCAAAAAGCATAAACCTTAGTTAAAATAAATAAAAGTTACGAGATAGTGGGCAAACCGACAGTTGAGTCTTCTAATGCTTTCTTTTTTGTTCGCAACGGAATGAGGTATCAGGAAAACTTTTAAGCGAACGAACAAAATTAACAGTACAAGGTTAAGAAAAAGTCAAATGATATTGTGCAACTTCTGTACCTATTGTTGCGTTCTTACTTGGTATATGGAACTCAGAGAAATGTTAATGTGAATTACGAATTCGATAATAGAGTTGTAGTTCATTTTTCAAACATTAGGGAAGCGAGAATTGACAAAACACAGCAACAACAATAATAATATTTATCATTTTTACTGACCTTATGGGGCATAGAGATAAAAAAACGTGAAGAGATGGCGTAAATGCAATTTCTTGATCACAATAAATTCTTACGCAAGTAAATGAACAAAATATGATAGGAAATATGTTGAACCAGTGTTGATCTAAGAATGGTACAGTGTTCATTAATCATTCATCATCGATAAACTGGTCGTCGATGGATTGACTGTTCGCTAAGGGACACTAAGTACATAAACATGCAATAATAGTACAGGACAAGAAATAATTCGGTTGAAAGGATGTTACAGACAGAAAGATTAATGCACAATGGTGGGAGCAGTGGAAGAACTGAAGAACGGCCATAACTTCATCTATGTAGTAATTTGTTTGATATGTATAAATGCACTAATTTACGAGAAATAAGGGTGTAAAGTATCTATAAATTACTAGAAAACGATATAATTCGACAGGGATTATCATACTTTCGCATCAAAGTGTCATCACTGTCTTTGTTCTGTCTTATCTATGGAAACGAATTCATATCTTATTCGCATGATAGCAGAGTAAACTGTGGTTTCTGCACATTTGCTGGATTTATTTATTTATTTATTTAATTATTGTACACCACGAGGGTGTTTCAATAAGTTCGAGTGCAAGGAAATTATGTGAACGATTGACCAGTAAACCTCATACAATCATGCTCTGGTATTTAAAAGCTTAAAGTATACATAAAAAATCACTGTCTTGAAGTTTGCGTTAGGTCTACTTCAAGTGAAAAATGAGTACACTAGTTTAGAAATAACAGAGTCGCTAGATCAATACACTATCTTCGGGCGACCTTCCATTTTCAAGCAACTTGTTATAGAAAAATTGTTCAATAAAATCAGTTTATCACTGTTGAATCGTAACAGAGTTGAATACTTTATTATTAGTTTGAACTACATGTTTTTAAAAATTGAGAAAAAGTGATCGTAGGTCGTTCATCTTTTAGATATTGAATATTATCGTATTAAATTTCCCTTCCATTTGTCAGACCTCGATTCTGAAAATGAAGACATTTGTTTATCAAATAGCCATTTATGACATTATGACAAAAACTAGCTTAAAGTTTCTCTAGGCATTCTGTCTCTTCATGATAATTTGTTTCTTATCAGTAATAGCGAAATACATATTTGAAATTCTAGCCACACTTTCACAATTCACAGAGCATCCCGAGAGAGGAACGCCAAATCAACTTCAGAAACAGCTTTTGCAATACTCACCAATAATCTATAGCGGATCTTCTGGAGTACAGTCTTCGTGGTCGACCCCATACAGCCAGCAGAGGCGACACGAAGGGAGATGCGATATGGGCGTTGTTTCCCACGTCCACTGGGTCTTCCACGCTATAATATATTTTGTTCCAATTACATTACATTCATTACATTTAAAGGCACAGTCCGAGTTAATTTTACTCTCCACTCTGGCAACACTCTATCACAGACAAAGAAAACGAGTGAGTATTGCCAGAGCGGAGAGTTTCAAATTAGCAAAGTTGCAAGTAAATATTGGTCCTGTGTTATCGATTTTAAAGGCACATCCCGAGCTAATTTTACTCTCCGCATTGGCAATACTCTCTCGTAGACAAAGAAAGTGAGAGAGTGTGGCCAGAGCGGAAAGTTTCAAATTAGCTTGGGGTGTCACTTTAAGAAACAGCGAAAGTATTTGTGAAGGATTGTTTTTACTTTTACAATATTTTTTCTTAATTTTCTTTTTCAGTACATTTCGCTTATGGTCTCAACACACTCCATGGCTCATGTGCTCTTATGATTTTTGTATTTTAAAATTTAAAAAAAATCTCACTTTAAAGGGACAATCGGTCCCAGATCCAGACGTAGCGAGTTCGATATAGCCGTTGTACTCGATAGCAACAGCATGAATGCGACGATTACGGAGTGGACCATCCTATATTAATAATATGTTATATTAATATTAATATTAATGAGAGAGAAGGAAGACGAAATGTTTAATGACTGTGAACAAATATATAAAAGAAACGATAAGGAATAAGCAAAACAAACGCGGTCCGATGTTTCAAAATATTCTAGCGATAATAGTGTTCTTTATGCATTGAACATTAAAGCCCTTAATGTGTGCGATAAATAGCTAGAAAATGCATACTAAATATGATGGAGCAAAACACGGCAGACGGGAACATACACGGAAAATTAGAGGAAGTGATGAATTAGAGGAATACTCGAATGAATTTTATAATTGATTACGAGAGGGCGGAGACTGTATAATCAGACGTGTCTAGTGGTAGTGCAATAATGAGGAAGTGATGATTATGAATAGTACAGACGAAGGCTTTTAGCAAATATTCGGATTTGTATGATCACTAAAAATTATGACGCTTATCTTATCTTAACCAAGTACAAATCGAAAAGAATCGGAAAAGAAGCCATAGCGAACGAGGAAATGTGATTATACCGTAACGGTTGTTAATGTGGAATTATGAATAAAGGGATTTCAAAAACAATCAATCAATCAATCTATAAAAGTAGACATTACAATGAAACCTCATTTTGTGGACAAGTTGGAGTGAGCGAAAAATGATATCAGCCTATACTAGCAAAGCTTTAAATATCCCGAAGTCGTGATTTGCCTAAAGGTGGAAGTGAAATGCCGAATTTCGCAGTGAAATTTCACCAAAACAGCTGCCAGCAAATTTAAGTTACTGATGTTGGGAAAGCGGTAGCCAGGTGTAAAGGACACAGCTCACAAGCTTTACTCCACTTCTCATGCCAAAATACACAATCTCACGTTTTGATTCGGCTAAATTATTTATTTTCTAAACACTCTGCATTAGGAAAACTATATACCTATTTTGAATGGCTATGCTCTTTATATTTTTTCAATACTTCTGTTCGCTAGTCTCCCAAAAATAACACGCTTAAAAGAAAACATGGCGAAAACAGAACAAAATTCAGTTTGAAAGTGTTTTTTCAGAAGAAGTTATCACTTCCTTATGTGACGGGAAAATGGAGCCCTTTGGCTAATCGCCGGCAGCACCTCAGAATACGGGAAAAGTGTGCGAAAAGAGGTGGACTTTGTGGGTAGGAGATTACATTACTTTAACTATTTTACATGGTTCGAAATTCTGAAAGCTATGGAAATTTCTCCTCTTTTTGCACCCTGTATTAGCAAGCAACACTCCTCTTAATGCCCGGCAACCCTCGCGTGTCCCAGCTTCAGGGTGTTCCGTGGGGAAAATTTTCATAGAGAATAAAAACATGGTCTACTGCCTCTGCTAAATGTGACGTGGGGTGTTCGTACTCAGATTGGGCGGCGCTCTCGCATTTGTTGAAACGTAATTAGTCAGTGTATGTGACTCATTATCTGTCTCTAGACAGTGCTGGATATCACGCCATGTGGGTTTGGACAGACAGAAAAACTGCAGGAATGATGTTCCAGTTACTAG
The DNA here is from genome assembly GCA_943737045.1 of Parapristionchus giblindavisi. NCBI lineage: Eukaryota > Metazoa > Nematoda > Chromadorea > Rhabditida > Diplogasteridae > Parapristionchus > Parapristionchus giblindavisi. The sequence goes on along the minus strand of CALSFV010000206.1, from coordinate 1,360,526 downwards.
GATAATTTAAGAGGAATTGAAGAACTATATACAGTACCGTGCAAAAGTATACCAAAAAGTACATTTTTCAATGTAACTTTGCTTGTAGGCAACCAATCAGCCTAATTTTTTGATATGTTGTGCGCACAGGTCTTACCATCGTATTGTGTAAGAAAAAGAGCGACGTTTCTAAAAATTATTATTTCTTTATTATTATTTCTACTTGTTTGCTTTATGCTGAAAAATTGTTTTATGTTTTCAGGAGATATTTCGACTAAAGGTCTCTAAGAAACTCTGTCGATCGGATCGACAAGCAAAACCGCGCCTTGGGCATGAAGTTGGACGACCTTTCTGAGCAGTACAACACGGACGTAGGGACGATCTCCTGCTCTGCGAATCGTCCAATTCGGACAAAAGGCTCTGAAAGGCTTCCCTTGACGAGTTCGAAGATCGGCAATTCATCACAACGATAAGTAAGGCAAGCCCGCGAAAATCTGGGGTTCGGGAATGCGCGCAATTAGGGTTGGCAATAACGATTGCGGGCCCGCAATGCTATTGCGGGCCCGCAATCGCTCCCCCTCCCCTCTCTCCAAGTTTGCGGTCCCGCAATGATTTTACACCGCACTGCGGGCCCACAATCATTAGCAATAAAAAGTCAAATCTATTGCGGGCCCGCAACCCCAGAATAGCCAACTCTACGCGCAATGATTGCTCCGGGTCGTTTTATTTTTGGAATACTCATCCCCGAGGCATGTTAGAGCGCCCATACGGCTGCATCGCCTTCGACTGGACCACTATGAAATCCTCCTTCCTCATAATGGCCTCAGCCCTATGCAGCGGGCCGATATATCCCGTATGGAATGCTCTCCACATCATCACGGAACCACTCCAATGCGTGGGGATTTAGCACTTTTTATCGAATCTTGACCCTATAGAGCGCCTCACATGGATAATTCCGTTTGTTCCTAGCATCAGGTACATACTCTCGTCCGACCATGGTACCAAGATTCGATGAAAAGTGCCAAATTTCGACTGTAAAGCATCTGGCTTGTTCCGTGATGATGTGAGAAGCATTTCATGCGGCCCATGTCTATATAGGGCTGAGGTCATTACGAGGAAGGAGGTGTTCACAGTGGTCCAGTCGATGTACTTTTTGGTATACTTTTGCACGGTACTGTAGTTATCGTAAGGATCAGACAGCTAGTGTCATTATATTTTTATGAGAGTCTCCATTAAACACTTGAAAAAAACCCAACTATGGCCAATTCGCAAATTAATCGACTTTATATTTCAAATACTTTTTCACTCGGCATAGTTTTGCGTCTCGTTTCGCGCAGTTATAGGCTTAACTTTTACCAAAAGTCTGCCAAACCTTGATGGAACGAACAGCTGAACATGATACATTTATCTCTAATTTCAGTGGATATTTCAGTGCATAGCCAGTATCAGAAAGGGCACACTAACATTTATTTTGAGGCCAGCTGCCGGGTATAAGACAGACTATATTAGTCTCGCATCACTGTCATTGAATGTGAAAGGAGTGTAAAATATTTACATGGGTTATCTCGATTAAATTTATCATGTATTGATTAGTACACAGAACCACGAAAAGAAATGAAAATGAAAATTATTTTGAACTGTCTACTTCCATTTTTTAAAGAAGGAATTTTTTCCTGAACAATCTGCGAGCACATAAAACAGCAAAAGTTATTCTGCCTACCGTACACTAGGGATTTACATGAACATTTGCTAGTCTCCACCTTTAAACAATGAGAAAAAAATATATTATTAAAGTTTATATCAAATTTTCAAAAAAACTATCAAAAATCATATGAACGATTAATTTAAAAGCGCCCTCCAAGCCTATTTGACTCTCCGATATGACAAGACTCTGTAAAGCGAGAGATCATTGCCAGATCGGAGAGTTTCATATTCGCCCGGATGTTAGTTTAAAAGAGATGGGGGGGGGGGTGGAATATTAGTTAACGAACAATAGCCTTTCTGACGTTCATACATTATTGATGCGCAGTGAATCCATTATACCTAACGAGCCATATATAGGTTACTATATATAGAGAGAGAGAATGCCATCCGTATTTTCGTGTATCCCCCAGTCGTCATCTATAATATTGTTATGACGTATTTGGCACATTGCACAAAGAGTTCGAAAGATCTGCTGAAAAGGGTCATTGTAATACAATTACGACCGTATGTTTAGCATTATTTAGAGTGCAAGAATAACTAGAACCAAAGTCTTGTAGCTCATATAATTCTTGGTAAAAGCATAAATTATTATATTACATATTGCTGTATTAGTCAGTAATTGACGTTAAGCCAAAACGATAGCCCCGTCATGAGCTCGCGTAATCATAGAACAGAGAAATATTATATGTAATGTGGAGAACGCTGAGTGGAGTTCTTTGAATTAGCTAGAGTGACGGTAAACCTGTACGTGAACATAAGACGTGCTGTGAACAGCTTGCGTTCAAACTCTCAATATGGGTAGTTGTAGTGAGCGTAGAGATCGAAAACGTTGCCGTAATATACCGTTATTTCACTGAAATTTGCGATGAGGGAATCACAAATCAAAGGAATATTCACATACAAATAATAAGAATATTTAAGGAAATACTATCACGGAAATAGATTTTCATGGGAAATATTTACTCTTTTTAGTGATAATCTTGAAAAAGAGGAAAAAAACTTAAATAAATACAATTTAAAGATGGAGGCTGGCGAATGAATATTCAAATGCATAGCATATCAATTATGCAAGGGACAAGTGATATGCAAGAAATTAGCACAACCATTCATCAATCCCGTAGCGCGGTGGTAAAAGTGCTCACTAGTAAGCGTAACGTCGCGGGTTCGAAACCTATTGCTGAACTTTCCTATTTTCAAAATTTCGCGCCTTTGCCTGTACATCAAGTATGGATTCATTGATGATTCTAGCGATCAATAAGCTAAATTAGCATAAACTAATTTATGTAAGGTATGCAGAATAAAATTTGCTATATTTCTGTCTTCACAGTTTGTTCACGAAAATATTCGCCGTACACCACCTTTAAAAACAATGATAGATCTTTGCTCGGAACGAATGAAGTAATGAATGTAAATGAAGTTCCTTTTATACTCCTGAAACTAAGCCCAGCTATTTTGAATAATAAAATCATGTCAGTCACAGACTTATCAGATCCATGAGACCAAAGTGATGTCAATAATAATAATAATTTTGGAATAATAATAATAATAATATGTTATAATAAATCCTCAATTTAATTCGTTCATGTCTATGTAATCTCTCGTTTGATTAACACGTCATACGCCAACTAATTTAAATAAAATAGTAAAAAGTGATGATATTATCGTAAAGACTAGACAAGTATTCCACTAGGTCGAATGAGAACCGATGAATAATAACTGACTGGATGATAACCATTTCCATACTTTCTATTCATTAACGCTTGTCTCTCGTATGCAAATGGTTATTATCCAGTCGGTATTATTCATCGGTTCTCATCCGACCTAGTGCCAAGAATTCCATAAAGCATCTGCATTCATAGCATCTAACTATCCATAAAGGAAAAAGGTAAAGGTGCAACCCGTTATTCAAGGCGAAGTCCTGCGGGTGATCACTGCTAGACCAGTGATAATTGTCACTCTCCATAAAGCACTAAGTAAATAGCACCGTGTCCTTCCGGAATTTTTCGCAATGCAGAGTAGTAGGAGCGATAGTTTACTGCCACATAAATTTCATCCATTCTAAAGTCCATATTACGAGAGATCATACATAGTTTATTCGCAAAGAAGTGAATGAGTCTCGCTAAAATGAACGAGAAAAACACAGTGAACTGGAAATTGCGATGCGCATATTTTTCATTTCTTCTGAGGAAGAAAATGAAATGCAGCAAATTAATTGTCAAGTCTTGAAAGCTACGAAAGCAGCAAGCTACAAACGCTTGCAGCTTCTTTGCATTCTATAACATTATTTGTCTGCAAAACGAATCATCATTCTCTAGGTGTACGTCGAGCGGAACAAACCATTCTCCTGATATTGTGACGCCACAAAGAAGGCGCGAGGAGGCATTTGCCAAGAATCCTCCCAAGACGATTGTGATGTCAAATTTTTTCGTCGACAAATGGCGCAGTAATTGTTCCAGAATGCTCCGTTAATGAATGCATTGTTCAGAATCGCTAGAAACATCAATTAACCATCATGCCTGTGCAGGGAAAGGAGCGTGCCACGGCCTCATTATCAGAACCGTACCTGTGGAATGAGTTTGGTGCATTCCTATGAAAATGAACTACTGGTATTCTTATTTGTAATCTACGCAGAAGAATCCACTGGTCTGGAAATATGGACATAGACAATATTAATCTCCGTTTCCTCAAGCGTGGATTTCGATTCGTCATTGCCTTGAATAATGTACTCTTCGAACCACTGGACCAATGGTTTTTCGTGACTGCATTTTTTATTCCATTCATTGATATATATCTCATTGTCGTCATCAAGTTTGACGCCATCCTCGGAATCGATGGTGCAGTAGGAAAGAAGAAGGAAATGTGACGAATACAGAGAAGTGGAGAGAAAAGAGTTGTATAGCAAAAGCAAAATAACTATACAACACGATGTACGGTGTCAGTCAGTGATCTATGAATTATTATTACGATTTTCGAAGATTGAATAACAAATTGATCCCAGATTAATCAGGCTAATGAAGCGCAAGATCACAATGATGCCTGGAACGGATGTAACTAATACATCTACATCAAGAAGATATACAACATACATACGAATATACAACAAGAGGAAGATATAGATTGTAAATAACCATTACTGTAAGCGGAAATTAAGTGAATACACGTAAATTGCGGATGTAGGGGGATCTTTGATCACGATATAAGAAGCATCATCACGAAATGTTCTTTGCTTCATAATAATAATTATGCTTATGCTTTTTTCGAAAAAAAAACGGAACAGAATAAAACGAGAAGATGAAGACGGTGGATGATCAACGTATTATGTAAAGTAGAATCACTTTGGGGAATGGGGATATCGCTAAATGTAATCGGGGGTCGAACGAGAAGCCTTGCCGCACTAGGAACGAAGCCATTATGACTGCAATGAAAATGTATGCCAGCGATCTTTCCATCATCATTATCATCATCATCATCAGTGATCCATAATGAGTACGTAGTATAAAAGCGAAAGCAATGTGGTTTTCTATTAGAGATTTTTTATACATATGCCTCTTATACAGTTCAAGGGTTGAATATCTAAAGTGGCCATGTCCGGTGGAAAGGAAGGAAAGACAGTAAAATTATTTATTGAAATGCACAGTCATCACACAAGTTAAAATATAAATTGATACAATAAATGCTTCATGATGATGCCATACAATACTCTTCTGTGGGACGTATAGCATAAATGTATTGTATTGAAGAATACTTTAGTTTCCAGAATGAGTAATTATACTAGTAATTATTTTCAGAGATACTTCCAGTTAGATAGCATTATGCATGTCAAATACCTGATTTCATGTCTGCTGTGAAACATAATTGGACGGATCGAAAATACGAGCTTTATGATGAGTGGCTTAGGGATTCGGAGGGCCAAACAAAAGTTACCCGGACTGATCGTTGGTTCGATTAGGCTATTATCATTATTTATCGCAATTCTCATACCTGCTCTCTGAAGTTGGCTACTTCCTTCCCCTTTTGGTCCAATCTAGGCTTCTACAGTATCGTACATGTAAAAATCATTGTATCATGAACGGTGTGAATGGATTTGAACGGATCAGGCCGATCAAGCGAATTATGAGTGATTTTCGTTATTTTGCTTTTATTTTCGTTATTTCTCTTTCTTTTCATTGTTTTTCTCTCGTTCGAATTTACTATGTTAAAAGAAATCAGGCCAAAATATTGCTATTTAACAAAATCACGGTTTTCACGACGAATAAACTGCTCCGATGAACAACAAATGAAAGTGTTATTCAGCGTATAACCGGAACAATTTATTCTTCATCGAAGCAATGATTTTTGTTAAATGGCAATATTTTGGCCTGATTTCTTTTAAATAGTAAATTCGAAAGAGAAAAAACCAATGAAAAGAAAGAGAAATAACGAAAATGAAAACAAAATAACGAAAATCACTCATAATTCGCTTGATCGGCCTGATACGTTCAGATCCATTCACACCGTTCATGATACAATGATTTTTACATGCACGATAGTGTCGTAGTTTAGTAGTCGTTGTATTTGAGTAGCCTACGTTCTGATATTCAAAGAATACAGAATATTGTAGATCATTCATGATTCATGATGATGATTTGATGATGATGATGATGATGATGTAGATGATTCATTGGTTTGTTTTCGATTGATCTTTTCATTCTTTCCATACCATAGTCGCACACCATTGCCCTTATTATTATACTCTATAAAATGATACGGCACACCTGTCTGGCTATCAGCTGGCCTTGTTGTCCATTTTTTTAAAAAGTCTTCCTCCCCCTCACACTATCTCGCCGCTCTCTGATGTGAGAGAGCATCGCGCGGTGAAGAGAACGTTGAAAAGTGAAATTGCCTCGAGATTAGAAATGCGTATCAATGAAGAGTATGACTAGCCCCTTTTTTAACACTTTCTAGTCTTAATAGAATAGCTTACATAACTTAATCATCAACTTAATTTCTAATATTTTAACTTGATTAGTAATATCTTTATTTATAATTCTTAATCATAAACTTAATTACTAATATACAGGGTGTTCAAGAATTACGAAGACTCACTTTATGTGTGTGCCAATAATTTTTCAGCGAATGGTTCGCTTTCGAAACATTTTATTTTTCAAAAGCAACTATTTATCGTATCAGAACTTGTGGGTTTGTTTCATTTTACAGCGATTCAGGGTAATGGTGAAGCCGCATCCGATGTGAGGTGCGATTGTCACACTGTACTGGCAGGAATGCATCTGACAATGTCACTGTCACAATGTCACATAGGTATATGTCACTAGTCATAACTCGACGGGGATGGTTGGTCACTCCCTTGTAATGGGTATCATTCGGCGGCTCGTAGTGAAAACGAAATTAATCTCTTCGACCATCAAATGGTACAATAGCTTGGTACCAATGCTGACTATGATGTAGAAGGCAGGAAACTCACCAAGGTCATCAAGAAGAACATTAAAATGGTCAAGGAGCGGATCAGACGGAATTCTCATATGAGCATGATAAAAATGCCCACAGAGACAGGCATATCTGTTAGATCAATGTGGAAAACTGTCAGACGCTTGCTCGGAGTCACCCAATACCACATGAGAAAAACCGTCATTCCATCTGAAAACAGTAGACGAACATGCTTCAAGAAGTGCAAAGAGCTGGTCGCGCGCACGCACATCGACGAGCGCTTGGTGACAGTGTTCTTTGACGAGTAGCTGTTCACGATTAAGCAAGCCCGAAACCGCCAGAACGGTATAGCACTTGTATCGACTTCCCAGCAAGCAGATTAGCTTGGTCCATACGGTCAATCGATCCTCCCACCACGAATAGACCATGGTTTTGCCTGCAGAGGTGCGCAGGCGGCCAGACTCTCTTGTCTTCATAGATCGAGGCGTAAAAATAAACAAGAAATGCTACTTCCAAAAATCCTCGAGACGTGCTGGAGCCGTGGTCATAGAGGCACTTGAAAACAATCTATGGTGCCCCCAGCAGGATTCTGACCCTGCCAACAAGGCAAGATTGTCCAGCAGTGGTGTAAGGACATGATGTAAGCCTTCGACAGCACCTGGGATTGTCCGTCCTGCTCGCTGAACTTGAATCTGCTCAACTACTCAATGTGGACTGTTGTGGAGGCCAAGGCTTGTTCTCATCCCCATGCGAATTTGGAGTCGCTTAAGAACCTCATCGTGGAGCTATGGAACAAATTGGACGTCTCTACGAGCGTGCTGTGATAGGTCCTCGCACCACCCTTCTGAAGGCCGTCATAAAGACAAAAGGAGGGCGAATCGAGAAGAACTTGTTGATTGTGAAATGTTATGGTATTGTTGAATAAATATTACCATCTGAACTTGATTGATGCACTACACATGAAATAAGAGCGAAATTAAAAGTCTTCGTAATTCGTGAACACCCTGTATACACAACTTTCGCGTTTTTTTTTGGAATAATTGATATAATTATCTTGCCTTATAGGATCATACTTACAAATCACTTGCGAATTCAGAATTGTCATGTCGGCACAAATCGCTCGCCTCCTATTCTTCTTCATCTTGGTTACGATTGCCTTGGGTTATCCCCCGATAGGAACCGTACCTCAGGACCGAATTGATCTTGAACAGACATACCCACAGGTACAATCTTTCATTTTCCATTAATATCGATTGGCCTTAATTTAATTTTCCAACGGAGAATTTAACATATTTGTATTTCAGTCGTTCCTAGTAGAAATTCTTCGAAATTTTAATTTCATGTTTTCATTTCAGGATCATATCCATTAATTTATTTCACGATCGCATCTTCAACGGCCCTTCAAACCTAATGCAATAAAATTAAAGAACGAATCGATAAACAATTTATTCATTATAACCCTACACAGTGAATACTTTACATTATGCCTCGTTACATTATTTTTAGATATGATTGGATCTGCAAAAGCAAAAATGATTATATAAAAAGGAGTTATTCAATGTCTACTCTTTCTTGCACACATATACGACGTTTATGGGGAAGTAGTCGGGATGGAGGACCTGGAAATGGATTATTATTATTGTTTTATTTTTATTTTCTTATTCTTATATTATATTATTATTCCATCATTTTATGAAAAACATTAAATGGAATGACATGAGGGATCGATGGTTATCAGTCGCCAAGATGGCAATCGGTGTCAAAGATTGATTATATTTGTTCGTTTGAAACTCCCGAATAAGTAAAAGACAAAAAATAAGAGAATCTGACCAGAGTAGAGCGTTAATTTGTGAAATGCTTGCAAACCTGAACATTGCTCTTCTTGAATCCGGCCTTCTCAATGAGATCGCACGCGCGACGCTCACCCCACATTGCACCCATGCACAGGGCGTCTGAAATGTATGTATTCATGTACTTTATTCTGATTTAAGCTATAATATTGCTTTGAGGGGTGAGAGCAATGCTTAGAAGGTCGTTTGAGAAAATATAAATTGTGTATTGCAAACGATGCGCTAGTCGACAAGATATACGATAAAACGAATTGGGATTAACAAAAAAAAAGAAAAAAACGATTAGGTCGATCAACTCAAACACTTTTTACGGGATTTTATTAGAAGTTGATCAGATAATAACGTAAATTTCGGAGAATCTACGAAAATGGCCAATAATTATGCATATTAATATTATTTTTATTAAATTTAAAAATTAACAAAAAATGCGATGCAAACCTTCACGATTACTGCCCACAGGCAGGCAATGGAACATGGAGACGGCATAGAAATTCGCAGCGAACAAACTGTTCTTGGCCCTGTCATCGTAGGCATTGGAGGTGCCGCGGATCTGCAAATATAATAATAAAAATAATAATATTTATATGTTTTCGAGAAAACTCGGTACAGAAAAGAAGAAGGAAATGGGAATCCAAGCCATCCTTTACGCTTATAAAATTACACCCCGAACTAATTTGAAACTCTCCGCGTTGGTCTCACTCTCTCTCTCTTTCTTTGTCTACGACAGAGTATTGCCAATGAGAAGAGTACAATTAGCTTAGGGTGTGTCTTTAAAGGGGTTGAATCCTTTGTCAACGGTCTCTTCAACGCTCTCTCGTTGTTAGAGAGCAGAGAAATAGTGTGCGCAATGTAGAGGCCATTGAGACTCTCAATGGAAAGTCTTAATGATCCTGTAATGATACGGGAACGCTACAGTACCTCGAGCATAGCGAAAACTCCTCCAGGTTTGAGCATACGATAGATCTCGTTTAGGCACTGAAATTTTGCATGTGAAATGGATGAATTCTATCAAATATTAATTGCTTTGTTATAGAAATGTCATAGACAATATTATTTAGATGGATTGTTAAAGAAAAAAATAATTAGTAAAAACGACAATGTACGCAAGCGAAATGCATCTTCACTCATTCCATTAACAGTAATTTGATTTTGAATATATATTTGATGGAATAAATAAATAAATAATACAAATGATTATTGATTATTTTCACCCACCAGATCAGGTCTCATCTGATCATGGCACGCATCGAAAATCGTAATGAAATCGAAGGTTGAAGTCCACTCGGGAGCCATGTGTCCAGCGTCCATAACATGGAAGCTCTGCAATAAATATTTTTTTTTGAAAATCAATCAATCAATAAATCAGTCAGCTTTATATCGTATATATGAATCAATCTGGCTTTATATAGAAAAGTTTAAAACGCTTCCAGCTTTCAGCATGAAATTCGGACCCTATGAGAAATATCATCACGTTCGTGAATGAATCTTATACGATTCAAACATTTGCTTATCCAAAGATCAAAGATCAATCTCACCAGATTCTTCTGTCCCTGCTTCTGCATGCTCTCCTTCGCCATGCCGATGGCTTTCTCGGAAATGTCGGCGCCCTTCACTTCGCACTTGGGAAAAGCTGATGCTGAATAAGTTCAAAGATCAAAGACCAAAGATCAAAGTACAAACAATAATCGGCGTCCTAAATATCAGAGATCAAACTAAAAAAAGATTGGACGATCGATGAATTGAGAGCAAAGACCAAAGTTCGAACTATAACTTGTAATCAGCCAATTTGGGGAAATGACAGAAGATTACGTATGACTGAATAAAGATCAAAGATCAAAAATCAAAGATCAAAGCTCAACCATACCCATCTTCAGAGCATGATAGCCACTGCCGCAGCCGACATCAAGTACCTTGATGTCGGCTGCCTCCAGCTTGTCCTTCATACCGATCTGAGAATTTTAAAAATTTGAATTTGGCGCCTCATTTTTGAATGTCGAATTAGGCGCGAGATTCAAACCAGCGGGAAGTAGTCGGTGATGAGATGCTTGTCGTGCATGGCTTGCGTAACAATGTCCATTGTGGAGTAGAAGTCGGTGAATTGCGAGTATTCCAGTCCTGAATTCAATACCATCGTTGTCGTTATTTATTATGACTACCTATTATATATTAGGCATAGCATGTAGTATTTTTGTCTTCAGTATACACGGTAATTTTCGAAAGATAAGGATGAACTATTTGCCCTTTTCCTTACCCAAAGTGATTTTTTTAAATCACTAGATTAACAGAAGAAGAACATCGAACTGAAATAAGTACCAAAGCAGTGGCCGTATGCAAGAACAACGGGAAAACCGTTTTCCGGGAAAACGTGACGTCATTGGCGTAGGCGGAGGACTCCGCCTACGCTAATGACGTCACATTTTCCCAGAAAACGGTTCTTGCATACGGCCATAGACAAAAACTGTTGTACGGTTTAAGGCCGTAGTTCAGGTTGTTTACGATAGGAAAAAGTAATGATACTAGTTATTCAAGGCACACAAAGTCCTGCGTTTGATCACTCAGGATAATATAGCGATCGAAGGCATACCTAATCTTCCCTCTTTCTTGAATGCATCAGCCAGTTCATTGTACGTTTTTACTACGGCAGGAAGGAATGCCATCTGAGCGACGGCTTGGTTGTTCAGTCCGGCGAACTCCTGAAATTATAATCTTTAGCATGATAATGACTCTTTCTACTTCTAGTAAAGGTACAATAGAGCAGAGTTTGGGGACAGTTTTTGGGTACTCCTTTGAGAGATTTGATAAAAATTGATAAAGATTTGTTTTTTTTTTCGCTTTCGATCTCTAGATTTTTGTAATGACCTCATGCAATTACTGAACAAAGAATAATGAGATCATTTAAAAAAGATTACGATCACTTTACAGGCACATCCAAGAGCTACCAAAAAACCCGCTCTGACAACACTCTCTCGCGTTCTTTGTAGGCTAGAGAGCATTGCAAGAGCGGAGAGTTTCAAATTAGCTTGGGGTCTGCCTTACAAAACAAACTAACATGCTTGGCCTCGTCGCTCATCCAGAAGCGCTCATCGGGCGTGACCTCAATGAGACCGGCACACGCGAGGACCGACAGCCATTCACGAACGTATCTGGACATAAGAGAGATCAAAAGATCAAAGATCAACTTTTACACTTTATTTTGGTTCTCAAGTAGCTCTACAGAGTAGACCGACATAAAGCAGAATTGAACTATTCAATTTACACACTATCAATATCTTTTTTTATTGAAGTAGATCTTCTCCGTTTTTTTGTCTATTTCGCAATTCAAATGAACACTCATTTTGGCCGTGAATAACCTCGGAGATGAGCACAATGAATGAAGACTGGGAGGGGAAGAGCGGGATGAGAGTTCAAAATTGCCTGGAGGCGGAGATGTATCATGCAATGAAGAGTCCATTGACAATCAATTTATCTTTCAAAAGACGTGTTACAATATCAATTATTATAAGATATCAAGCATGCCTATACATGGCTCCCGAGTGAACTTCAACCTTCGATTCCATTACTATTTTGGATCATACAGACAGAAAAGACCACAGTGATTTCACTACCCTTCACAAGAACTGTTTCTAATGTTAAGTATTATGAAAAATGTGCAAGCATGCCTATAATAGTACATCCATTTATTATTATTATTATTATTATTATTATTATTATTATTATTATTATTATTATTATTATTATTATTATTATTATTATTAATTTAATTATGAGAAGTGACGAAACACAAGAACTGCCATATACGTTGCGAGCCACCTTTCATGTCTAGTTTGAAACATATTTCGTAACAAAAGGGCAACATTCTCTGACTAAACGAAATTAATTCTGACAATGGCTCACTCTCCATACTGTTACAATCTATAGTTGTCTCGCACTAAAACTCAATGAATTATTTTTCGTCGAAGAGAGGGATCATATTGTCCTAGGAGAGTTCCCTTTTCACCATTGAGACTAAACTATTTTCTTTTACTCGTCATAATTATCTGACATGCATACACACGTTGATAAACTATATGTTCAAACAACCCGTTAGAATCGGGGAAAATATTTGCCCAAAAGCCTAGGAATAATATGAATCATACAACGATAACGATATTATGATAATATGATCGTGTTATCATTGAATGCAAGAAAATATTATGGCCATGTAAGTTACTGTAGTTATAGATCGATTGTTATCGTATCCCAATTGACAATCACGGTTTTCCACTTGGAGCACGACAAACTTTAAAATTTATGAGGCCGTATACGTATGCCAAAGGCAACGTTAGTTTACGTGACGGTTTATGCACGTAAGGCACATGTAAAGACACATTCCATTTGCGTGATGTGCACGCGTCTACGTTCATTTTGCAGTGAGCGAAATGTACGTGGAGGTGAGGCAAGTATAGCCCCGCATAATATATTTTATCTACGACCGACGATGAGAGCGCAACGAGAACATGTGAATATACGATGGAATATACTGATAGAAGACTCTGATCAATTGCTATGATGATTAACAGTTTCTTACTCGATTTTCACTTTTTTGTCTCATCACTATGAATTATTGCGAATAAATCAAATCATTTATAAATTCCTATATAAGAGGGTTGGGTTCGTGATTGACAGTGAAATTATTGAGATTATTTGGTGAGTGAGATTGCAATTAAACAAATAAACAAATAAATGTAGTAATTAGCCTCGTACCTCTCCTTGCATCCGGCCTTGTCAGCAACCGCTTTGGGTGTGGCGGGGGCGCTCTCGCTCCCAACCGCGGCCAGAGCGTCGAACAGACCGAGCTGCTTCCCGAGAGCGATGGTGGGCGTGACCATGCCGCCGACGAGGAAGAGCTTAAGGAGATGATCAATTGGTGAATGGAAGCCCAACGATATCTCTTGTAGGAATGGAAAGTGTAGGACTAGAGGCCGTAGTCATAAAACGATGGTAAACCGTTTTCCGTCAAACGTGACGTCACAAGCGTGGGGAGAGGATTTTTGGCAAAAGCCTCCGCTTACAGTTGTAACGTTACGTTTGTCGGCAAACGGTTTTTCATACTTTATGGATCTATGTAGAGCACTTTTTTTCTCTAAAGTACATGGTGTTCATAACCATGAGTTAGAGAGTTCAGGGAAAGTCAGTTGAAACTTTTTTAAAGAGTAATAATAAGAGTTAGGAAAGATCAAAGAACACTCACGTTGAGTTTCTGCTTAAGATCGGACATCTCGATTATGGTATGCTAAAATGCAAATATTATTCAAAAGGGGTAAATTCGATTGGATTTGAGCGTTATCAAGAAAAATTTTTAAAGTGTAAAAATACACTAGCGTAGCGATGATAGAAATGATGAAGACAAGTTAATAATCAATATCATCAAAATCAACAGACGAAGGAAATTTAACTCGACGAAGGCACACGCAAAATTAACTGGGCAAAATGTTTCTAGAACTGTCCCAAACCGTCATCGAGAATTGCGCTATACTAATTGTGGGAAATTAGTCGCACGGACATGCAAGGAACAATATAGACGAGTTTATCAAACATGCTTAAAAGGACTAAAAGCAGTTCCCACAATATCAAAATCCACTTGTGCACGTACTCTTCACTATAACACGTACACTATAACGGTAACTGTGCAAAAGTGGAATGAGATCAGGGACTTATCACCGAAAACGTAGAGAAGACAGAGAACTATAGAGGCAACGAGAGACGAGAGAGTGTGCAGATTGGAGAGAGCATTTGACTACCAAAATACGGAGACTGCCCATCACAACACGTAGACAGTGTTGATTAGTGGGAGAACGCAGTGATGGAAGGGATGTGAGAGTATGGTATATTGCGAAAGTGAAGAGAAAGAGAGGAATTAGAGAGCGTGCTATGTGAAGAGATGTTAGAGAATGAGAGAGTGAGATAGGAAATGGAGCTACACGTGGTTATGCAGAGTGAGACAGAGAGAGGACATCGTAAATCATTATAGATGGAAATGTCAAGGAATGATCACTGATCTATGATGATATGGCCTGGGAGACTCTTGTATTGATATCAAGTACAGATTAGATAAATATGGCTTGATATTTAGTGATCTGATCTACTATACTTCTGCTATTAGCAATTAGCATTGTGATTGTGTTGTATAGTAGCAGGATCAAATAGTAAAGGAATTTATCGTTAATCTAAAAACAGACAGTGTGCGAACACAGCCGTTGTCAAACCGAAACATCCGTCGTATATTCGTCGAAACAGCAATGGAAATTGGCATAAATACCAAAGAACAATGGCACCTGAGCAGCACATTGCTTATGCACTGTCGTCAAACTGTCTCATATTTTAGTCACATGTTATCTAATTGTAATATCCGACAATTAGAGAAACGTTGTCTCATATTTGAGACTATTTGAGGCATATCTTTTAAGTGAGTTTGGAGCAAGTTAACCTTTTTCTATAGGTGAACAGTTAGAAAACCTATGTCTAATAGAATTTGCCGTGAGTGCGGGCGCAGTGTCAAATGAATCCAAATAGTCAGAAAAATCTACAACGCTAATTTGGTTTCTGATTGATCCAATTTCGCGATTCTCGACTTATGCAACCTTGAAGTAGCCAAGGTCGGCGGATATAACCAAACTAATTACTCCCCAACTTATTTGATGTTCTTTTTGCTCTAACGAGAAATCTGGGCATCATTTCCAAGCTTATAGATGATATGTTAACTGCTAATTCTATGGAAACATATTTGAATGAGTCGAAAGCACAACCTTTGTGTTCTGTTTCTTAATTATCATATAAAAATCGTGTGCATTTGCACGTGCAAAAATGTCATGCATAAATTAGAGAATAAATCATTTTGCAAGCCCGCATAATTGCATCAAAACAAACAAAATTCTTCAAAACAAACAAAATTCTTCAAAACAATAATATTTTGTACACTTGATTACCATATATTATTGTTTAGCGTGATATATATACACTCATTTTCTCATTCGCAGCTTATTTAACAAATTATTCTGTCTTCTCAAATGTGAGTTGGTACAATATTTGCTTGATTATCATTGAAAACTGTATCAATTAAGGTGTGCAGTAATGAAAAGATTATTGATATTCTTGCTGTTTTGTGGCAATATTCACTATACTGATGGAAAATCTTTGACGCATCACAGTCATCACTCTTGCGATATGCATCGATTGACATCGGATTGTATGCATCGACCGGATTCCGAATGCCACTCTATCAAACAAATTGTAGATTCTCCTCGTTTTTTCTACACAGCATGAAAAATTAGAACATAATTTACAAAAATCGTAACTAAATTTGAGTAAAATTAGAAAATATGATTAGGTTCAAAATGTTATCAAATTTAGTTCCGATTTTTCGTGCTGTGTAAATAAAAGAATGTCTTTGAGGGGAGTCAATTTAATTCCTCTAATGAATGCAACGCAGGAATGGAACTAGTCATCTTTCCTAAAATCGGGCATGTGAGCACAGTAACATATTAAATATTTTTTTAAAATCAATAAATCAATCGATCGATTGATCAATCAGCCTTATATCGTATACATCAATACCGTGCTTTATCTAAAACTAGTTAAAACCACGACCCGTGCTAATTTTACTCTTCATTCTAGCAACACTCTCTGGTATACAAAGAAAGCGAGAGAGTATTACAATGCGCGACGAGTTTCAAATTAACTCGGGGAGTGCCTTTAAAGGCACACGAGCAAATCTGAAACTCTCCGCTCTGGCCACACTCTCTCGCTTTTTTATCTACGAGAGAATATTACCTGACAAGGGAAGTCTTTTTAGTCTCAGTGAGACTTTTGAATAAGAGTTTTTTTCCTGGGTAGGTATAGGAAAAATATGATAGGAGCCAAAAAATTAGCTGCTGCCATGCACTTTCAGATTTTATATGATTAATTTTAATTTTGTAAATTTTTTTAAAATGTTGAAAAAATCACAAAACGTAGGCGACAAGTAGTATATGAAATAAGGAGCCCCTGAAAGGGCCGTGAGAACTTGTTAGATGCGCTAAAAAACAATGCATGCGCACTTGAAAATTGCATTTTCACAAAATTAAAATTAATTATAAAAAATCTGAAATTTTTGGCTCCCATCATATTTAGCCTATACCTATCGAGGAAAAATACTCTTATTCAAAAGTCACACTGAGACATAACAGACTTCCCTTGTGAGCGCAGACTTTCAAATTAACTCGGGGAGTGCATTTAATGAAACGAAGATTCTATTTTTTTCGTACAGGCATTCAAAGCGAACGTCACATGTGACGAGGATTCTCGCGAATGGGTTTATCTTACGCAAACGAACAATATCTCCTCATCTTTATTTCCCTACGCGAATCATGTTTGTCTGGGTATGTCGAAAAAAGAGGAATTACAACTTTTCTGAGCTGATGTTAAAGTTATATTTATAAATATTTGTTTGCTAAACGAGAAAAGATTTTTACCAGCGGAAAGCTGTGGTGATGGTCATGGAATAGTGTCACAGTGTTATAACAAAACTGGATGCAGTGAGGTCAGTCAGGCTTTCGATGTGTCATGGAAATTTTTAATGTGTCATGTCAATTATCGATGTGTCATGACAATTTATTTTCGATGTGTCATGACAATTTTCTCTGTCATTTAGATACAGTCTCCCTATTATGGATCGCGTGCCGAGTGTCCTTCGAGTCATCGACTAATGTATTCACGCCAAGGAATTGGAGTTAATATGGATATTTTGTCACTTTAATCAATATTTTTCCATATCAGATATTCAAGCCAATCTTTAGTTTTCGATGTGCGGAAAAAGAATGGAAAGCAATAGGCAAATATTACAGAGAAATTGTTATGAGAAACGGTGATAATGTAGTATGTATGAACGAAAAACATGAAAGTGAGTTTTTTATTTATATGAAATCTTATAAAGATATTAAGATCTTGAATTTCAACATCAATCATGCCCACTCAGCAATATTCTAATCTTATGCCAGGACAGCGAAATCACTTGTGCTCTGGTATATCATCTTTGATATTACAAAGGTCCCTGAAAATCCCTGAAAAAAAGGTCGCGGTAAAGTAGGTCCGAAGAAGATATTAGGCCTTCCGGACTGAATTGGCCTTGAATTATCTTTTTTTATTTATTTTTTTTACTGGCCTAGCAGTGATCACCCGCAGGACTTCGTGTGTCTTGAATAACGGGTTGTACCTTTACCTTTACCTTTACCTGAAAATAATATTTCCCAAATATATGTGTATGTATTACTAGCATTCTCCAAACGGGGTTAGGTTTTAATATTTAATTTAAGCCTATAATGAACGAATCAAATAATACGCTTCACTGTGATAAGTATCACCAAATGTATTCCAATCACACGGAGAATGTAAAGAGCTTATCAAATTCCTTTTATATCATATATAATTAAGATTATGAGAATATCACATCTTCTCTGTATAAGAAATGCATGGATGATCGTCAGGGGCAATTCGTCAGTCTACCCTCAAGAGAGTCATATTTCAATATGGTGTAGTCTATCTATAACAGCAGAAATGCCTAAAGGTAATATGACGAATATTAAAGGGGCGTAACCTCTCTCAATGGTCTGTTCAACGCACAATGCTCTCTCGTTGTTAGAGAACAGAGAAATAGTGTGCATAATGAAGAGACCATTGAGCGAGGTTGCGCTCCCTTTAATCAATTGATTGGTGATATTCAGACCAAACTACTGAGAATACACTGGAGATTCATAATAATCCAATTGATGATGAAACCATGAATTTCTTCACTTTGCATTTATCTATCGTCTTTCCCATATTCATTTTAGTTTGCTCTGTGGTTGGTTCCCAGATCAATTCTTTCAATTTCTATGAATATTTCAGATTCTTTGCGTTTCAGCCAAGTTGAAATCGAATATCGGAAATCGTGAATATGCGAAGATTTCACAAGATTAAATATAATTGTGATAAATTAGTAACCGTAGGCTGTAGAGTTTCGCCGATAAAATCATTTTAATGATAGATTTTTTTGGATAATAATGTTAAATATACAAACTAGAAGCACTGTTGAGATTTTGTTGGCAGGTGGGATACACAGTTTAATATAAAATATAAAAATAAATAAATTCATCCAAGCCCATTTTGAGCAGCCATTCAAAGCATTTTCGCTATATAAATATTGTTAATTATTTTATTAATCGATGCTCACATTACATGCTCACATTGTTGTACTATTCATCGCCATCCACTACATAATCCCACTCAAACTTGAATTCAACAGGAACTCAAACAAAATAACATGCTAGATGAAAAAAAATTTGATGCCCTCAAAACATGGGCATATATATATGCGCAACCGATAAAAGGTATCAAAAATTAACTTTATTACTCGAAAAAATATTAGATGAGGTAGACAAATGAACATCAAAATGAGCATCTAGTAAAAGGCACGGGATTACAAAATTAATACTGCATAGCTAAAGTGTCGCAAGTCATACTTTACCACTCGTTGGAAAGACATTTCTTCTGTCCAGACCAAACAACGATGAGGGATCAGCGTGAAGGGCACTCACAGTCAGTCCACGTTTGTGAGAGGATCGAGCGAATTCCTGAATAATAATAATAGTAATAATAATAATAATAATAATAATAATAATAATAATAATAATAATAATAATAATAATAAAAATAAAAATAAAAATAATACTAATAATAATACTAATAATAATAATAATACTAATAATAATAATAATAATAATAATAATAATAATACTAATAATAATAATAATAATAATAATAATAATAATAATAATAATAATAATAATAATAATAATAATAATAATAATAATAATAATAATAAAAATAATAATAATAATAATAATAATAATAATAATAATAATAATAATAATAAAAATAAAAATAATAATAATAATAATAATAATAGTAATAATAATAATAATAATAATATTAATAATAATAATAATAATAATAATAATAATAATAATAATAATAATAATAATAATAATAATAATAATAATAATAATAATAATAATAATAATAATAATAATAATCATAATAATAATAATAATAATAATAATAATAATAATAATAATAATAATAATAATAAAATTTAAAAATATTTCTGGCTGTTGATTAGATTTCTGTATTTAGCAATGGTTTCTCTACATATAGAGTACACTTCATTATTGATGACCGCGGATAAAATATTCTTCAAAATATTTAATTACAAGTTTTCTCCGTAAAAGGCGTTTGCTACATGGAGCAGACTGCAGATGTGATCCCGAAACGAAAGCAAGTTGATCTTGAGCTTTAAATTCTGATTCAAAATATATAATGCATCGTTGCATTTGCCGGCCTACGCCATAACCCCCTCCGCCGCGTCTCCGTCGTTACGGAAGAGGTTACGGCGTAATCACGTAAGGCAAATGTAAGATGCATAAATTCATTGGCATAAAAATTCTCTCAACAGCAGAGTGGCGCCTTCAAACATCTACGGTATACTCCAATCAGCAGACGCTTTTACTAATTGATACAGCAACTCCTCGGAGAAAACTTGAAATTCAATATTTTGGAGGACAATATTTTGGTTTCAATTTTCAATATTTTAGAGAAATTAAATATTTTGTATCCGCGGTTGTCAGTAATGAAGCATGACTTTTCCGGTCGGAAAGGATGACGGCCTTTCTCATAAGTTATGGGTGAAGGTTCAGCTTGCCACGGGTGATCCATATGACCGATCTATCCTATACTCCCAGCTTCTTTGCCTTATTCTTTCAGCTCATCTTGCCACTGTACCGGATTTCTTCTGTGATCTTCTTAACGGCCCTCTTCGCGGTACCAGAAGTTTTCGTGCCTCATCCCTTATGAACATAAACAGTATTGAACTCAGGGAAGAGATTGATTAGTTTGTGAACGATCGACGATCGCACTTTGAGCCTCCAGGTGGTCTCCGAAAGTGCGACACGGGGTTGGTACAGAGGAAAAAATGGAAGCGGGGTAGAGACTACGACGTGCCATTTCACTGAATGAAAAGCAATCATCGCCAAAATAAGACGCGAGATACTCATAATGATGAGCTTTAATGAAATGATTTCGAAAGCGCCGGTGGAACACCCAAAAGCCGCTGCTAACTGCAAAAAGTCTTGTCTCCGTAATTCTGCCGCACCCTGTATAATGAACATTTCGGAATTCATTTAACCAACTTAGTGTATACTGTAGCTAGGAAACGTAGCCACACTAAACGACTTCATAGTGTAATGTTGATTCGCAATTATAATACATATTTCTGACGAGTTGTTCGAGCTGAACAACTTGAGATCAACTATTAATCTCTAATAAGCGATGAGGGGTTACAACCATACCGCAAAGGAAAACTGTGCACGCATAGAGCTTATTCACATTTTCTAGTTATTATTATTATTATTATTATTATTATTATTATTATTATTATTATTATTATTATTATTATTGAATTTAAAAATAAATAAAAAAATGCAAAGCAAACCTTCACGATTGCTGCCTACGGGCAGGCAATGGAACATGGAGACGGCATAGAAACCTGCCGCGAACATAGAGTTGTTTGCCCTATCCTCGTAAGCATTGGAGGTACCGCGGATCTGAAAATGAGGTCCAAAAATTCTTCTATTACATAAGTATTACATTGGTGTTGGTGACTCTAAAGTATTGCGTGCTACGATCATTCAATTGTATATTTTATCATATCCTCAAGTGTTTTATTATAATCCTTGAACAATTATATCGGTCCAGATAAAAATAAGTTTTATTTATCTATTTATTACATATGATAAACAAACTAATATTATTATTATTACTGGTACTACTGATCCTGCTAGAACGGAAATGATCCTGCTAGAATTTCCTCCTAGTCAACAAGAACTCTACAGTACCTCGAGCATAGCGAAGACTCCTCCGGGTTTGAGCATACCTCTGGTATTTCAAGACTTAAAGTCTACTTGCACTTTCACTTTAAGTAGACTTGTAAGTCTACTTCAAGTGAAACGTAAGTCTACTTAAAGTGTGACGTCACTACGTAAGTAAACTTAAAGTGAAACGCAAGTCTACTTAAAGTGAAAATGTGACGTCACTCACTTGAAGTTTACTTAAAGTAAACTTTAAGTCAGTGACGTATTTTAAGTAGACTTTAAGTATGGAAATACCAGAGACGGTAGATCTCGTTCAGACACTGAAATATTTCATGTGAAAGTTGTTCAAAAATATCAAATATGAATATTTTGAAAATGTCATTGAAAATCACTATTAACAGGGATTTTTAAAGAAAAAATATTTAGCGGAAACACGACAGTCCATAACCCTTCCCTTTGCCAGCAATGTGTTTATGAATACATAATACATGATGGAATAAATAAATAATCCGTGAATATTGATTATTATTGATTATTGATTAATGTAGTTCAACCCACCAGGTCAGGTCTCATCTGGTCATGGCATGCGTCGAAAATAGTGATGAAATCGAAGGTTGAAGTCCACTCGGGAGCCATGTGTCCAGCGTCCATTACATGGAAGCTCTGCAATGAATTAGTTTATTTTAATCAATTATCAATCAATCAATCCAGTAAATCAGTTTTACATCGTATACATATATCAATATCGTGATTTAAATCTAATTGTAATTTTTTTAATTGATTTCTGTTTTTTTTTCATGGAACTCGTGCTCTACGAGGAATATCATCCTGTTTGCGAATAAATCTCATGCATGGAGAAGTTAATAGCTATTTTCCAAAGATCAAAGATCAATCTCACCAGATTCTTCTGTCCCTGCTTCTGCATACTCTCCTTTGCCATTCCGATGGCTTTCTCGGAGATGTCGGCGCCCTTCACCTCACACTTGGGGAAAGCTGAGGCTGAAAGAGATCAAAGATCAAAGACCAAAGATCAAATTGCAAATAAGAATCGGTCCCTAAAATCAGATATCAAACTACAATATATTGGACGAACAGATCACGATAAGCTGTTGTCAAAGACCAAAGTTCAAACTATAACTTGTAATCAGCCAATTTCGGGAATTGACTGTGACAGAAGATTACGTATGTAATGAATAGAGATCAAAGATCAAAGTTCAAAGATCAACCATACCCATCTTTAGTGCATGATAACCACTGCCGCAGCCTACATCGAGCACCTTCAAATCACCCGCCTCCAGCTTATCCTTCATGCCGATCTGAGAATTTTCGAAATTTGAATTTGGCGCCAAATTTTTGAATTATGAATTCAGCGCGAGATTTAAACCAGCGGGAAGTAGTCAGCGATGAGGTGCTTGTCGTGCCATGCTTGCGTAACAATGTCCATGGTGGAGTAGAAGTCCGTGAATTGCGAGTATTCTAGTCCTGTATTAGAAGTATACAATACCGTCGTTGTCGTTATTGAATATGGTCATATTATGTATAGCCAGTAGTAGTTTTGTCTTCAGTATAGACGTTAATTTTCAAAAGATACGGATAAAATATTTGCCCTTTTCCCTGCACGGACTGATTTTCCTACAAGCATTTTTTTAAATCACCAGATTAACAGACGACTAATATCTCACGGAAATAAGTACCAAAGAAGACGAAAACTGTTGTAAGGTTTGAGGCTGTAGTTGTTATTGTTTACGATCGGAATCATATTTAATTATCTATTGTACGAATTATGAATTAATTATTTTAATGAATATTATTGTACCCAATCTTCCTTCTTTCTTGAATGCATCAGCCAGTTCATTGTACGTCTTCACTACGGCAGGAAGGAATGCCATCTGGGCGACGGCTTGGTTGTTCAGACCGGCGAACTCCTGAATTTCAAACTTTTGTTTTTTTTGGAAAATGAGCTACTATAGAGGAGATTTTGGAGACAGTTTTTAGGTAATCCTTTGAGAGATTCATCGTCGCCTCCGTTCTCTGATTTTGTAATGATTTCGTGCAATTACTAGCCAAAGCCTTATTGAACAAAAATATTAAGATCACTTTAAAAGCACACCACGAGCTAACAAAAAATCCCCGCCCTGATCATACTCTCTCGTAGGCAACGTAATCGAGGGAGCTTTGCCAGAGCGGAAAGTCAAATTATAAGAAGATAAACTAACATGCTTGGCCTCGTCGCTCATCCAGAACCGCTCATCGGGAGTGACGTCAATGAGTCCGGCACACGCGAGCACGGAAAGCCATTCACGGACGTATCTGGACATAAGAGAGATCAAAAGATCAAAGATCAACTTTTACACTTTATTTTGGTTCTCAAGTAGCTCTACAGAGTAGACCGACATAAAGCAGAATTGAACTATTCAATTTACACACTATCAATATCTTTTTTATTGAAGTCGATCTTCTCCGTTTTTTTGTCTGTTTTGCAATTCAAATGCACACTCATTTTGGCCGTGGGTAACCGCGGAGAAGATCGCAATGAATGAAGACTGTGAGGGGAAGAGGGGATGAGAGTTCAAAATTGCCTGGAGGCGGAGATGTATCATGCACTGAAGAGTCCATTGACAATCAATTTATCTTTCAAAAGACGTGTTAATAATATCAATTAATATAAGATATCAAGCATGCCTATACATGGCTCCCGAGTGAACTTCAACCTTCGATTCCATTACTATTTTCGACGAAATGATCATACTGACAGAAAAGACCACAGTGATTTCACTACCCTTCACAAGAACTGTTTCTAATGTTAAGTATTATGAAAAATGTGCAAGTATGCCTATAATAGTACATCCATATATTATTATTATCATTATTATTATCATTATTATTATTATTATTAATATCAATATTATTATTATTAATTTAATTATGAGAAGTGACGAAACACAAGAACTGCCATATACGTTGCGAGCCACCTTTCATGTCTAGCTTGAAACATATTTCGTAACAAAAGGGCAACATTCTCAGACAAAACGAAATTAATTCTGACAATAGCTCACTCTCCATACTGTTACTACAGTGTAGCCTAAAAGTCATCGGACACTTTTTTAATTTTTTATAACTTTTGATCCAGGAAAGCAATCAAGCTCATCTTTTCAGTCAATGTACAGAATCTTTCAGGGAATATTACCATGATGTGGTGGTATAATTAAATTACTTCATTATCGCGTAGTGATGACGCAATCGAAGTACACTTTTTTGAAAAATTTCAATTCTTTAGTGAAAAGTCCTGTTCTTCTGAAAAATTGTGAGAGTGGAGACACCCACTAGGGCTGCACAGTCAAGCAATCCGGAATGGCTTAGATTCCGATTTCAAGCAGTAGCAGGATCGCAAACTTGAGCCTCAAAATTTATAACTCAGCTTCTATATGTGCTAACAACCCGTTCTAAGTGCTGAAATGATGCTAGTGGCAAGTAATGTTTTTCCCCAGATTAGGTTAGTCATAGCTCGTCATTTGCCCTCAGGGCATAAAATAATTTTTTGTTGGGAGGACCGATTTTGAGACCCTACCGTTCAGTGGGCAGGTATTCTAAAATTATGGTTCCTGGGCAAGCAGCTTAACAATGTATCATATATTTATTTCCCTTATTTTGGTTTAGTCCCGATTCCTTACAGACCCGTAGCAAAAGTTATGCTGATGTCTACTCGGAGCGCGCTCTTGTGATTTCTCTCTCATTGCTCTCATCCCTGAGCCTCTATTGATGAAATCTCTTATTTGCAAAGCATTTATGCAAGTTTGAGATGATCACAAAAGTTTTTACACTATTGCTGAACTTCGATCTTTGATATTTGGATTTTGATCTTTGATCGCTGAAACCGAGTGGACCTCAGCATAACTTTTGCTACGGGTCTGAAAGGAATCGGAACCAAACCAAAATAAGGGAAATACATATATGATACATTGCAAAGCTGCTTGCGCAGGAACCATAATTTTAGAAGACCTGCCCTCTGAACGGTAGGGTCTCAAAATCGGTCCTCCCAACAAAAAAAATATTTTATGCCCTGGGGGCAAATGATGTGCTATGACTAACCTAATCTGGGGATAAACATTACTCGCCACTAGCATCATTTTAGCACTTAGAACGGGTCGTTAGCACATCTAGAAGCTGAGTTATAAATTTTTGGCGGTCAAAGTTGCTACCCTGCTACAGCTTGAAATCGGAGTCGGAGCCATTCCGGATTGCTTGACTGTGCAGCCCTAGTGGGTGTCTCCACTCTCACAATTTTTCAGAAGAACAGGACTTTTCACTAAAGAATTGAAATTTTTCAAAAAAGTGTACTTCGATTGCGTCATCACTACGCGATAAAGAAGTAAAGAAGCCATATACGTTGCGAGCCACCTTTCATGTCTAGCTTGAAACATATTTCGTAACAAAAGGGCAACATTCTCTGACAAAACGAAATTAATTCTGACAATGGCTCACTCTCCATACTGTTACAATCTATAGTTGTCTCGCACTAAAACGCAATGAATTATTTTTCGTCCAAGAGAGGGACCATTTTGTCCTAGGAGAGTTCCCTTTTCACCATTGAGACTAAACTATTTTTTTACTCGTCATAATTATCTGACTCTTACATGCATCCACACGTTGATAAACTATATGTTCAAACAACCCGTTAGAATCGGGGAAAATATTTGCCCAAAAGCCTAGGAATAATATGAGTCATTCAACGATAACGATATTATGATAATATGATCGTGTTATTATTGAATGCAAGAATATAATGTGGTCATGTAGGTTACGGTAGATATTGATCGATCACCGTATCAAAATTGACAATCATGCTTTCCCACTTGGAACACGATAAACTTCAAAATTTATGAGGCCGTATACGTATGCCAAATGCAACGTTAGTTTACGT
Organism: Parapristionchus giblindavisi; assembly: GCA_943737045.1. Lineage (NCBI taxonomy): Eukaryota > Metazoa > Nematoda > Chromadorea > Rhabditida > Diplogasteridae > Parapristionchus > Parapristionchus giblindavisi. The sequence goes on along the minus strand of CALSFV010000206.1, from coordinate 1,333,728 downwards.
GAGGGCGTAGGCACGTAAGGCACATGTAAAGACACATTCCGTTTGAGTGATGTACGCACGTCTACGTTCATTTTGCAGTGAGCGACATGCACGTGGAGGTGAGGCAAATATAGAACCGCATAATAAATTTTATCTGCGACCGACGATGAAAGCGCAGAGAACGAGAACAATGTGAATATACGATGGAATATACTGATAGTAGACTGCTATGGTGATTAACAGTTTCTTACTCGATTTTCACTTTTTTGTCTCATCACTATGAATTATTGTGAATAAATCAAATCAATATTTTTTCTGTATAAGAAGGTAGGGGTTACTGATTGAGTGAGATTGTTTGGAGAGCGAGATTGCAATTAAATAATAAATAAATAAATAAAGCGATTGGCCTCGTACCTCTCCTTGCATCCAGCCTTGTCCGCGACCTCTTTGGGCGTGGCGGGGGCGCTCTCGCTACCAACCGCCGCGAGAGCGTCGAACAGACCGAGCTGCTTGCCGAGAGCGATGGTGGGCGTGACCATGCCGCCGACGAGGAAGAGCTTAAGGAGACGATCAATAGGTGGTTGGAAGCTATACTGTCTTGTAGGAAAGGAAAGTTTGCGAGCACGACAAAGCAGATTTTAAAGATGGAGGCCCTCGAATGTCTGTGCAAATGTGTAACATATCGGCTATGCAAGGGATAAATGATATGCAAGAAATTAGCACGTCCAAGCATGTCTCTTGGCGTAGTGGTAAATGCGCGGCCTAATTAGCGTCACGTCGCGGGTTCGAAACCTATTGCCGAACTTTCTTATTTTCAAAATTTCGCGCCTTTGCCTGTACATCAAGCATGATTTATCATAAACTAATTTATGTACTGTATGCAGAATATCTTTTGCTATCTTTCTATCTTCACAGTTTGTTCGCGAAAATATTCGACGGACTCCACCTTTAAAGGCACAACCGAGCTAATTTTACTCTCCGATCTGGAACGCTATCTTGTATACAAAGAAAGCGAGAGAGTGTGGCCAGAGCGGAGAGATTCAAATTAGGTTAGGGTGTGTCTTTAAAGAGATGTTCAACCATGAGTTGGATAGTTCAGAGGTGTTAGTTGAAATTTTTACAAATTAGAAGGAAAAGAATTAGGAAATATCAAAGAACACTCACGTTCAGTTTCTGCTTAAGATCGGACATCTCGATTTCGGTATGCTAAAATGCAAATATTAATCAAAAGGGGTAAATTCGATTGATTTGTGCGTTATCAAGAAAAAAATACAGTGAAAAATACACTAGCGTAGCGATGATATAAACGATGGAAACAAGACAACAATCAATATCAGCAAAAATCAAAAGACGAAGGAAAAGTTAACTGGGGAGAATGTTTCTAGAACTGTCTCAAACCGACAAACGAGAATTGCGCTAGATAAATTGATGCAGACCAGTCGAACAGGCATGCAAGGAACGAGATAGACGAGTTAATCAAACATGCTTAAAAGGACTAAAAGCAGTTCCAACAATATCAAAATCCATTTTAGCACGTACTCTTCGCTATATCACGCACGTTATAACGGTAACTGTGCAAAAGTGGAATGAGATCAGGGACTTATCACCGAAAACGTAGAGAACACAGAGAACTATAGAGGCAAAGAGAGATACACACAGACGGACGAGAGAGTGTGCTGAGTGGAGAGAGCATTTAACTACCAAAATACGCAGACTGCCCATCACAACACGTAGACAGTGTTGATAAGTGGGAGAACGCAGAGATGGAAATGATGAGAGAGTAGAGTATATTGCGAGAATGCAGAGAAAGAGAGAGAGGGATTAGAGAGTGTGTCATGTGAAGAGATGTTAGAGAATAAGAGAGTATGATATAGTGGGGAAGGAAATCGAACTACACGTGGTTATGCATAGTTAGACAGAGGGGGAGATGGAGGGAGGGAGACAGAGGGAAGACATCGTAAATCATCGTAGATAGAAATGTCAAGGGATGATCAATGATCTATGATGATATGCCCTGGGAGACTTGTATTGATAGTAAGTACTGATTAGATAAATATTCTACATATTTAGTGATCTGATCTACTATACTTCTACTATACTTATATTAGAGTTGTAGATACTTGTGATGTTTAGTAAAGGTAAAGGCAAAAAATTCTATATTCTATATTATTATTAGATATTATTATATTACATTATATTATTATTAGGTAAATATTCTAGATATTTAGTGATCTGATATATACTTCTGCTATTAAACAATTAGTTGTACTTGTGATGTTTAGTAGCAGGATCAATACCGAACAACATGCGCACATGAGCATTTTTGCAAAATTAATCACGAGAACAGTGTCAAATAAAACAAAATAGACAGAATAATCTGCAAGGCTAATTTGATTTTTGATTGATCCAATTAAGCGATTCTCGACTTATGCAACCTTGAAGTAGCCAAGGTCGGCGGATATAACCAAACTACTTACTCCTCAACTTATTTGAAGTTCTTTTTGGTCAAACGAGAAATCTGGGCATCATTTCAAGCTTTATATAGGATATTTCTAACTGCCAATTCCATGGAAATAAATGAGAATGAGAAAAAAAAGAAACAAAACACGACTTTTGTATTTTGTTTCTTAATTTTCATACAAAAATCGTGCGCACTTGCACGTGCAAAATCTCATGCATAAATTAGAGAACAAATCATTTTGCAAGCCCGCACAATTGCATCAAAACAAACAAAATTCTTCAAAACAATAATATTTTGAATACTTGATCGCCATATGTTATTGTTCAACGTGATATATATATACACATTCATTTTTCGCAGCTCATTTCATATATTATTCTGTCTTCTCAAATGTGAGTTGGTATATGATTTGCTTGAATATCATTGGAAACTGTATCAATTAAGGTGTGCAGTAGGGTTCCGCATTTGTGCAATGCACGGCCGGTACGAGCATGAACGAAATGAAAATGATGAAAAGTCATTCTGCACAATTATGACGCATTTTTTCGTTCCCATTCGTGCATTTGGCATTTATTAAGCAGTTGTACTAACAAAAATAAAACTCGAAACAACAGTAACATCGACAAAGAAGATAATAAAACAACAACTGAAAGTATAATTATAATAATCATAGTCTAGCTAATAGGTTTTCAGGATCTTGATCATCATCAAATTGCTTAGATTGCCACGTTCTTGTTTGTCAATGACATAATCTCTTTGAATGTTTCACTTCGAATGACATTTATCGGAAGTGAGTTCTGGGCAATGAAGTGAACAATTGCAGTCTCTAATGCCTTAGCCTCCACCTTAAATGAGCAATAGCAATGCCTATTCTAAGTGATTACTTACATTGGGACTTAAATCAGAGTGAAACTTCTTCATGTGTCTCGACATATTACACGTTGATCCTCTTGGCCTTGAAATTATATTTGCACAGTGAATGCAAGTTGCACCTTCATCTCCTGAAATTGCAAGAAGCATGTCTCACATATGTGATGAACTACAAAACCAATATGAAATGTTTAAAAATTAACAGTAATGACAAATGACATAATAAACAAAACGAAATATTTTTAAAAAAATATCATTACCTTCTTTCAAAACAAAATTCTCCCAAAGATAACTCCAACGTCTTTTAGACATGACAGACCAGTCACCAATTTGATGAATCAAAATGATAAGAATGAGTCGAATGCATTAATTTGCACGAATGAATACTTAATTATAATAATGAAGTCGTGCGCACGACTTTTCTTTCATTTTCATTTTGAAAATCATTGCGCACGAATGCACATTTGCGGATCCCTAGTGTGCAGTAATGATAAGATTATTGATATTCTTGCTGTTTTGTGGCAATATTCACTATACTGATGGAAAATCTTTGACGCATCACAGTCATCACGCTTGCGATATGCAGCGATTGACATCGAATTGTATGCATCGACCGGAATCCGAATGCCACTCCATCAAACAAAATGTAGATTCTCCTCGTTTTTTTTCTAACAAAAATAAATAAATTACTAAATATTGTAATAATAATAATAAGTAATAATAATAAATATTGTAAATAAAAGAATGTCTTTGAGGGGAGTCGATTTAATTCCTCTAATAAATGCAACAAAGGAATGGAACTAGTCATCTTTCCTAAAATCGGGCATGTGAGCACAGTAACATATTAAATATTTTTTTAAAATCAATAAATCAATCGATCGATTGATTTAGTGCTTTATCTAAAACTGAAAAAAAAACCACGCCCCGTGCTAATTTTACTCTTCATTCTGGCAACACTCTCTGGTATACAAAGAAAGCGAGAGAGTATTACAATGCGCGACGAGTTTCAAATTAACTCGGGGAGTGCCTTTAAAGGCACACGAGCAAATCTGAAACTCTCCGCTCTGGCCACACTCTCTCGCTTTTTTATCTACGAGAGAATATTACCTGACAAGGGAAGTCTTTTTAGTCTCAGTGAGACTTTTGAATAAGAGTATTTTTCCTGGGTAGGTATAGGAAAAATATGATAGGAGCCAAAAAATTAGCTGCTGCCATGCACTTTCAGATTTTATACCTATCGAGGAAAAATACTTTTATTCAAAAGTCTCACTGAGACATATCAGACTTCCCTTGTGAGCGCAGACTTTCAAATTAACTCGGGGAGTGCATTTAATGCAATGAATATTCTATTTTTTTCGTACAGGCATTCAAAGCGAACGTCACATGTGACGAGGATTCTCGCGAATGGGTTTATCTTACGCAAACGAACAATATCTCCTCATCTTTACCTCCTGACGCGAATCTTCTTTGTCTGGGTATGTCGAAAAAAGAGGAATTACAACTTTTCTGAGCTGATGTTAAAGTTATATTTATAAATATTTGTTTGCTAAATGAGAAAAGATTTTTACCAGCGGAAAGCTGTGGTGATGGTCATGGAATAGTGTCACAGTGCTATAACAAAACTGGATGCAGTGAGGTCAGTCAGGCTTTCGATGTGTCATGGAAATTTTCAATGTGTCATGACAAATTATTTTCGATGTGTCGTGACAATTTTCTCTGTCATTCAGATACAGTCTCCCTATTATGGATCGCGTGCCGAGTGTCCTACGAGTCATCGACTAATGTATTCACGCCAAGGAATTGGAGTTAATATGGATATTTTGTCACTTTAATCAATATTTTTCCATATCAGATATTCAAGCCAATCTTTAGTTTTCGATGTGTGGGAAAAGAATGGAAAGCAATAGGCAAATATTACAGAGAAATTGTTATGAGAAACGGCGATAATGTAGTATGTATCAGAGAAAAACATGAAAGTGAGTGATTTATTTATATGATACAGATATAATACAGATATATTGATATGATATTATAAATAGCCAGTAGTGATTAGATAAATATTCATGATATTTAATGATCTGATCTACTGTACTTCTGCTATTTAGCAATTAAATTTGTTGTACTTGTGTTGTTTAGTAGCAAGTTCAAATAGAAAAGGTATTCATCATTAGTCAAAAACACCTCTACCATAACACTATTCGTCGAGAAGGCGAATAGAAATTGACCTAATTGTAAATACAAAATAACTACGCACATGATCAATTTTTGCAACACTAATTGCGAGCACAGCGTCAAATAAAACAAAATAGACAGAATAATCTGCAACGGAAATTTGATTTCTGATTGATCCAATTTCGTAATTCACGATTTATGCAACCTTGTGGTAGCCAAGGTCGGGGGATATAACCAAACTACTTGCTCCTCAACTTATTTGAGGTTCTTTTTGTTCTAATGAGGAATCAGGGCATCATTTAAAGCTTTAAAAGTATAGGATATTTTAAACTGCTAATTCCATGGAAATAAATGAGCATGAGTCAAAAACACGACTTTTGTGTTTTGTTTCTTAATTCTCATATAAAAATCGTGTGCATTTGCACGTGCAAAAGTCTCATGCATAAATTAGAGAACAAATCATTTTGCAAGCCCGCACAATTGCATCAAAACAAACAAAATTCTTCAAAACAATAATATTTTGAATACTTGATCGCCATATGTTATTGTTCAACGTGATATATATACACATTCATTTTTCGCAGCTCATTTCATATATTATTCTGTCTTCTCAAATGTGAGTTGGTACAATATTTGCTTGATTATCATTGAAAACTGTTTCAAGTAAGGTGTGCAGTAATGATAAGATTATTGATATTCTTGCTGTTTTGTGGCAATATTCACTATACTGATGGAAAATCTTTGACGCATCACAGTCATCACTCTTGCGATATGCAGCGATTGACATCGAATTGTATGCATCGACCGGCATCCCAATGCCACTCTTTCAAACAAAATGTAGATTCTCCTCGTTTTTTCTAACAAAAATAAATAAATATTGTAATAATAATAATAATAATAATAATAATAATAATAATAAATATTGTAAATAAAAGAATGTCTTTGAGGGTAGTCGATTTAATTCCTCTAATGACTGCAACGCAGGAATGGAACTAGTCATCTTTCCTAAAATCGGTCATGTGAGCTGCACCGTAACCTATAATATTAAAGGAACATCCCGAGATAATTTGAATCTCTCCGCTTTGGCCACACTCTCTCGCTTTCTTTGTCTACGAGAGAGTATTGCCAATTTGGAGAGCAAATTACCTTGGGGTGTGGCTTTATAGGAACACCCCAAGCTAATTTTACTCTCCATTCTGCCCACACTCTCTCGCATACAACGAAAGCGAGAGAGTATTACCTGAGCGAAAAGTTTCAAATTAACTCGGGGAGTTCTTTTAAAGGCATATCCGAGCAAATCTGAAACTCTCCGCTCTGGCCTCACTCTCTCGCTTTCTTTGACTACGAGAGAATATTGCCAAAGCAGAGAGTAAAATTAACTCGAGGAGTACCTTTAATGAAATGAAGATTCTGTTGTTTTTTTTCGTACAGGCATTCAAAGCGGACGTCGAATGTGGCGAGGATTCTCGCGAATGGGTTTATATTACGCAAACGAACAATATCCCCTCATCTTTACCTCCCGACATGAATCTTCTTTGTCTGGGTATGTCGAAAAAGAGGAATTACAACTTTTCTGAGCTGATGTTAAAGTTATATTTATAAATATTTTTTGCTAACAATAAGAAAAGATTTTTAACAGCGAAAAGCTGTGGTGATGGTCAAGGAATACTGTCACAGTGCTATAACAAAACTGGATGTAGTGATGTCAGTGAGGCTTTCCATATGTCATGACAATTTTCGATGTGTCATGACAATTTTCTCTGTCATTTAGATACAGTCTCCTTATTATGGATCGCGTGCCGAGTGTCCTACGAGTCATCGACTAATGTATTCACGCCAAGGAATTGGAGTTAATATGGATATTTTGTCACTTTAATCAATATTTTTCCATATCAGATATTCAAGCCAATCTTTAGTTTTCGATGTGTGGGAAAAGAATGGAAAGCTGTAGGACAATATTACAGAGAAATTGTTATGAGAAACGGTGATAATGTAGTATGTATGAACGAAAAACATGAAAGTGAGTTTTTTATTTATATGAAATCTTATAAAGATATTAAGATCTTGAATTTCAACATCAATCATGCCCACTCAGCAATATTCTAATCTTATGCCAGGACAGCGAAATCACTTGTGCTCTGGTATATCATCTTTGATATTACAAAGGTCCCTGAAAATCCCTGAAAAAAAGGTCGCGGTAAAGTAGGTCCGAAGAAGATATTAGGCCTTCCGGACTGAATTGGCCTTGAATTATCTTTTTTTATTTATTTTTTTTACTGGCCTAGCAGTGATCACCCGCAGGACTTCGTGTGTCTTGAATAACGGGTTGTACCTTTACCTTTACCTTTACCTGAAAATAATATTTCCCAAATATATGTGTATGTATTACTAGCATTCTCCAAACGGGGTTAGGTTTTAATATTTAATTTAAGCCTATAATGAACGAATCAAATAATACGCTTCACTGTGATAAGTATCACCAAATGTATTCCAATCACACGGAGAATGTAAAGAGCTTATCAAATTCCTTTTATATCATATATAATTAAGATTATGAGAATATCACATCTTCTCTGTATAAGAAATGCATGGATGATCGTCAGGGGCAATTCGTCAGTCTACCCTCAAGAGAGTCATATTTCAATATGGTGTAGTCTATCTATAACAGCAGAAATGCCTAAAGGTAATATGACGAATATTAAAGGGGCGTAACCTCTCTCAATGGTCTGTTCAACGCACAATGCTCTCTCGTTGTTAGAGAACAGAGAAATAGTGTGCATAATGAAGAGACCATTGAGCGAGGTTGCGCTCCCTTTAATCAATTGATTGGTGATATTCAGACCAAACTACTGAGAATACACTGGAGATTCATAATAATCCAATTGATGATGAAACCATGAATTTCTTCACTTTGCATTTATCTATCGTCTTTCCCATATTCATTTTAGTTTGCTCTGTGGTTGGTTCCCAGATCAATTCTTTCAATTTCTATGAATATTTCAGATTCTTTGCGTTTCAGCCAAGTTGAAATCGAATATCGGAAATCGTGAATATGCGAAGATTTCACAAGATTAAATATAATTGTGATAAATTAGTAACCGTAGGCTGTAGAGTTTCGCCGATAAAATCATTTTAATGATAGATTTTTTTGGATAATAATGTTAAATATACAAACTAGAAGCACTGTTGAGATTTTGTTGGCAGGTGGGATACACAGTTTAATATAAAATATAAAAATAAATAAATTCATCCAAGCCCATTTTGAGCAGCCATTCAAAGCATTTTCGCTATATAAATATTGTTAATTATTTTATTAATCGATGCTCACATTACATGCTCACATTGTTGTACTATTCATCGCCATCCACTACATAATCCCACTCAAACTTGAATTCAACAGGAACTCAAACAAAATAACATGCTAGATGAAAAAAAATTTGATGCCCTCAAAACATGGGCATATATATATGCGCAACCGATAAAAGGTATCAAAAATTAACTTTATTACTCGAAAAAATATTAGATGAGGTAGACAAATGAACATCAAAATGAGCATCTAGTAAAAGGCACGGGATTACAAAATTAATACTGCATAGCTAAAGTGTCGCAAGTCATACTTTACCACTCGTTGGAAAGACATTTCTTCTGTCCAGACCAAACAACGATGAGGGATCAGCGTGAAGGGCACTCACAGTCAGTCCACGTTTGTGAGAGGATCGAGCGAATTCCTGAATAATAATAATAGTAATAATAATAATAATAATAATAATAATAATAATAATAATAATAATAATAATAATAAAAATAAAAATAAAAATAATACTAATAATAATACTAATAATAATAATAATACTAATAATAATAATAATAATAATAATAATAATAATACTAATAATAATAATAATAATAATAATAATAATAATAATAATAATAATAATAATAATAATAATAATAATAATAATAATAATAAAAATAATAATAATAATAATAATAATAATAATAATAATAATAATAATAAAAATAAAAATAATAATAATAATAATAATAATAATAGTAATAATAATAATAATAATAATATTAATAATAATAATAATAATAATAATAATAATAATAATAATAATAATAATAATAATAATAATAATAATAATAATAATAATAATCATAATAATAATAATAATAATAATAATAATAATAATAATAATAATAAAATTTAAAAATATTTCTGGCTGTTGATTAGATTTCTGTATTTAGCAATGGTTTCTCTACATATAGAGTACACTTCATTATTGATGACCGCGGATAAAATATTCTTCAAAATATTTAATTACAAGTTTTCTCCGTAAAAGGCGTTTGCTACATGGAGCAGACTGCAGATGTGATCCCGAAACGAAAGCAAGTTGATCTTGAGCTTTAAATTCTGATTCAAAATATATAATGCATCGTTGCATTTGCCGGCCTACGCCATAACCCCCTCCGCCGCGTCTCCGTCGTTACGGAAGAGGTTACGGCGTAATCACGTAAGGCAAATGTAAGATGCATAAATTCATTGGCATAAAAATTCTCTCAACAGCAGAGTGGCGCCTTCAAACATCTACGGTATACTCCAATCAGCAGACGCTTTTACTAATTGATACAGCAACTCCTCGGAGAAAACTTGAAATTCAATATTTTGGAGGACAATATTTTGGTTTCAATTTTCAATATTTTAGAGAAATTAAATATTTTGTATCCGCGGTTGTCAGTAATGAAGCATGACTTTTCCGGTCGGAAAGGATGACGGCCTTTCTCATAAGTTATGGGTGAAGGTTCAGCTTGCCACGGGTGATCCATATGACCGATCTATCCTATACTCCCAGCTTCTTTGCCTTATTCTTTCAGCTCATCTTGCCACTGTACCGGATTTCTTCTGTGATCTTCTTAACGGCCCTCTTCGCGGTACCAGAAGTATTCGTGCCTCATCCCTTATGAACATAAACAGTATTGAACTCAGGGAAGAGATTGATTAGTTTGTGAACGATCGACGATCGCACTTTGAGCCTCCAGGTGGTCTCCGAAAGTGCGACACGGGGTTGGTACAGAGGAAAAAATGGAAGCGGGGTAGAGACTACGACGTGCCATTTCACTGAATGAAAAGCAATCATCGCCAAAATAAGACGCGAGATACTCATAATGATGAGCTTTAATGAAATGATTTCGAAAGCGCCGGTGGAACACCCAAAAGCCGCTGCTAACTGCAAAAAGTCTTGTCTCCGTAATTCTGCCGCACCCTGTATAATGAACATTTCGGAATTCATTTAACCAACTTAGTGTATACTGTAGTTAGGAAACGTAGCCACACTAAACGACTTCATAGTGTAATGTTGATTCGCAATTATAATACATATTTCTGACGAGTTGTTCGAGCTGAACAACTTGAGATCAACTATTAATCTCTAATAAGCGATGAGGGGTTACAACCATACCGCAAAGGAAAACTGTGCACGCATAGAGCTTATTCACATTTTCTAGTTATTATTATTATTATTATTATTATTATTATTATTATTATTATTATTATTATTATTATTATTATTATTATTATTATTATTAATATTATTATTGAATTTAAAAATAAATAAAAAAAAGCAAAGCAAACCTTCACGATTGCTGCCTACGGGCAGGCAATGGAACATGGAGACGGCATAGAAACCTGCCGCGAACATAGAGTTGTTTGCCCTATCCTCGTAAGCATTGGAGGTACCGCGGATCTGAAAATGAGGTCCAAAAATTCTTCTATTACATAAGTATTACATTGGTGTTGGTGACTCTAAAGTATTGCGTGCTACGATCATTTAATTGTATATTTTATCATATCCCCAAGTGTTTTATTATAGTCCTTGAACAATTATATCGGTCCAGATAAAAATAAGTTTTATTTATCTATTTATTACATATGATAAACAAACTAATATTATTATTATTACTGGTACTACTGATCCTGCTAGAACGGAAATGATCCTGCTAGAATTTCCTCCTAGTCAACAAGAACTCTACAGTACCTCGAGCATAGCGAAGACTCCTCCGGGTTTGAGCATACCTCTGGTATTTCAAGACTTAAAGTCTACTTGCACTTTCACTTTAAGTAGACTTGTAAGTCTACTTCAAGTGAAACGTAAGTCTACTTAAAGTGTGACGTCACTACGTAAGTAAACTTAAAGTGAAACGCAAGTCTACTTAAAGTGAAAATGTGACGTCACTCACTTGAAGTTTACTTAAAGTAAACTTTAAGTCAGTGACGTATTTTAAGTAGACTTTAAGTATGGAAATACCAGAGACGGTAGATCTCGTTCAGACACTGAAATATTTCATGTGAAAGTTGTTCAAAAATATCAAATATGAATATTTTGAAAATGTCATTGAAAATCACTATTAACAGGGATTTTTAAAGAAAAAAATATTTAGCGGAAACACGAGAGTCCATAACCCTTCCCTTTGCCAGCAATGTGTTTATGAATACATAATACATGATGGAATAAATAAATAATCCGTGAATATTGATTATTATTGATTATTGATTAATGTAATTCAACCCACCAGGTCAGGTCTCATCTGGTCATGGCATGCGTCGAAAATAGTGATGAAATCGAAGGTTAAAGTCCACTCGGGAGCCATGTGTCCAGCGTCCATTACATGGAAGCTCTGCAATGAATTAGTTTATTTTAACCAATTATCAATCAATCAATCCAGTAAATCAGTTTTACATCGTATACATATATCAATATCGTGATTTAAATCTAATTGTAATTTTTTTAATTGATTTCTGTTTTTTTTTCATGGAACTCGTGCTCTACGAGGAATATCATACTGTTTGCGAATAAATCTCATGCATGGAGAAGTTAATGGCTATTTTCCAAAGATCAAAGATCAATCTCACCAGATTCTTCTGTCCCTGCTTCTGCATACTCTCCTTTGCCATTCCGATGGCTTTCTCGGAGATGTCGGCGCCCTTCACCTCACACTTGGGGAAAGCTGAGGCTGAAAGAGATCAAAGATCAAAGACCAAAGATAAAATTGCAAATAAGAATCGGTCCCTAAAAATCAGAAATCAAACTACAATATATTGGACGAACAGATCACGATAAGCTGTTATCAAAGACCAAAGTTCAAACTATAACTTGTAATCAGCCAATTTCGGGAATTGACTGTGACAGAAGAATACGTATGTAATGAATAGAGATCAAAGATCAAAGTTCAAAGATCAACCATACCCATCTTTAGTGCATGATAACCACTGCCGCAGCCTACATCGAGCACCTTCAAACCACCCGCCTCCAGCTTATCCTTCATGCCGATCTGAGAATTTTCGAAATTTGAATTTGGCGCCAAATTTTTGAATTATGAATTCGGCGCGAGATTCAAACCAGCGGGAAGTAGTCAGCGATGAGGTGCTTGTCGTGCCATGCTTGCGTAACAATGTCCATGGTGGAGTAGAAGTCCGTGAATTGCGAGTATTCTAGTCCTGTATTAGAAGTATACAATACCATCGTTGTCGTTATTGAATATGGTCATATTAAGTATAGCCAGTAGTAGCTTTGTCTTCAGTATAGACGTTAATTTTCAAAAGATACGGATAAAATATTTGCCCTTTCCCTGCACGGACTGATTTTCCTACAAGCATTTTTTTTAAATCACCAGCCGCCGTACCAATTCCCTTCTAAAAGGGAGCGAGATCAAGAAGTTCGCTCCCTTTTCCCCTTATAAATGATGGGAATCGGGTGGAAGTTCAACCCATTTTTGAGGGTATGGGCTAGTGTCATAAAGAGAGTGAACTTGTCGAGTGAGAGAGCGATAGATCAGTAGAGAAAGTTAGACAACGAGAGCGATTCCCAAATCTTCCCCTCTCTAAGTAGCAGGGAAGAATTGAATTTCTCTGCGCACTCTCAATTATAAATGCTCTCTCGTTTTTTCTCTAACCTCCCATTTTGAGAATAGCCCATCGTGGATGAAAAGTTCGTGGAACTTTTATCTCATCTCTATCCACCCCTATTCCCTATCACTCGGTATGTCCAGTTCGTCTATCGCTTCCCATGTATCTACCCAATGGTGTATTGACAAGTTCCTTTGTCTCGCACTATTTCTTAGTGGGTTCTAATCCCATTCGCACTGGTTCTTTTGCAAATTCTGTAGTTCGGCGAACTTTCACAGTGACAATAAACGAAATGGTATGGCGGCAGATTAACAGACGACTAATATCTCACGGAAATAAGTACCAAAGAAGACGAAAACTGTTGTAAGGTTTGAGGCTGTAGTTGTTATTGTTTACGATCGGAATCATATTTAATTATCTATTGTACGAATTATGAATTAATTATTTTAATGAATATTATTGTACCCAATCTTCCTTCTTTCTTGAATGCATCGGCCAGTTCATTGTACGTCTTCACTACGGCAGGAAGGAATGCCATCTGTGCGACGGCTTGGTTGTTCAGACCCGCGAACTCCTGAATTTTAAACTTTTGTTTTTTTTTCGGAGAAATGAGCTCTAGCTACTATAGAGGAGATTTTGGCGACTGTTTTGGGTATTCCTTTGAGAGATTCATCGTCGCTTCTGTTCTCTTCATTTTCTAACGATATCACAAAAATAGTAAACACAGAATGGTGATATCTTTGAAAAAAAGATTACGATCACTTTAAAGGCACATCCAAGAGCTAACAAAAAATCCCCGCTCTGATCATACTCTCTCGTAGGCAACGTAATCGAGGGAGCTTTGCCAGAGCGGAGAGTCAAATTATAAGAAGATAAACTAACATGCTTGGCCTCGTCGCTCATCCAGAAGCGCTCATCAGGCGTGACGTCAATGAGACCGGCACACGCGAGGACCGACAGCCATTCACGAACGTATCTGGACATAAGAGAGATCAAAAGATCAAAGATCAACTTTTACACTTTATTTTGGTTCTCAAGTAGCTCTACAGAGTAGACCGGCATAAAGCAGAATTGAACTATTCAATTTACACACTATCAATATCTTTTTTATTGAAGTCGATCTTCTCCGTTTTTTTGTCTATTTCTCAATTCAAATGCACACTCATTTTGGCCGTGGGTAACCTCGGAGAAGATCGCAATGAATGATGACTCAGTATTCTGGTCCAAGCCATTTTTCTTCGAAAGCAAGACAAAGGAGAGACCATTGTATTCGAGAGAGTTTGTATGTTGAGCGGCCGTTCTTGCTTTGTAAGTCATGAGAACGATGTGAGGGGAAGAGGGGATGAGAGTTCAAAATTGCCTGGAGGCGGAGATGTATCATGCACTGAAGAGTCCATTGACAATCAATTTATCTTTCAAAAGACGTGTTAATAATATCAATTAATATAAGATATCAAGCATGCCTATACATGGCTCCCGAGTGAACTTCAACCTTCGATTCCATTACTATTTTCGACGAAATGATCATACTGACAGAAAAGACAACAGTGATTTCACTACCCTTCACAAGAACTGTTTCTAATGTTAAGTAATATGAAAAATGTGCAAGTATGCCTATAATAGTACATCCATATATTATTATTATCATTATTATTATCATTATTATTATTATTAATATCAATATTATTATTATTAATTTAATTATGAGAAGTGACGAAACACAAGAACTGCCATATACGTTGCGAGCCACCTTTCATGTCAAGCTTGAAACATATTTCGTAACAAAAGGGCAACATTCTCTGACAAAACGAAATTAATTCTGACAATAGCTCACTCTCCATACTGTTACTATCTATAGTTGTCTCGCACTAAAACGCAATGAATTATTTTTCGTCCAAGAGAGGGATCATATTGTCCTAGGAGAGTTCCCTTTTCACCATTGAGACTAAACTATTTTCTTTTACTCGTCATAATTATCTGACATGCATACACACGTTGATAAACTATATGTTCAAACAACCCGTTAGAATCGGGGAAAATATTTGCCCAAAAGCCTAGGAATAATATGAATCATACAACGATAACGATATTATGATAATATGATCGTGTTATCATTGAATGCAAGAAAATATTATGGCCATGTAAGTTACTGTAGTTATAGATCGATTGTTATCGTATCCCAATTGACAATCACGGTTTTCCACTTGGAGCACGACAAACTTTAAAATTTATGAGGCCGTATACGTATGCCAAAGGCAACGTTAGTTTACGTGACGGTTTATGCACGTAAGGCACATGTAAAGACACATTCCATTTGCGTGATGTGCACGCGTCTACGTTCATTTTGCAGTGAGCGAAATGTACGTGGAGGTGAGGCAAGTATAGCCCCGCATAATATATTTTATCTACGACCGACGATGAGAGCGCAACGAGAACATGTGAATATACGATGGAATATACTGATAGAAGACTCTGATCAATTGCTATGATGATTAACAGTTTCTTACTCGATTTTCACTTTTTTGTCTCATCACTATGAATTATTGCGAATAAATCAAATCATTTATAAATTCCTATATAAGAGGGTTGGGTTCGTGATTGACAGTGAAATTATTGAGATTATTTGGTGAGTGAGATTGCAATTAAACAAATAAACAAATAAATGTAGTAATTAGCCTCGTACCTCTCCTTGCATCCGGCCTTGTCAGCAACCGCTTTGGGTGTGGCGGGGGCGCTCTCGCTCCCAACCGCGGCCAGAGCGTCGAACAGACCGAGCTGCTTCCCGAGAGCGATGGTGGGCGTGACCATGCCGCCGACGAGGAAGAGCTTAAGGAGATGATCAATTGGTGAATGGAAGCCCAACGATATCTCTTGTAGGAATGGAAAGTGTAGGACTAGAGGCCGTAGTCATAAAACGATGGTAAACCGTTTTCCGTCAAACGTGACGTCACAAGCGTGGGGAGAGGATTTTTGGCAAAAGCCTCCGCTTACAGTTGTAACGTTACGTTTGTCGGCAAACGGTTTTTCATACTTTATGGATCTATGTAGAGCACTTTTTTTCTCTAAAGTACATGGTGTTCATAACCATGAGTTAGAGAGTTCAGGGAAAGTCAGTTGAAACTTTTTTAAAGAGTAATAATAAGAGTTAGGAAAGATCAAAGAACACTCACGTTGAGTTTCTGCTTAAGATCGGACATCTCGATTATGGTATGCTAAAATGCAAATATTATTCAAAAGGGGTAAATTCGATTGGATTTGAGCGTTATCAAGAAAAATTTTTAAAGTGTAAAAATACACTAGCGTAGCGATGATAGAAATGATGAAGACAAGTTAATAATCAATATCATCAAAATCAACAGACGAAGGAAATTTAACTCGACGAAGGCACACGCAAAATTAACTGGGCAAAATGTTTCTAGAACTGTCCCAAACCGTCATCGAGAATTGCGCTATACTAATTGTGGGAAATTAGTCGCACGGACATGCAAGGAACAATATAGACGAGTTTATCAAACATGCTTAAAAGGACTAAAAGCAGTTCCCACAATATCAAAATCCACTTGTGCACGTACTCTTCACTATAACACGTACACTATAACGGTAACTGTGCAAAAGTGGAATGAGATCAGGGACTTATCACCGAAAACGTAGAGAAGACAGAGAACTATAGAGGCAACGAGAGACGAGAGAGTGTGCAGATTGGAGAGAGCATTTGACTACCAAAATACGGAGACTGCCCATCACAACACGTAGACAGTGTTGATTAGTGGGAGAACGCAGTGATGGAAGGGATGTGAGAGTATGGTATATTGCGAAAGTGAAGAGAAAGAGAGGAATTAGAGAGCGTGCTATGTGAAGAGATGTTAGAGAATGAGAGAGTGAGATAGGAAATGGAGCTACACGTGGTTATGCAGAGTGAGACAGAGAGAGGACATCGTAAATCATTATAGATGGAAATGTCAAGGAATGATCACTGATCTATGATGATATGGCCTGGGAGACTCTTGTATTGATATCAAGTACAGATTAGATAAATATGGCTTGATATTTAGTGATCTGATCTACTATACTTCTGCTATTAGCAATTAGCATTGTGATTGTGTTGTATAGTAGCAGGATCAAATAGTAAAGGAATTTATCGTTAATCTAAAAACAGACAGTGTGCGAACACAGCCGTTGTCAAACCGAAACATCCGTCGTATATTCGTCGAAACAGCAATGGAAATTGGCATAAATACCAAAGAACAATGGCACCTGAGCAGCACATTGCTTATGCACTGTCGTCAAACTGTCTCATATTTTAGTCACATGTTATCTAATTGTAATATCCGACAATTAGAGAAACGTTGTCTCATATTTGAGACTATTTGAGGCATATCTTTTAAGTGAGTTTGGAGCAAGTTAACCTTTTTCTATAGGTGAACAGTTAGAAAACCTATGTCTAATAGAATTTGCCGTGAGTGCGGGCGCAGTGTCAAATGAATCCAAATAGTCAGAAAAATCTACAACGCTAATTTGGTTTCTGATTGATCCAATTTCGCGATTCTCGACTTATGCAACCTTGAAGTAGCCAAGGTCGGCGGATATAACCAAACTAATTACTCCCCAACTTATTTGATGTTCTTTTTGCTCTATCGAGAAATCTGGGCATCATTTCCAAGCTTATAGATGATATGTTAACTGCTAATTCTATGGAAACATATTTGAATGAGTCGAAAGCACAACCTTTGTGTTCTGTTTCTTAATTATCATATAAAAATCGTGTGCATTTGCACGTGCAAAAATGTCATGCATAAATTAGAGAATAAATCATTTTGCAAGCCCGCATAATTGCATCAAAACAAACAAAATTCTTCAAAACAAACAAAATTCTTCAAAACAATAATATTTTGTACACTTGATTACCATATATTATTGTTTAGCGTGATATATATACACTCATTTTCTCATTCGCAGCTTATTTAACAAATTATTCTGTCTTCTCAAATGTGAGTTGGTACAATATTTGCTTGATTATCATTGAAAACTGTATCAATTAAGGTGTGCAGTAATGAAAAGATTATTGATATTCTTGCTGTTTTGTGGCAATATTCACTATACTGATGGAAAATCTTTGACGCATCACAGTCATCACTCTTGCGATATGCATCGATTGACATCGGATTGTATGCATCGACCGGATTCCGAATGCCACTCCATCAAACAAATTGTAGATTCTCCTCGTTTTTTCTACACAGCATGAAAAATTAGAACATAATTTACAAAAATCGTAACTAAATTTGAGTAAAATTAGAAAATATGATTAGGTTCAAAATGTTATCAAATTTAGTTCCGATTTTTCGTGCTGTGTAAATAAAAGAATGTCTTTGAGGGGAGTCAATTTAATTCCTCTAATGAATGCAACGCAGGAATGGAACTAGTCATCTTTCCTAAAATCGGGCATGTGAGCACAGTAACATATTAAATATTTTTTTAAAATCAATAAATCAATCGATCGATTGATCAATCAGCCTTATATCGTATACATCAATACCGTGCTTTATCTAAAACTAGTTAAAACCACGACCCGTGCTAATTTTACTCTTCATTCTAGCAACACTCTCTGGTATACAAAGAAAGCGAGAGAGTATTACAATGCGCGACGAGTTTCAAATTAACTCGGGGAGTGCCTTTAAAGGCACACGAGCAAATCTGAAACTCTCCGCTCTGGCCACACTCTCTCGCTTTTTTATCTACGAGAGAATATTACCTGACAAGGGAAGTCTTTTTAGTCTCAGTGAGACTTTTGAATAAGAGTTTTTTTCCTGGGTAGGTATAGGAAAAATATGATAGGAGCCAAAAAATTAGCTGCTGCCATGCACTTTCAGATTTTATATGATTAATTTTAATTTTGTAAATTTTTTTAAAATGTTGAAAAAATCACAAAACGTAGGCGACAAGTAGTATATGAAATAAGGAGCCCCTGAAAGGGCCGTGAGAACTTGTTAGATGCGCTAAAAAACAATGCATGCGCACTTGAAAATTGCATTTTCACAAAATTAAAATTAATTATAAAAAATCTGAAATTTTTGGCTCCCATCATATTTAGCCTATACCTATCGAGGAAAAATACTCTTATTCAAAAGTCACACTGAGACATAACAGACTTCCCTTGTGAGCGCAGACTTTCAAATTAACTCGGGGAGTGCATTTAATGAAACGAAGATTCTATTTTTTTCGTACAGGCATTCAAAGCGAACGTCACATGTGACGAGGATTCTCGCGAATGGGTTTATCTTACGCAAACGAACAATATCTCCTCATCTTTATTTCCCTACGCGAATCATGTTTGTCTGGGTATGTCGAAAAAGAGGAATTAGAACTTTTCTGAGCAGATGTTAAAGTTATATTTATAAATATTTTTTTTGCTAAATGAGAAAAGATTTTTACCAGCGGAAAGCTGTGGTGATGGTCATGGAATAGTGTCACAGTGTTATAACAAAACTGGATGCAGTGAGGTCAGTCAGGCTTTCGATGTGTCATGGAAATTTTCAATGTGTCATGACAAATTATTTTCGATGTGTCATGACAATTTTCTCTGTCATTTAGATACAGTCTCCCTATTATGGATCGCGTGCCGAGTGTCCTTCGAGTCATCGACTAATGTATTCACGCCAAGGAATTGGAGTTTATATCGATACTTTGTCACTTTAATCAATATTTTTCCATATCAGATATTCAAGCCAATCTTTAGTTTTCGATGTGTGGGAAAAGAATGGAAAGCAATAGGCAAATATTACAAAGAAATTGTTATGAGAAAAGGCGATAATGTAGTATGTATGAATGAAAAACATGAAAGTGAGTGATTTATTTATATGAAACCTTATTTAAATATTAAGATCTTGAATTAAAACCTCAATCATGTCCACTCAGCAATATTCTAATCTTATGCCAGGACAGTGAAATCACTTGTGCTCTGGTATATCATCTTTGTTACAAAGGTCGCTGAAAATAATATTTCCAAAGTAGATGTGTATAATTACTAGCATTCTCCAAACTGGGATATGTTTTAATATTTAATTTCAGCCTATAATGAACGAATCAAATAATACTCTTCACTGTGACAAGTATCACCAAATGTATTCCAATCACACAGAGAATGTAAAGAGCTGATCTAATTCCCTATTTATCATAAATGGTTAAGATTATGAGAATATCACATCTTCTCTGTATAAGAAATGCATGGATGATCGTCAGGGGCAATTCGTCAGCCTACCCACAAGATAGTCATATTTCAATATGGTGTAGTCTATCTATAATAAAAGAAATGCCTAAAGGTAATATGACCAATATTAATCAATTGATTAGTGATATTCAGTACATACTACTGAGAATGCAATGGAGATGCACAATAATCCATTTGATGATGAAACAACGAAGTTGCCCACTTCGCATTTATCTATCGTCTTTCCCATTTTCATTTTAGTTTGTTCTCTGGTTGGTTCCCAGATTAATTCCTTTAATTTCTATGAATATTTCAGATTGTTTGCGTTTCAGCCAAGTTGAAATCGAATAGAGGAAATCGTGAATATGCGAAGATTTCGCAAGATTAAATAAAATTGTGATAAATTAGTAACCGTATCCTGTAGAGTTTCGGCGATAAAATTATTTTAATGATAGATTTTGTTGGATGAATGTTAAATATACACACTAGAAGCACTTTCGAAATGTTGGGAAAATGTGCCACGTAGAGTCTTTCGGAGCAGGTGGAATGCGCAGTATAATGTAAAATATAAAAATAAATAAATTTATTCAAGCCCATGTTGAGCATTCAAAGTATTTTCACTTTATAAATATTGTTAATTATTTTATTAAACGAATACATGCGAAAATTGTTGTAGTAAACACTGCTGAACCCACTATATCAGTGGAATAGATATATCATCCAGCATCCATCATCATCCACTACATAATCACACGCAAACTTGAATTCAACAGGAACTCACAAGGGAACAGTCGGAGCACACATATCCCGATCTTCACGAAAGTTTGAGGGTATACTAATTCGACCACGCTGATTTCAAATACGTTTTAAAAACCGGCACTATTTTTTGAAGCAAGATAGCATTTTCACTGGCTACATAACATCGTTTAACGCTGTCTTCAGCGTGGTATTGGTAGCCGAGTGGTTTTTTTTCGGAATAGCATTTTATGGGAGGAGCAGGTTCGACTCCCACCAGACGCATATCTTTTGCTATTTTTTTCCAAAATGTTGTGTTGTGGACTTCAAAAAAAAGCAGGCTTTTAAAACGGATTTGAAATCAGCGTGTTCAAATTATTATACACTCAAAGTTTCGTGAAGATCGGGATATGTGTCCTCAGACCATTCCCTTCGACCATTCCCGACAAAATAGCTTGCGAGAAAAGAATTTGATACCCTCAAAACTTTGTGCTCGCTAGGGGCGCAACCGATAAAACGTATCAAAAATTAACTTTATTACTCGAAGACATATTAGATAAGGTAGACGAATTAACATCAAAATGAGCATCTAGTAAATGGCACGGGATTACAAAATTAATACAGCATGGCTATAGTGTCGCAAGTCACATTTTACCACTCGTAGACACCGCCTTCCTTCTGTCCAGACCAAACAACGATGAGGGATCAGCGTGGAGGGCATTCAAAGTCAGTCCACGTTTGTGAGAGGATCGAGCGAATTCCTGAATGAATCAGAGATTCAAAGGAAAAACAATGAACAACAAAAATGATAATAATAAATATTTTTTCATCCTTGCCACTCGGTGATTTCTTGTTTTGACCTTTTATGATTAATCCAATTGGGACATTATGTTCAATCTGCGATCTTCATGAGATTCTAATAATCGAGAAAATTAAAAGATTCCGCCTGTTTAGGTGAAATGCACCTCCCCAATCCATTCCCTCTACTCAACGACTCCATTTAATCATACTCATTCAGTTCCAACTCATGTCTGAATCTCAAATTCATCCCTTAGTATATTCATTCATTCTAACCCCATCGCGCATTCCATTTCACTTTCAGATGAGACAGCGATGTTTCTTGAACATAGAACTGGTTGCAGTACACCACTTCTGTAGTGGTAACTCTGAGTATTGATCGCTTGGACATTGAATGAACAACGTTAGCTAATGCAGGGGACGGTGCGCTTTTTAAACTTGAATTTGTTCTCGGAAAGTTTGGAAATAAATATGCCTCGAGTGGGATTTGAACCCTCGGCTTTGCCACTGTACTAAGGTCACAACTAGTAGTAACATAATACATATAATAACTAATAATTACGCTGGAACGCATACATGAAGCATGACAAAGTTATGCCAACAAACATGACGTCACTAACGTACGGGGAGGATTTTTGGCAATAGCCTCCGCGTGTCAGTTCTCGTTTGCCGACAAACTATTTATCAAGCTTCGTGATATCTGAATTGAACCCTATTTTTAGCCATAGTAGACAGTGGTACGGCTAAGTGTGATTATTTATCAACGTTTATTGTTAGTGCACTTATCAATACAGTGCCCATTCTGTATCTACATATGCGAAGTCACAAAAAACACAAAAAAAAACTATAATAAATCATTGTTCGTCCTCGAATCATAGTCTTCGAAACTCGGTGATTTGCTGTTTCTATCTCTCATCATGAATTCTAATCCGGGCTCTATCTTCAATGAAACCTGTCGGTTTGCAAGATACTAATTATAGAAAATTAAAAATGAATAACAGTGGAAAGTAAAAAGAGTCCATCCGTTTACCAAAGTCGCCATTTGGTAATCTGTCACCTATGACATATACAAATAATCGAGAATAAAAGATTTCGCCTGCTTATAAGGTGAAATGCCCTTCTTCAAGGTCGCATCCATTTCCTCTCCTCAACGATCCTATGTAATCATACTCATTCAGCTTCCCCTCATATCATGTCTGTCTGAATGTCAAATTCTTCTCAAATATTCATTCCTACTCTAACCACATCTTTTAAGATTATTTATAGGTCTTTCCCTTTTTTCTCTTTCATTATAATGCTATTTCATATTCAGATGCGACAGCTCTAGGATCTGTCTTGTATTATAAATGCAACCAAAATGAATCAGTGGCTATGTAATATAGGTAGCCTGGGCAGTGAAGTCACGGTTGACGACAAACTATTTGTCAAGCTTATCTGTACTGAATACTTGCAGAGTCAAAATGCCAAAACTGTTGAAGCCGAGATTGAATAATTTTATCTATATTTAGACAGTGTTGAGGACAGCAGTGATAATTTTTCCCTATCCATACTGTACTCATTTTACATCTATACATGCGATGGTATAAAAAATGATAGAACGACTGATTTCTCATCTTCGAGTTCTGGTCTTCGAAACTCGGTGATTTCATGTTTCTAGCTCCCATCATGAATTCCGTTCCGAGCTCTATCTTCAATGGAAGTAATGCAGCCTTTCAAGATACAAATAAGATACAGCCTTTCAAGATACAATGAGATGCAAAATGAAATATCTATATCTATAGGCAACCATGTTTTTCGACATTTTTCGTTCGGGTACCCCCTGTAAAACCCCCTGAATCGAGCTCCAGGTACCCCGCCCATGTACACGAATGGACATTCACTCATCAACTGTTACTCTGCCATCTCTACCTCTCTCCCTCTCTGATTCTTTCTCTCCCTCTCCCCCTTCTATCTATCTACATATTCTATATTCCTATTCTTTCTCCCTCTCCCTCCTACTTTTCTCTCTCTATCTATCTATTATATCACGCGTGTCACTGAAGAATCGAGTAAAGTCCGGGGGTGTTTGGCACATTTTTTGACCCCCACATATTAATGCATTTTTTGGTAGTCCTTAGGGTCCCTAACAAGCTGGCCAAAGCTTTTTTGCATATCTTCATTTTCAACGTCGAGAGACGACGTCAAACTTTTTTGACGCCGAAATCGTCCGACTTTGGAGCTCTGTAGCTCTTCGGGGTGTGGTTTTGGTATCGAGCCTTCAACAGAATAATTTCCTAGAATGTCGAGAAGAATTCATCTGCATTATTTACCGATCGATATTTGTATTAGTATTTCTGTAAATCGATTTTGTTGAATTGTGCTTAACAAAAATCAAAGCCGAAGGTTTTTAATAGCTCAATCGACTGACCTCGACGAGAGGATTTCAACGGTATGCTGAATGTTTTGTCATGTGGTAGCCTTCGAAAGTTATGAGCATTTCAAGATTTTTTGATTGAGAAATTCGTGCATTTTCATACACAAACAATCCGGATTAGTTGATTTGCTCATCTATCAACCATATCAACAACTGGCTGGGTAGTGTAGTGGATAAGGTCGCTGCTTACTTTTTGACTATCAGGGGTTCGATCCTCCTTGTCGCACTTTTCTTTTGCTGATTTTGTTTTTGTCGAAATGTTTTCCTGTGATTATGAAAACAAGAAAAAAACGAGAATACATTTTAACGATCAGGAAGATAAGAGTTGTGGATGAGTCGGAGTACTCGGAGCTGGACGATGTCTCGAGGAAGAGGGAGATGATGAGGAGGACGAGACTGAGGAGATTCTCGGACAACACGAAGATGATTTCTTTAGGATGATAGAGTGTGATAACATATTCCTGTGAATTCGAAGCCTTTTTGTTGCTTTGTTGTCATTTGCACTCATGTTGTTTAATATTCATCGATTGGCTATGAATTATAAATTTAATGATGAAAACGAAACCTCCAAAGATATCAAAAATAACTTGGAGATGCACTAGAACAATAGTAAAACTTATTACAATGGGTGAAGTCATCGCACGAAGCAGTAGAGTGGGTAGATCACTGGCCGCGTCACTCTCCTCTCGTGTGATCGCACGCCATTAAAATCTTGAAATGCTCATATCTTTCGAAGGCTACCACATAGAAAAACGTTCAGCATACCGTTGAAATCCTCTCATCGAGGTCAGTCGATTGAGCTATTAAAAACCTTCGGCTTCGATTTTTATTTTAAACCAATCAATGAAATCGATTTACAAAAATACTAAATAAAATATCGACCTGCCAATGATGCAGGCGCATTCTCCTTAACATTCCGAGTAATTCTTCTGTTGAAGGATCGATACCAAAACCACACCCCGAAGAGCTACAGAGCTCCAAAGTCGGACGATTTCGGCGTCAACAAAGTTTGACGTTGAAATTGAAGATATGCAAAAAAGCTTTGGCCAGCTTGTTAGGGACCCTAAGGACTACCAAAAAATGACCTTTGCTAATTTTCGACTTTTCCAATGTGCCACCGTTTATTCGAACCTTACACGACACGCGTAATATATTCCTATTCTTTATGTACGATTTCAAAAAAAGTAAAGTGTATAAATCGATAATATGTGTAAAATTAACTTTATTACTCGAAGAAATATTAGGTGAGGTAGACAAATGAACGAAAAAATGAGTATCTAGTAAAAGGCACGGGATTATAAAATTAATAGAGCATAGCTAAAGTGTCACAAGTCACTCTCATCTTTAAATACCAGAAAAACTGTCAATGAGAGCTTGTCTAGAGACAGGTCATTCTGGTATTCGAAGACGATCGTTAACACAGGAAAACAGTCGATTACATCTATCTGCACAACTTTTTGCCGTTCAAAATTCACAAAAGTAAAGAAAATGAAGCGAAAAAGGGCGAGAGAGTGTGCAAAAAGTAGAGAGTTTTCTCTTTTTAGCGATTTTTGCACAGGGCATTTCAATGAGATCTAATGCATCTCATAGGAAGAGGTAGGAGATAAAGCCACAATCAATCATTGTCTAGGTATACAATCATGGTTATATGCACTGGATGGGGTGGGTGAAGGGTTTTAAAGGGTTTACGGTATCAACGGTTCACAAACTATTTCTGAGGCCGTATGCATGAATGTTGGCACACAGTTTGCCAAGAAACGTGACGACACAAGCGTAGAGGATTTTTGGCATAAACGGTTGAAAAAAAGAAAAAAAGTATAAACGGTTGTCAACGCTCAAGTATACGACCTCAGTATTACGAGGTTAGGTAGAAGTGGGCAGAGTGTGGTCATTTTTAAAGGAAGAAATGTTGTTCACAAACAATTAAAGAAGAAGATATGTACATCTTTACAATAACAAAAGACTAAACTGAGGTATCAAGGTGAATCAATCGAAACTCGAGTACGGTAAGTGTTGGTAGAGCAAAATAAAGAAAGAAAAATCGATATTTTGTGGGTGTGTCAAAGAAGAATTGCGAAAAATCAATAAACAATCAAACTTTCGATCGATCAATCAATCAATCAATCAGCATAGGTCATCTTGTCTTTCGTCTTGTCCACGTGCGTGGAGTCGTATACGGTAACACGAGAGTCTTGAATGAGTTCGGAAAGAGCCTGTAATGACAAGGCATACTGTAGTTTCTATGGGTAGTGTTTTGAAGTTGATACTGTATCGCTACACTTATAGATCATACTGTAATGACAAAGCATGCTGTAGTCTTTACGGTTAGTTTGTTGAAATTGATGCTATAGCTATATTTATAGAGCATACTGTAAAGTGAAGGCATACTGTAGTCTTTAGTGCTAGTCTTTTGAAGTTGATTCTATAGCTATACTTATACAACTAGTCTGTATGGTTGGTCTTTAGAAGTTGATGGTATAGTTACACTCAGAGAGCAACAAACTGCATCTTAGCATACATATTTGCATTTGACCACATTACCCTTTTCTATGCTAATGACACGTCATCGTAGTTGACGTGCTGTCTATATTGGTCATTCCTTCATTCTTATCTAGTTCATCCCTTTGTACCGGTGGTACTGTTTCTCTCTCTCAATAAAGTCTCTACATTACTACTACTTGTTGTGTCCAAATACATAACAATACTGTAGTCCATAATATGAATCTAGTGCGGTAGTACCAATTCAAAACAACAACCCAGCACAACATGATTATCGCAATTATCTCAAGCTTTTTAGTAGTCCCCCCCAATCAAATATGAAAATCTGACCTAATACCGTACTAACTATTACTGTAGCTTGCAGTAAAGTTTAAAATATATCACAAACCTCAACAAACACAGTGTCAATCTCTTCATTCGTCGCTTCGCCGATTTTCCTCTTCGATGGAATTATCGATCCGAGTGACGACGACGTTGACGGGATGAGATTACTGTAATGAGGATAGTTACATTAACCCCTATATAAAAGATCGCAATTCGACCGATTTACCGCGGTAGGTTTTTTGAAATTTGTTCTATCAAGATGTTGGGTGATTTATGCCAGATTCCGGCTACTGGGGTTTTCGACCACGCCGGATCGAATGGCACTGGTCCCGAGCCGATCCGGAGCCGTCTTTTAGGTGAAACGCCGGCTCTCGGGTTTTTTGCACTTTTTGGCGCCAAACTTGATACTAAATGTGTCAAAAATTGCAAGTTGGGGTATGGAACTGACCACAAGACTTGGGGCAATCTAATTGATATTTTCGCCGATTTTTACCTATATCGGGTTGTCGCGATATTAACGTTCGAAGTTGGCGGAGGGCAAAAAAAGGCGAAAATCAAAATGCCGCAATATGATAACTCGAAAAATCGCCCATAACTTTTTCTGGCTAAGACTTATATTAAGCAACTTTTTACGGCGCATCTTTTGGCATTAGTGTCGTGCCCTGAAACGGGCTTGGTGATGACGAAATAGGACTGGGAAGAAATCCGAGAAGTAGGTTTTTCGCGGTTTTCACCTGTTCAACTTAATTTTTGCGTCCCGGCTCCTGAAAGTAAATTGTACAACTCGATGAGGCGAAACTTTTTGCTTTTGGACCCAACTCATTCCGAGCAATATTCACGGAGCTGGGCGGTCGCGAAAAATGGCCGATTTTTTACTTTTTCAAAAAACTCAAATTTCGCACCTTTTTTATTCAACCTAACTATGCTCATGTTGTAGCGCTTGAAAAACTGATTTAGAAAAACTATGTCTCTTCACCTCCGCACGACCTCTTTGTACCGCGAAAAATCGCCGAAAAGGTGCGAAAACACGATTTTGCCAGTTTTCTTGGCTAAATTTATTTTCATTTTTATTTTAGGCGTTTTATATGGCAAAGAAAGTTGTAGTCCTACTCTTTGCGCGTCGATTGGGGTATAATATGACTACATTTAGAAACGAAATGAACTCATGGCGTCGAGGTAAAGAGGTACCACTCTAAAATCACCGAGCGGGTTCGAACCCCGGTTCGGTCCAAAACTTTTGCTGATTTTTACTGGTCTCGAGAATGTGTCCTAGGGTAGTTTTTTGTGCTAAGAATGATGAAACAAGTTATTTTGAGTCATTCTGAGCAGGAAACATGTCATGCATAACTCTTAACTCTAACCTCGCTTCAATTGATATCTGTAGCGACATTCATTCAGTTCAACGAAATTTTTCGATAATATTGAGACAAACATTGATCTTAAGACATCCGCAAAATGTCGGAAAGCTTATGAACGAGTCCACAAATGTGTTTCCTGTCATGCAATATAGAAAATGGGGGGTTGGGGGGTGTCCCCCCCAAACAATCAAAAGCTCACGCCATCTGCCTCCAAGTAATTTTGCTGTTCAAAATTCAAAGCAAATAGTTTTATACTGTCGTTTTTCACATATTTTTTCGACAAATCGTCTAATAAGTCAGAAAACAAGAGAAAAGAGTCCATACTGGGCGACTCGAGCAGTCTATACGGAAGGGTGCGCAGCACCCTTCCGCGCTAGCGCAATGCTCCTACTGCGCTACGAGTATATATATGAAAAGCTCAGAAGTAAAACAATTTTCGGCTCTGCCCCTAGCACTGCTAGTTTATGTTTTATAAAACAGAGCATAATATATAGTGGTTCAATCCTCGGTTTTTGAGGACATGGTCATGTATAATAAATTGAATTAAATGACACAGGTATGTCGCATAGCTACAGTACTCCTAATTGAATATTATACATCGCCATACCCTCATAATGCGAGTATGGACCCACTATATATGGCTCATTTTCAGCCAATTGATACGGAAATAAGCTAAAAATGATTTTTAAGCGAAAAATAACGAATTTTCTAAATTGACCCACCATATTTCGATAATCGACCCACTATATAAAAACAATGGCGAGTGCACCGAAAATGTATGCTGAATCATAGTCCTACAGTCTGATTTTTATGGTTATGACACAGACCAAATGCTATGAGTGGCTGTCAGCAGAAAGATTTGGCGAATGGTTGCCCCTGTATACCGTACTCACCCGAATACATCCCCAGCCTTCTTCTTATTCGGTTGTGCTCCGATTGCATTGCACCAATATGAGTATTTATACAGTGCTCGACATAATGATAGGACACCCCTAATATTTTGTGATTCCGGCCGAATGGTGAATGGAAATCAAAAGATGTATATACCATTTGTATCATCTCCTCGGATAACTAAGGTAGCCCACGTATGAGTAAATTCAATTTCCCGTTCAACGAGAAAATAACAATATTTCGAAATTTTACCGTGACATAATGATAGGACACCCTGATTTTTTCAGAAGTTACTATTTTTTTCAAACTTCTGCATAACATCAATGGGTCAACAACAGGTTAGTAATCAATCTTATGGCCCTTCCTCGAGAATGGACCGAAGATGCGATTGGGCATCCTCCTATAGAGGATAGAAATCACTTGAGGCTCGATGTCGCCCCCACTCCTTTTGATGACAGCCTTCAACTCGGCAACGGATGCATACTGTTTGGTGTTCTTGTGCACGCAACTAACCAGGGTGTTCCATATGTTCTACATGTGGTTTGCATCGGGATTGCACGTAGGGCATGGAAGAACTGTGATGTTCTTGACTGCGAACAATGGTTTTGAGGGGTTATGACAAGCATGGAGGAGCTCTCTTTCTGGGAGATCTGGTGGCGAGCATGGCTCTTCATCTTGAACGGAACGAGGGTAGTCTGATGCATCACCTGATACTCAGCATTGTCCATCCTGCTGGAGCGGAAGGAGATGGGTGGCTTCTCGAATTTTAAGGACACGCCCGAGTACGGTGCATGATATTTTTTTCAAAAATTTTCAAAATATCTTTTTCTGATTGCATTCACCGATGATAAGAAGTTCAATCACAATAGTTCGGACGGCTATAACTGCTTCTGACATGAATTCCTCAAGGAACTGCGTAATTTCAGCTGGAGGAAGTTCAGACATGTTCAGGGGCGT
This sequence comes from Parapristionchus giblindavisi, assembly GCA_943737045.1. NCBI lineage: Eukaryota > Metazoa > Nematoda > Chromadorea > Rhabditida > Diplogasteridae > Parapristionchus > Parapristionchus giblindavisi. The sequence goes on along the minus strand of CALSFV010000206.1, from coordinate 1,303,161 downwards.
GTTCTTAAAATTCGATAAGCCGCCCATCTCTTTCCGCTCCAGCAGGATGGACTATGCGGACTATCAGGAGATGGACCAGACTACTCTCGTTCCGTTCATGATGAAGAGCCGTGCCCGCCACCAGATCTCCCAGAAAGAGAACTCTTCCATACTTGTCATAATCCCTTAAAACCATTATTCGCAGTCAAGAACATCACAGTTCTTCCATGCCCTACGTGCAATCCCGATGCAAACCACATGTAGAACATATGGAACACCCTGGTTAGTTGCGTGCACAAGAACACCAAACAGTATGCATCCGTTGCCGAGTTGAAGGCTGTCATCAAAAGGAGTGGGGGCGACATCGAGCCTCAAGTGATTTCTATCCTCTATAGGAGGATGCCCAATCGCATCTTCGGTCCATTCTCGAGGAAGGGCCATAAGATTGATTACTAACCTGTTGTTGACCCATTGATGTTATGCAGAAGTTTGAAAAAAATAGTAACTTCTGAAAAAATCAGGGTGTCCTATCATTATGTCACGGTAAAATTTCGAAATATTGTTATTTTCTCGTTGAACGGGAAATTGAATTTACTCATACGTGGGCTACCTTAGTTGGGTGGTTAACATTTATAATCTAACAAATTCATCTTTCAGAATTCGTGAAGTCTCCCCATCATCATGCCTCTCTCCATCCACTCTTTCCATATACTCATATTGGTGCAACATGGACTACCCGATGTACCTCTTTGAGCTTCTTGGCGTGGGAAATCTTCGATGGCGGTATGTTGGGAGGGGAGAAGGAGGTGGAGGCGAGAGCGTAGTCGAGACGACTCAAATATCACAGAATTGTACCATTGTTCATTACTAAACTACTATTTGCGTATCGCTAACTACAGTACACTACTACAGTAGCGCCGGAAAGTCAGCGCCAACTTTCTAAAATTGTGGTTCTCGTTCTAAAATGTATTTTTTTCAATTTAAAAAAAATCACTAGGACACCAAAAAGAACACCAAAAAATAACTTTTTCAGATGACCTCACTTTGAGGGCATACAATTATGACAGTGATTTTTCTAAAATTTCGGTTCTTGTGCTAAAATGTGCCAAAAGTATCATATAATACGTCTACAAGCTTGGGAGAACCCATCTGCAACCCCTCGGTACCACATCAGTCTTTCCCGCACGCACTCACTATGCGTGCGCGCGCCCCTCCCCTCCCTCCCCTCCCCTGGACGTGCGCCTCCGAAACGAGTGCATGCCCGCTTGACGTTTGCCGTGAAGATGGGAAGCAAGCTGCTTTCACCAAAGTGTGAAGATGACTTCTGGGATTGATTTGGCACATTTCAGCACAAGTACCATATTTTTAGAAAAATCACTCTCATAATTGTAGGCCTTCAAAGTGAGGTCATCTGAAAAAGTTACTTTTTGGTGTACTGAAGGCAATTGTGGTCCGATCAATACCAAACTTTCACGGTGTATTTGGGACATCATAAAGATTATTTTGATCCCAAGTACGAGTCTCTAGCTTGTCTTGGAGCTGAGATATGAGTTTTCTGCCGCCATTTTGCATCAAAGCCGCTCCGGTTGAAAAAAATCGCAGCAACCTAAAAACAATTTTCTGTGTAGCCGAGGCGTAGATCTCAAACTTATAGAAGAACGGTAGGCTGGAAAAAATTTTCCTCGGAGTTATGATTTTTCAAAAAAGTGGACTTCGATTGCGTCATCATTACGCAATAACGAGAAATTTTCATGAGTTCACATTATCAGGGCTGGATTCCTCGGTAAATTTCCCATAAGAACTCGCGAGAGCGGCCCCATAGCACGCTTGGTTCACTAAATATAACAAAAACAAAAAGTTGGAACTGACTTTCCGGCGCTACTGTAAGTATTAACGTGATGTTCAAAAGTCACGAAAATAGAATATGTGAAAACTCTCCTCCAGTCACAGACTTTCTCGCCTAATTTACAGATATGTCCAATGTATAATCGATCACCCTATTGTCCAATGTTGCCACAGTTGCGACATAGTGTTTTAGGTGCAGTAAAGTATTTCACTCCATTTTGTATCCGTTTTCTTCCACTGTCACCACATAAATAAATACTATCTGTTCGTATCTTTTGAACACATCTGTAGATACGCAAGACTATTTCCAACTACAATATTTCAGCAGTTCATTCATATTTCAGCAGTTCATTCCAACAACCGATCTTCTACAGTACCCCAAATAACCAACGATCTCCTATCGTACCATAAATTGGCAGCCAACTACCACCTACAGTACCCCAAATTCAAATCGATAATTGAACTCACTTGATCTCAAACAATCGATTCATCAGCAGCGACTGTCTTCGTATTGCATGAGAGAGAAACGAAAACGCAGGTGATGTAGCCGATAAGAGATGGGCCGTCTGTCTGCAATGATCAAAGATTACATATCAAAGCTCACAGATCAAAGATCAGCGATTCTTGCGCAAGGATGCCACACAAACCCGTGAGGTATTCAATTTTTTGCCTTTTTTTCATTTCATTTTCAATTGTTTCGTATCTCACTGTGCCTCCAGTCCATCTCATTGCTCAAACGTCCCCTGCTAACCTGTCCTCCACCCGCCTTCTCATCTACACTTGATTTGAACTTGTTCAAACAAGGCTTAAATGTAAAAGAAGTTGTTTAAGTTACAATTTTCCCCAAAACAATCTACGTTCCAAGCACTCCATCCAACAAAGCCACTTCTCGATCATTGCTGGCATATTTACAATACCGCCAATAAAGTCAGTTCACGATAACCATCACAGGTGCAGCTACAGTACTCTCAACATCCTTTAAACTTACTCTGCGTGCAGGTACAGAATGTGCTCGACGTCACCCAGCGAGTAGATGCCCTAAATTCAGGTATAACAAGAATATACTAAAGATATAGTAAAGGACTTAGCGATAACACGACAAATTGTGCAGAAAAGACCAAACATTGAAACGGCAATACACCGAGCTAAGTGTACTCCCCCGAGACAAAGAAAGCGGGGGGGGGGGGGTTACATTTGTCTTACATGCCTACCCCGTATCTCCCTCCGTCGCGTCTCCGTCGTTACGGGCAAATGTAATGCTTTTCAAATTGCACAGAAGGGGATAGTGAGGTTCAACACGAACAATATCAGAAGAAGTGTTGCTTTCAGATATTACTTAATCTGCCCTCTCTCCCATCATTCAATCTCCTTACCTTCGTATCTCTGCCCGAATGATGTTGCAGCAGGGATCGGAGAATGGTCGAGAGCACATGCAATACATTTATTATAATTATATGAAATAAATAAATAAATAATAAATAAAATCATGACATGTTATGCATCGTTACATTTGCCTTACGTGCCTACGCCGTTGCCTCCACCGTAACGACAGAGAAACGGCGGAAGGGGTTACGGCGTGGTCACGTAAGGCAAATGTAGAATTAAAAAGTATGTTTTAAAAAGTGGCTAAAAGATCTAATGAACATCCCCATCTGCTCTAATACGGTATTTAATGTGCGGTAGATGAAAATAGTACTTTGGAAGATGATGTTACGGTAACCGTATTCTACATGTCCCTTGGTCCCTACCGTAACTCACTATTCGATGATTACAAATAAGACTCACGGCGGTTTGTTGCGTCTGTGACGCCAACGGGTAAACAACAATCGGGGATACGGTAGTCGTTGGAGGACCTGAGAAGAGAGTTTACTGTACTATAGAGATAGCTCTTCAAATCTCACAATTTTCGCGTATTTCCTTCCTACGATGAGTATGATTATCACTTGTCTCCGTGCGCTCCATGTTTGTGGATAAATTATTATTCTAGTTTTTTAAACACTTTACAACTTTAGATCAACGAAGTAGACTGACAAGTCTACAGTATACTGTCTACTTGAAGATCAATGTTTTTCATCTACTTAGTAATTTTGTTAGAGCTTTCTCTGGTATTTCAGCCAATTTAAATATGCCACTGACTTTAAATCTACTTCTGGCGAAAGAACATTTGATGAAATACATTACGTTATATACACCACTTGAAGTTGACCTACAGTACCGTGCAAAAGTATACCAAAAAGTACATTTTTCGTCATAACTTTTTTTCAAACTCAACCGATCATGTCCAGATTTTCAGGGATTATTTTGAGAGTGTTTTTACGTGTTTTTCACTAATAAACACCCCGGTTAAACTCTTAGGTAAAATTAATTTCGAATTTATCAAAAGTCACAAAAGTGAGATTTTCGTTTTCTTCGATTTCTTCCGAGTTTTATGACGAAAAATGTACTTTTTGGTATAAAAAAAAAACCAGGCCGCATTTTGAAAATATGCTATTCATAGCCTATGAGATGACGATAAGAGAGATTATGTAGTGATGTTGATGATGAACAGTGTATCATTGGTACGCTGTTCATCAGCATCACTACATAATCACTCGCAAACTTGAATTCAACAAGAACTCTAACAAAATATCATGCTAGGCGAAAAATTACTGAACTTTGATCTCTGCTCCCCAATACAATGTACAAAATAGCATCATACATGAGTGAGCAAAGGGTGGTAAGTGATCTTCTCCTCGCGAGAAAGATACTGTATGGAGAGTCGATCATTCCGATCGATACATTTTTCAGATTTCAGCCGACCCGACCCCGTAGTTTCTCATATGGCCTCGAATTAGAATTCACTAGAAATAGTATTAGATATAAAACACTATCTGAGAGAATTCAACAACTGATTTTTTTCTTGGTATCGATGAAAAATAGATTTTTTTGTTTTATGTATGATAATTACAGGCTCCATGAGTGTAGTTCCCTGGTACTTGGAAATTCCTTCCAATTGAAAATTCGCTTCAGGAGGTGACCACACAACGTTTTGGCGCCTTTTCCTAAAAAGTTTATTTCGAAACCAATCGATTCGGGAGTGGGTGCAATGGACTCCTTGACAAATTCTAAGAAACTATTGCAAAGGAGAGTTTTTCGATCAACGGCCAACGAAGGCTGGAATTGGGAATTTTTGAAAAAAAATTTACATTAAATTAATTCTCACTATTTTCCCATGGGGCAGGAAAACTTTTTATTTGCTTAATAGCGTCTACATATAAATAAATACATAATAACACATCTTCAGCTTAATAAGTATACTCACAGAAAATTCCCTTAGGGAAGTTTTAGAACTGCATTTCCCTTAGGGAATAATTCCCTGATCTGCTGAGAATCCCTTGTATGTAAGGGATTTCTTACCAGGGAATAATTCCCTTATAAAATTCCCTTACATATAAGGGATTTCCAATTTCAACCTGCATATGTGCGAGCGCGTCTGATTAGAGATGTCATCAAGTTCTACGAGACGATGTGGACATTCATAAGATGTCTGTAGCAACAACAGCATGCAATCAAGTGAAGGAAGTGAATGCTGCAAACAATATTGAAAATCCCACCTAATCCATATTTTCTCGATAAAAACCCATGATTTACGTGCTCTCTCACTATCTCCACAGTCTAAAAAAGCAGTAAGTAAGAGCACGTAACAGCGTGAATACGGTAAGTACATCACTTGCTAGCTCGTATACGAATAAATGACAAAAACTTACAGAATGACGATGAGCACCGTGATCATCACGTCTGCAGTGCGGCTGCACTCAGAGTTAGCCGAGGAATAGACGTAAACATCGGCATTGGTGTAAAAGAACGAAATTTATGTAAAAGTAGCAGAATTTTTTTTAAATTTTCAATTAGGAAACGTCGTCTTTTTACACTACAATTAAATCAACTGCATAAAACGAGCTAGTTCATATAATTCGTATTTTTAAAAAATTATGATTTTCAAACTGAAGGTGTAATATAATATGAAGAAGCTATTAAGCAAATAAAAAGTTTTCCTGCCCCATGGGAAAGTAGTGAGAATTAATTTAATGTAAATTTTTTTTTCAAAAATTCCCAATTCCAGCCTTCGTTGGCCGTTGATCGAAAAACTCTCCTTTGCAATAGTTTCTTAGAATTTGTCAAGGAGTCCATTGCACCCACTCCCGAATCGATTGGTTTCGAAATAAACTTTTTAGGAAAAGGCGCCAAAACTGTTGTGTGGTCACCTCCTGAAGCGAATTTTCAATTGGAAGGAATTTCCAACTACCAGTGAACTACACTCATGGAGCCTGTAATTATCATACATAAAACAAAAAAATCTATTTTTCATCGATACCGCACCTATGTCGATTTTCCCAGATAGCGTGTTATATAACTCTTCCACTACACAATGTAATGTTTCCATTCAAGTCCTGCTCGATCTCATCAATTCAAGCTATTCATCGGACTAATGACACGTGCGAGGGATGGTCCCATCAATGAGAGATCCCCCCCCCCTTTTTCCACCCCATTCTATCCTTTCTTTCCTCAAGTATCTTGCCCAATATTACCCTCTTTCAATCATCTAGCTATGTCGAGAGTATTCAGTTATCCATTGTTTCTGCTTTTTTAAACCTGTATTGTTTCATGCTGACAATGAGCATGTCGATAAATATATAATATACATGTTCGGCGCCATCACAATGTGTCACGTCATGATTTTTTGTCAATAGAGAAACATCGTTATTTTTAGCTTAAATTGTAATTTTGCGCAAAAAATGAGCCTTATATATGAGGCTGTTTGCGAGAGTCAATTTTTCGAAAACCTGCGAGAAGGGGTTCTCAAGGGTGCTGATGACGATGGGCATGTTCATTTTTCACCTGGAGTCAGACGGCGTCGAGTTGAAATCGCGTTTTTGGTCATTTCTGATCGCCTGATGGTGCTAAAATTAACAGACCAATGTTTCCGGTGTAGAATTTGATGGCGATCACGCCTGTCTAATTCATTTTTCATGAAAAAAAAATTTCACAAGCTTCAAATATGTAACTTTTCTCAGAGGCAAAAGTGTCCGAGCGACACAGCTAGATCGGATCGGAATTACCTCAGGGTGCAACAGAAAAAATTTCAACGATTTTGGTGAATGGAAAAGCGAGAAAATCAACTTTTAGTGAAGTAATCTGGTCGCTCACAACAGATAGATAGTTTCCTCTCGCCTGAGAAAGTGTGGGGAATTGAGAGAGCACAAGAGAGTCTAGGGAAAGGAGAGACACGATCGAAGGGGTGGAGAGACTCGAGGTAGATCAGTGGGCACATTGCCTCTCTTACAGTGACCAGATTACTTCACTAAAAGTTGATTTTCTCGCTTTTCCATTCACCAAAATCGTTGAAATTTTTTCTGTTGCACCCTGAGGTAATTCCGATCCGATCTAGCTATGTCGCTCGGACACTTTTGCCTCTGAGAAAAGTTACATATTTGAAGCTTTTGAAATTTTTTCATGAAAAATGAATTAGACAGGCGTGATCGCCATCAAATTCTACACCGGAAACATTGGTCTGTTAATTTTAGCATCATCAGGCGACAAGAAATGACCAAAACGCGATTTCAACGCCTTCTGGCCTCAACGGTGACTCCAGTTGCAAAATGAACATGCCCATCGTCATCAGCACCCTTGAGAACCCCTTCTCGCAGTTTTCGAAAAATTGATGTACCAGACCTTGTTCGACTTTCTCGCAAACGGCCTCATATAGTGGTCCTCAGATTATGAGAGCACAAACAGGTACGAACATAATAAAAGCCTAAGTAAGCCTGAATAACGCCTACGTGTTCCTGTCCGTCTCAATCTCAGTGGAATCAGTCCGGCTCCTCCCTCATCCTCGCGTGGTCGGGCTATCAACTGATCGGGAAACGAGAACGACGGAGGTTTACGAGTCTGTAACACACGATTTAGACTATAATTCTGCATGATAATGTGTTTTCACGGATAAGAACAGAATCTACAAATGTGAAATGTATTCGGAGAATGCTATGTAAACGTATAAACGTACTTACAGTAGCGCTCAAAAAGATTTCACATTGGTATTGTTTCGTGATACCTTTTGTTGTGCTGAACGAAAGGCGATGAAATTTGGAATATATGATCCTCAAGGTATTAGAATTACGATACCCATTTGGTTTTTCAAGAATTTCGGAAATCCTGTACTTTATTAGCTTTTTATCGAAAATCACCAAAATCAACAATTCACAGTTGCAAAAATCAAAAACAAAAATTTAACAGAAAGAGGTCAAGAAGGGTCCAGCACTACAAAAGTAGCAACATGGATCATTTTTAAACTAAAATTAGTGAAATAACCCATACAAACAATTAATATCTGACAGCGGAGGAGCATACTATGGGTCGTACACAGGTGATGCCACCAAATTTTCACGCAGTTTAGCTCTTCTGTATCTATCGTACATCGAAAAATCATTGGATCATGAATCGCCAGAAGCACTCTGAGCCACTCTGGTGATTCAACGGCGATTATGACCGAATGAAGCATTTTGGTGCTTATTCTTTCTTTTCATTGTTTTTCTTTTCCTCTAATCTTGTTATTCCGCGAGAATCATGCTAAAATATTGCGTTTTCATAAAATAAGGCTGGTTCGTAAATGAATAAATCGTTCCGATGATCTCAAATTCCGATGTAGTGTATCGGAATATTTCCCGGTATCGCCTTCGGGTTTGTGTTTCCCTTGAATCATGTTTCAGCTTAAGTTTGTGAAAACGCAATATTTTGGCATGATTCTCGCGGACTAACTAGATTAGAGAAAAATAAAAACAATGAAAAGAAAGAATAAGAACCAAAATGCCTCATTCGGTCATAATCGCCGTTGAATCACCAGAGTGGCTCAGAGTGCTTCTGGCGATTCATGATCCAATCATTTTTCGATGTACGATACTATAACAAAGCTTTTGAAGCTCATTACGATTTCTGGTAATGTTTATTGCTCTGAGGTACCAGCAAGACCCAGACTAACCTCTATACTAGTTGATTAATCGATCGCTATGATGTCACGCAAGGATCCGCGCCGCACTGCCGTCGACTTTTCATCTAAGCTACACAGGTCTGGAGTCTTCAATGTCTCTGTTCCAACTGCCAATAGATGCCTAAATGCTGCTGGCATTCGTGGATGTCGAGTAGGTAGCAATACCCAGTCTGCCGTTTCTCGGGTTTTTTCTCGCAACTTGCGCGCAACTTACGGTACCTTGCGGCGCAAGTTATCAGAATCGCCACTTGCGCGCCACATGTGCACCACTTGCGCGCAACTTACAGTACCTTGCTCCGCAAGTTATCACAGTCACCACTTGCGCGCAACATATGCAACACTTGCGCGCCCGAAGTGCAACTTTTTGCTGCATGCTTTACTGTGTAAATCGCGCACGTTCGGCTAATTGAATATTTTCCTCGCATTTTCGTTATTTTTCTAACTTTTTCGTTTCACGTATCTATTCACTGTTATTGCAATAATAATATGTGCTTAACTAGTCGCCAGTGTCACGGCTCGTTCAAGGAACCGACCTCCGGCGAGTATGGAGAGGAGGAGATCGAGGATTTCTGCTGTGAACTTACGACTTAACCGTATAGGACGGACGACCAAAAAGACCGCGGTCATTTTGGCCGTCCGTCCTATACGCTATGGGACGGACGACCAAAATGACCGTGGACAGCGGGACGCGGCGGCCGCCACGTCCCGCTGTCCACGGTTTTGATAATAGTAAATAGATCGGAATGAAGTATTTAAATGGTAGTGAGGATTAGGGTCAATATTTATTTATTTCTCTGGTCACGAAGAGTGGTAATAGCCATTTTCACACTATTCGCACAAAAAGTGCTTCTACGTGCATTTATATTATTGCCAATGGCAATTTGCCATTCATATTTTCATCCTATCACGGATCTCCTGTAAGAATGAAAGAGGCCATGTGACCGTTTTAATTTTTCCTCACCGATTTGGATGATACTTGTTACATTAATCATAACGAGGGAAAGGAGAAGGCCTAACCACTTGTTTTCGCCAAATTTGCTTTTTTTATCGATTTCGTGATCTACCACTTTGGGGAGCCATGTCTCACTCGAATATTGACCTACAGTGAGAATTGTTTTCAGTCTACTCGAAAAAAACTAATCTTGACGTTACTCAACTAAATGTATGTGCGAAAACGCCATCTTCTATCATTTTTCTTCGAAAAATTGATTTTTTGGGTACAATATGTCAATATTCTCAAAAATGTTCCACAAAAGGAACGATTTTTATTCGTGATTCTGATTCCCCTTCCTCGAATTGAGGTACTCACATATTTCATAGGTCATAATTCGCGGCACCCAATATCGATCCTTAGAGGGAACTCGTATTTTATAGCATTTCTTGAAAACGGTAGCATCCAAATCGGCCAAGAAAAAATTTAAAACGGTCGCAAGTCTTTTAATTTAAAACGGTCTTTTTAAAAATCGTAATTTTACCTTTTTCCCTTGGCTCTGCTTTCCTTTTATCATTTGCTTGTCTTTTATGGACTTTAAAAAATGGACTGATTGTGTTTATTATTCTTGATCAATTTTTCTTTTCTAGATTAATCGGAAAATAACAATCATCACGCATATATTATTTTAATCTTTTTTACCTATTTAGTCGAATGCTCGTTGTAGACACTAATTAAGGCCATCCTTTCTTAAGAAAATAACCTAAAGCGGATCATAGAGTAATTACATTACATTTTTTTTACATTTAAACACTTTATCGAGATCAACTAAGCGGTGGGTCACCGGATCTGTAGTGACATGATATGGTTCCATTGATCCGTGTTTCTGGCAACGTTCATAAAGCCTGGCCCGACTATCTTCACAAATTCATCCTTCCATCTCAATTCGGGTCTTCCCCTTGATCGCTTTGGCCCTTGTGGGTGCCATTCTAACATAGAGTAATTAAGTGGATCAATAGAGTAGTGCGGATACTAAGCCTAAGCAAACCTTAACTAAGGAACTCTGCTGAGTGTGAATACTAACTGAATCAATAGAATATTTAAATGGATCAATAGAGTAGTGCGGATACTACACTGAGAGCAAACTTACCCACATATGGGTAATAGATTTGCCAACTTACGATACTTGTGTACACGATTTGCCCATATTCGGGCAAATGGTGGCCCAAAAACCACCGATTTACTCATATACAGGCTAGCATTTGCCTGAATACGGGCAAATCGTTTGCCAACTAACGGCATTCGGGTAAATTTAATCTCTGTGTAAGCCTAAGCAAACCTTAACTAAAGGAACTACTGATTGTGAATAGAAACTTGATCGATAAAGTAATTAAGTGGATCAATAGAATATTGCTGACGCCTTGGAATGAGTCGAAGCGCCGCGACAAACAGATAGACGTGCTGCGTGGTTTTCTCAGCCCGCAGTTTTCCTCATTTTATTGTCATCAGAATGGGCACCTGCCCTCTATGTAATGTTAGAATGATAAACATACTCTGTCCACAGTAAAACAAAAAGTCCGCAAAAGGTAAGCAATTGATAAAAGGAAATCAGAGCAAAGGACGAAAACAAGGTGAAAATTTCATAACAACAACAACACTATTTATTGTTCCGGACGCGTTGTAATTCCGATATTCGCCGATTATCGACGGTCATTTTGGTCGTCCGTCCTGTAGCGTATAGGACGGACGACCAAAATGACCGCGGTCTTTTTGGTCGTCCGTCCTATACGGATCACAGAACTTACGAGGTTACATCTTTTGCAACTCAGTCTATTTTCCTTGATTTCATACTATTTGCTGTGTTACATATCTATTACGTGCCTGTAGTCGTATGAACACAATTGTAGATGTTGCATGAAGTCGCAGGCACATAGTAAACTGTATCAACGTACACAGAGAATCTGGAGCAAGCTCGCCACAACCATTCAACAGTCTCGTAAATTGCGAATAAATTGCATGTTGTTGCCTTCACGACAACAGTTTCAAAGCAATTTATTTGCAACTTGCTTCGTTGTTGCTTTTAGAGTTCAGTTTAGGGTTAATTGTCGGTTATTTGTTTCATACTTGCTCTGTTTATGGAGCAAGGATGAAACAAGTTGCCGGCAAATTATATTTTGTGGTTGCCGAATCATTGTTCCCAAGTTCGCCCGATACTCGCGGCAAGCTTGCTCCCCATTCTCTGTGCATGCTAAATAGATCCGATAACCGTAACTACCAACCGAACATGTCCGTATCCGACGGACGGACAAGCTGCGGCCACAAAATGGTCGGATAGTTATCCAGCTGGCGTTCATTTTGTGGCCACAACTTAGCAGTCCGTTTGGTCGTCATGAGATGTCCTTGACCGAAGAAGTTTTGCATTACAAACACCTATATTCATTGAGAATTATTGATTGACTATTATGTAGGTCGTCGGTCTCAACATCGGTGAACACCCCCTGAAGGAGGGCTACACAGCACTCGCAGTTGGACAAGGTACCGCTGTTCAGACTTCTTTTTATTGGAACTTATGTTGTGCTAGTTAGTTATTCTCTCGTACTTGGATACTTCTAATTATAGCCCTTTTTTATAACCATCTCCATCTATTTATGTTCACTATCAAGCAACTGAAGGATCAACTTCAGTTTCAGATTCATTCATCCTTCAGCAAGAATTCTCGAGGCCCTAACCCTTCGATACACTCATCAATAAGATTAAATATTTCTCACAGAGGTACATTATGATTTAATTATTATTTTTCTTATTTGTTTATCAATCATTTAAAACATTAGAAATGAACCAAAAGATGAGAGTGATGGAGTTACATCGCTTGTGCAATTTCGGTTTGGGAGAGATTTATTGATTGGTTTCGAAATTGAAGAAAGATAGCCTTCTTGTTTCTTGTACGATTTGTCACATTCATTACATAAATAAATTTCTACGGGAGCACCGCCGATGTCATTGATTGTGTTACACTATATTGTTGACAGGATCCATTTCTACACGTTTCAAATGTATAACTATATATTTCATCATTTCAGTCGTGGTCAAGGTTCATCTATCGACTGATGTCGTGAAGTCGTGACGTGACTATTCGGAGTGATGGAAGTACTCGATGCACATATTGATAGGATGACATGGTGAGTGGAAGACTTTTGATACGGTAGATATGAGCCTGATGATGGAAACGGTGGATATGACAGAATGATTGGCCACACTTAGTAGTTAAAATGAGTTGAATGATTGGATTCCCAGTGGATGTGGTAGATATGGGCGGAATGATTGGAATACTTTGGCTACGGTAGATGTGAGTAGTGTTTGTTGTATGGTTTAGATCTGTCGTTTCAATAATACAAATCGATCGATCAATACCATGTGATTACAGATGCTTGGATCGTTCCTCCATCCGTTCTCTGCTCTCGATTGGTGGTTCTACGTGCCAAACCAAGCCAACACATGCTCAAGTCGCTCCTGTATCCTAATCTAACTGTTGTTTGCATACATTCATTAATCTCATCTCAACATATTTATTGATTGATTGCTCTTCATCCGAGTGGACTACCCAATCCCAACTGTGTTCCATTCCCATTAGTTTGTTTAATTGTGAAACTACTTGATTTTGCCTTATTATCGTCTTCATTGCCATTGTATTTGTATCTTTCACTTTCTTTCCTCTACCTCATCCTATACGCTTCATTTTTTGTTGTATTGATTCGACGCCTGTGGTATTGTCTATTTGATGTCGATTTGTGCAATAAATAGTTCAAATGCAACATTTTGTTTCCTACAGAAAGAATAGTAAAGGATGAAGGGGACGGAGGGGGAGGGGGTAGTCAGTATCGCAAGTGGCGCGTCACGACACCGCCCGTTGCGCGTCACATATGCATCGTTACATTTGCCTGACGCGCCTACGCCGTCACGTAAAAAAACGTTACATTTGGCGACGCGCGCGTCGACGTCAATTTTAGAGTGTGTTGGGTCCCAAGCGGAAAATCCTGAATGTCATCAGGGGTACGGTAAAAGGTTACGGTAGCCAACCAATATTGATCGATGGTTACGGTAACTTCCTACCGTACCCTGATGACAATCAGGGTTTTCCACTTGGGACCCAACACACTCCAAAATTGACGTCGACGCGCGCGTCGCCAAATGTAACGTTTTTTTACGTGACGGCGTCGGCGCGTCAGGCAAATGTAACGATGCAATAGGCGCAACTTGCGCGCTACCTGTGAGCACATGCGCCGCGCGGGAGAACTACCGTGCAACAAGTGGCGCGCAAGTGGCCGCTAAGTTGCGCGCAAGTGGCGAAAAAAGACACGAGTTAGATTGGGACAACTCTTTTTGCACGGAGCGCACCCCAGATCATGGGCGCATTTCCACCGTTCTTAATTGTCGGTAATTGGTACTGTTCTTGATACCGGGTACCTTAAGGTCTCCCCAAATACTTTGTTCCATCGCTTTTGAACGATAGAAACATACTCTCAATGGTTCACAGGACATTTATTCACTATTGACGAGTTCAGGTGACCCGCTCCTTGGCAGATGCTACTCAAGTCTTCCTATTCTTCAGAGAACCGAACTACTTGGTAACTGGCCGACAGCCACGAATGCCAGCAGCATTTAGGCATCTATTGACAGTTGGAACAGAGACATTGGAGACGCCAGACCTGTGTAGCTTAGATGCAAAGTCGGCGGCAGTGCGGCGCGGATCCTTGCGTGGCATCATAACGATGAATTAATCAACTAGTATAGAGGTTAATCTGGGTCTTGCTTGTACTAATTTTATTTAAAAAATGATCTATGTTGCTACTTTTGTAGTACTGGACCCTTCTTGACCTTTTTCTGTTAAATTATTGCTTTGTACAGGATTTCGTACAGGATTTCTGAAATTCTTGAAAAACCAAAGGTGTATCGTAATTCTAATACCTTGAGGAACATATATCCCAAATTTCATACAATTTCGATCAGTACAACAAAAGATATCGCGAAAAAATACCAATGTGAAATCTTTTTGAGCGCAACTGTATGTTTTTGTTTTGCACGGATGAACCGATTTTTCCAATTCGATAATGGGCCATAGTCCTCTGGTGGATAAATGTATTGTACGATCAATAAACTCAATATATCAATAGTTCGGACTAGCTCCAATGGGGGTATTTTACAAGTGTACGGTAGATGATGTTCACGGTAACTGTGGTTACTGTAGTGCTATTATCGGCACCAAGATAATTCGAAACTCTCACAGGCCACACTCTCTTGTTTTCGATCAACCCTCATAGATCGTATAGCTACGTTACAGATTTGCAAATTACGATCTGGTTTTCACAAAAAAAATTCCAAAATGCTGTCAGGCTTCGTAGTTTGCAACGTACTTTTCGACCTATGATCTACCCTGTCATCTACCGTACCCACATATGGGCACGCTGGGGGAAAGGCTGTGCGCAAACCGGGGAATTGTAAGGCAAGGCTATCCGCATGGTCATTTTGTGTTCATATTTGACTGGAAATTTTCCCAATTTTTGCGAGTCAAAGTATGCGCAAGGGAAGGCAAGACTGTGCGCAAAAATAATTCGTTTTCATGCGCCCACCTATGACCGTACCTTGGACGTCCTATGCTACCGTACCTTGATGGTCTTCCTTCGACTCGTGGACATCGCCTTCCTTCTGTCCAAACCAAACAACGATGAGGGATCAGCGTGGAGGGCACTCAAAGTCAGTCCACGTTTGTGAGAGGATCGAGCGAATTCCTGAAAGAATCTGAGATTGACTGTCGTGGATAATAATAATAATAATAATAATAATAATAATAATAATAATAATAATAATAATAATAATAATAATAATAATAATAATAATAATAATAATAATAATAAATAATAGTAAAATGGTTTATTCTATCTCATTTTTTTCCGCCCCTTATGAAATACGTACAGTGTGACAGATCAAAAGTTAACAGATATATATAGATTTTTTTATCATCGCAACTCGACGATTTCTTGTTTCGAGCTTTCATGATAAATCCAATTGGGGCATTATGTTCAATTTCCATTTGAAAAGCGTATGATATGCTAATAATCGAGAATAAAAGATTCCGCATGTTTAAGTGAAATGTACCTCCCCAAGCTCGCATCTATCTCTCTCCTCAACGATTTCATGTAATCATACCCATTCACCTCACCCCCCCCCCATCATCTTGTTATCCTTCTAACCACCGCTCAGTTCTTTTTCAAATTCAACCAAACATATATAAGTAGACTAGACTTGCCGGCATTTTTAGCGATAACCAATTATATAAAAAAAAGCCATTTTTACTCTCCGCTCTGGTAACACTCTCTCGTAGACAAATAAAACGTGAGAACATTGGAAGAGAGGAGAGTATCAAATTACCTCGGGGCTTTAAATATCAAAATTTTCGCGCATTTTCTTACTCCGATGACGGAGAATGATTATCGCTTGTCTCGTTGCGCACCATGTTTATGGATAAATTATCATTCTTTTTTTAACACTATATCTAGATCAACGAAGTAGACTGACAAGTCTACTTCAAGCTCAATGTTTTCCTCTACAAGCTATTTCGTCAGAGTTCCTGTTGAATTCAAGTTTGTGAGTGATTAAGTAGTGGTCAACTAATAGAGGATAATGATGAAAATCATATATCACACAGAACAATAGATATAATAAGGTTAATGGAATTAGCGATAACCAATTATATAGAAAAAAAGCTAAACATCTTAATCTTTTGTACGATACCATCCACCACAGAGGAATGCTAACCGTTACAGCCAGTGAAAGGAAATTGGACGAAATACATTACGGTCTTGAAGTAGACCAACGTCTAAATTGAAGTAGACTTATAGTATGACTTATAGTCGACTTATAGTAGACTTAACTTCAAGTTCATCATCCACTACATAATCACTCGCAAACTTGAATTCAACAAGCTCTCTAACAAATTTTCTTTCTATGCGAAAATCACTAAACTTTGATCTATTATGAGAGCACGAACAGGTACGAATAACACAATAAAAGCCTAAGTAAGCCTGAATAAAGCGTACGTGTTCCTCTCCGTCTCAATCTCAGTGGAACCTCCCTCATCTTCGCGTGGTCGGGCTATCAACTGATCGGGAAATGAGAACAGAGGCGGTTTACGAGTCTGAAATACAGATTGCGACTATAATTCTGCATGATAACACGGGTCTCCTGTAAAAGTGTAGCAAAAACGCCCGGTTCTGTAACTAGGAAAATTTTTTTGTCTCCGATTTTGATGAAAGTCGGTCGGTGGGTGTGGTTGGGGGTCATGAGAAGTCATGTCACTTGATTTGACCAAAATTGCAGATTATCGATTTTTTGTGATCTACCCTGAAAATGATCATAACTCGGTTCATTTCCATCGTACGAGCTGACAGGTGTCATTCGAACCGTATTCTAATGCTCTTCAAAAAGTTGTTTATGACTCGTTCGCTGCTAAGTAGTCTTTAGTGCGCAAAACGCGAAAAGCTGATTTTTTTTTACCACAAAGGTGACCTGTCCTCGAAAATGTTTTCTTGAGGATGTCCGTTTTATTGCAAAAATTATGTCTTCACACCACGCACAATATCACTATGTAGTTCATTGCCCCTATCTCTTGGCCCCTAGGGTCGATTACTAGATAGCTCATGGACAGTCGATTTTTTACCACTTTCCGTTTTTGATCGTATCTCACTTCAAAGTTATCCTTTTCAAAAAATAGAAATGATTCTCTTGAGAAGGAGATTGAAAAGTTTAGTATTGTCCAAATCGTTATATCAAGCCGTTCTCTTATTAAAAGAAAACTGCTCCAATTTCGATTTTTTACCGCTTTCATGTGAAAATACATGTTTTTTTCTTATCAGAATTCAATAATTTCGACAATTATGCTTACTTCATAATAGAAACTGTAAGATAATTGAGCAAGCACTGTGCAGATATCAACATAACAGGTCAAATACGGGAGTAGTTGATAACTAAGGGACGTCGTCCAACTGGGTCGTAACGTGCACTCTTCTTCCGAATGCGAAGTCGCATTGGCAGATAGAGGAGAGGAGGGGGAGTTCACGAACAAATGCAATACATAAAAAATACAAAAAGCAAACTATTATTATCGTGCGAATGCAATATGGTCTTTGTTCAACATATGAAAGCGGTAAAAAATCGAAATTGGATCAGTTTTCTTTTAATAACTCGAGAACGGCCTGATATAACAATTTGGACAATTGTAAACTTTTCAATCTCCTTTTCGAGAGAATCACTTCTATTTTTTTGAAAAGGTAATTGGACAAAGTTGAAGTGAGATACGATCAAAAACGGAAAGTGATCAAAAATCGACTGTCTATGAGCTATTTAGTAATCGACCCTAGGGGCCAAGAGATACGGGCAATGAACTATATAGTGATATTGTTTTTTTTTGCAATAAAACGGATATCCTCAAGAAACAATTTTCGAGAACAGGTCACCTTTTTGGTAAAAAAATCAGCTTTTCGCGTTTTGTGCCCTGAAGACGACTTAGCAGCGAACGGGTCATAAACAACTTTTTTTAAAGCATTAGAATACGGTTCGAATGACACCTGTCAGCTCGCTGTACGATGGAAATGAACCGAGTTATGATCATTTTCAGGGTAGATCACAAAAATCGATAATCTGCAATTTTGGACAAATCAAGTGACTAGACCTTATCATGACCCCCAACCACACCCACTGATCTACCTTCATCGAAATCGGAAACAAAAATTTTTCCTAGTGGCAGGCGTTGCTACGCTTTTACAGAAGACCCGTGATAATGTGTTTTCACGGATAAGAAGAGGATCTATAAATATGAATCTGAATCATGAGAATGCTATAATAATCTTTTTGATTTTGTTTTACTTGAACGAACAGATTTTTCCAATTCAATAATGGGCCATATCCCCCGTGGTTAAAAGTATTCTACGATCAATAAACTCAATATCTCAATAGTTCAGGGTAGATTCAATCTGTGGCCGTATGCAAGAAACGTTTTCGTTTTCCGGGAAAATGTGACGTCATTAGCGTAGACGGATGTTTTTTCCATAAATCCTCCGCCTACGATAATGACGTCACATTTTCCCGGAAAACGGTTTTCCTGTTGTTCTTGCATACGGCCACTGGTCATTTAACAAGTGTACGGTAGATGATGTTCACGGGAACTATGGTTACTGTAGTATTCTTATGGGCACACACCAAGCTAATTTTAAACTCTCTACTATAACCACTCTCGCTTTTTTGTCTGCGAGAGTGATGCCAGAGTAGAAAGTGATTAGCTTGGAATGAACCTTTAAAACGACAATTGATCCTACTCATCAAATCGATCAATATCCACCCTGTCATCTACCGTACCTTGGACGTCCTATGCTACCGTACCTTAGTCGTCTTCCTTCCACTCGTAGACACCTCCTTCCTTCTGTCCAGACCAAACAACGATGAGGGATCAGCGTGGAGGGCACTCAAAGTCAGTCCACGTTTGTGAGAGGATCGAGCGAATTCCTGAAGGAATCTGAGATGACATTAATTACATTTTACATTTACATTTAAATCACATTTATCATGAGTTAGTTAGCTCAATAATGACAATGGCAATGTCAATGACAGCAATAATAAGCAATAAAAATAATAAATATACAAATAAATAATAATTTTTTTATTCTCCCCCATCTTTTAGCCCCTTATGAAATATATACACTGGAACATATATCAGTGATTTCTTGTTTCGAGCTTTCATGATCAATCCAATTGGGACATTATGTTCAATCTCAAGCCGTCTAGGAGATACTAATAATCGAGAATAAAAGATTCCACCTGTTTAGGTGAAATGCGCCTCCCCAATCCTTTCCCTCTCCTCAACGATTCCATGTAATCATGCCCAATCAGCTCCCCCTAAATCATGTCTGTCTTCCAACCACATCGCTCATACTATTTCATACTCAACCATACATATATCAGTAGACTAGACTTGCCGGCATATATGAAGCAAGCTTCTCATTGATATATGTACTGAATACTTGCACAGTCAAAAGTACAACGATTGAAGCCGAGATTGTATATATTTCTATTATTAGACGGTTCTGCGACTAACAGTGATGATTTATCAACGTTTAGTGCAAGAATCATTGCAATCACCCATTTTGTATCTACATATGCGAAGTCACAAAAAACACTTTTTAAATAAATCATTTTTCGTCCTCGAATCATGGTCTTCGAAACTCGGTGATTTGCTGTTTCTATCTCACTTCATCATTCAAATCCGAACTGTATCATCAATGTGAGTAGAGCAATCTTTACAAGATATAAAAAATTGTAAAAAAAATAAGAAATTTAAAAAAAGAATAATAGTCGAGAATAAAAATAATCCACCCGTTTGTCTACCTCCCCTCCTCTAGTCCTTATCCAGTTCATGATTTCCTCAACTACCACTCATAATCATACCGAACAAAAAGCTTCCCCCTCACATCATGTCTGTCTGAATCTCGAATTCATCTCATATATTCATTCCTTCTCTAACGAGATCGAGCATTCTTTTCAACTATCAGAAGATGTTAAATTCCAGGAAGTCTCTGGATCTATCCTCGTATGATATGAGCACGAATCTAAAATCCTTTTAGTATTCGTTCCTCCTAGCCACATAGCACACCGATCTTCTCATTCAAGAAATCCATGAACCTTCACTAAATTCGATATAGTAGACAGGCAGGCAACCATTTTATTGCAAAATTATACGTTTGCCTATCTTTTGGTGACTAAATTATATATAACCATGTTTAGAAAATCACAAGTTCTCACTGCAGTAGTTCCATTTCTCCATTCTCTGCCTCTCCCTCCTCCTCCCTCCCTCTCCATTCTCATTTGATCAAAAAGTAAAGTGAATAAATCGATAATATGTATCAAAATTAACTTTATTACTCGAAGAAATATTAGATGAGGTAGACAAATGAACATCAAAATGAGTATCTAGTAAAAGGCACGGGATAACAAAAGCAACACAGCATAGCAAAAGTGTCTCCTCTTTAAATACCAGAAATGGTATGAATGAAAGAGTGTGCGAAAAGTGGAGAGTTTTCTCTTTTTTAGTGGCTTTTACATAGAGCATCAATGAGATCTAATACATCTCATAGGAAGAGGTAGGAGATAAAGCCACAATCAATCATTGCCTAGGTAATCATGGTTATATGCACTGGATGGGGTGGGTGAGGGTTTTAAAGGGCATACGGTATATTTAAAGGGTATACGGTATCAACGGTTCACAAACAATTTCTGGGGCCGTATGCGTGAACGTTCGCAAACGGTTTGCCAAGGAACGTAATTTCACAATGTGTCAAAGAAAAAAAGTGAAAAAAATCGACAAACAACCAATCAATAGATCAATCAATCGATAAACAATCAATCGATCGATGAATCAATCAGCATAGGTCATCTTATCCTTCGTCTTGTCCACGTGCGTGGACTCGTATGCGGTAACACGAGTGTCTTGAATGAGTTCGGGAAGAGCCTGTAATACCAGGTAAACAGTGATTATTTACCAACGTGCAGTGCAGCTATCCATACTGTACCCATTCTGTGCCTACATATGCGAAGGTTCAAAAAATGATATAATAAATGATTTTTTGTCCTCGAACTCTCGTCTTCGACACTCGGTGATTTCTTGTTTATATCTCTCATCAATGTTCAAATCCGAACTCTATCTTCAATGTGATTAGAGCCAATACTATAATATGCAAACAATAAGCAATAAAAAAGAATAGCATTCGAGAATGAAAGAGTCCATCCGTTAGTCTGAAACACCCCCTTACCCCTCTAGTCCTCGTCCAATTCATGACTTCCTCAACTACCACGCACAATCATACACAATATTCTTCCCACCAAATCATGTCTGTCTGAATCTCGAATTATTCATCATTTATATTCGTTCATGGCAAAATGAAGAAAAAAATTCGGTATAGTGCACCATGGTGTGCCTTTACCGTCTGTGCTGTCTCACTTATTCGTACTAACTTTCTTTACCTTTTTCTATGTCGGAACCGTTGTGCATATGCAACCGTTGTGCATCTGCTCGAACCGTTGTGCATATGCATGAAGCATGACAAATCTTTTGACGACAAACATGGCTTCACTAACGTAGGGGGGGGGGGGTTAACAAGCGCCTCCGCCAACACGTGCGGTGCCACTTTTATCAAGAATCATGGATATCTGTGTCAAAATGACAAAACGGTGAATTAATAATTTTAGCCATATTGAGACGTGTTTCGGCTAACAATGATTATAACTTCTTATTCGTTTCACTCATAATACGTCATAACTTCAGTTATGCTCCATTAAGGATCGGCTTTATGCGACTCGCTAGGAATAGAGGATCGGCTTTATGCGACTCGCTAGGCTACGATTACAACCAAAACTATGCACAAAACAAATAAACAATATCACAGAAATAATCGTTGTGAATAGTGGACAACCAAACAGAACAAACGTTGTGAAACAACTAAAAAGTACAAAATAAAGAGAAGGAATTTTGCCAAGTAGTACAATAACGGAAAAGGGGGAAAAAGAAACAGAAATGAATTTTTTTTTTTTTTTGGGGGGGGGGGAGAATAGCAATGGTAGAAATTATGAACTGGGGGGGGGGTGGGCAAAGAAAGAAATTGGCCATAGGGGGGTGAAAGGGGAAAGGTCACCGGTAAAAGTGAGAGAAAGGAGACAGAGAGGCAGATATACAGGGAATGGTAAGTAGGAAATGGGGAGACGAGGAAATACAGTAAGATTCCATCATACAGTATAGTAAAATTACTGAGAATGATGACAATATATATGATAATATAAGAGTAAATGCATATACAAGATTGTGTGTTGGATTAACCTCCGTAATGTGATCGCTCGACAGCGAGACTACTGTAGATCAATCAATCGTTAACCCATTTAACCCGTTTATAAACCATCAATCAATAAATACCGTAGACTAGGGGCGAGCGACTCGCGATATTTCAAGATAAGCACAGTGAGGGAACGAATAGACATATAATAGTGGGGAGTGCGTATCAATAGAATAGTGAATACACGTCAAATGTGTACCGAAGTTAGGATTACGGTAAGTGTGGGTACGGTAGAAGATATACTATAGCATGAAATATGGTAAGGCGGAGTCACGAGGATTACGAAAGGACTACGGTAGTTTCCGGAGTTCAGCCGGATTGGTGGGCGACGGCGCGGTTCTCAAAGACTACGACGATGCACCCTGAAGGATGCTGAGGGCCTCTGGGGAAGAAGAAAGAGGCGCTCCTGGATCAACTTCAGTGCGTACATGACCCTGTGTCCGGAACGAGAGGGATCGGTAACCCTATCTCGTTCGAAAAGCCTGATCCTGTAGGACTAACTGATTGCGATCGAAAGGCTCGTAACCGACATCGTGCCTCTCATGGGTCCTAAGGAAAAAACTGTATTAACATACAAGATATGCATACTTAAATCTGAGTCAGCTGGGGTGGGAGGGGAGGGAAGCTGACGAAGAAGCAAAAACCGTAGAATGGAGAAATAACGAAACTCTCGACTTGTTTAAGTCGAGATCGTGTCGGGACCCCAGCCGGAACGACTTTTCGTTCCGGATGTGGAACCACTAATTGCCGGATGCCGATCCGGATGGAGCATAACTACAATTATAACTTCTTATTCGTTTCACTCATAATACGTCATAACTTCAGTTATGCTCCATTAAGGATCGGCTTTATGCGACTCGCTAGGAATAGAAAAAGTAAAGCCCGTTACGTTGAAACTGAACTATGTTTAAGACAAACAGGGGGGAAACACGGCGGTTCACTGGAGGGAAATCCCTACATTTAACTTTGTCTTGAAGCCTCCCGCACTACGAAAAATCGGCAAAGTTGTTTTGCACCGGGTGGGATTCGAACCCACGAGGTTCGGATCGCCAGACAAAAGTTCTAACCACTAAGACATCTCGGCATGCTACACAACTCGTAGAACTCGATGATGAACGCATGTGGGGGGAGGGACCGCAGCGCGTCGTTGAGCGCGTCGCGTCGCTCCCTCCCCTTACGCTAACTATTACCGTATATAATAATGAACTTTCGTGGTAAGACATTTGTTGAACAATTTATCCTGATTTTTAAAAACTGCGAGTCGCTCTTAACTACTGTCCTTGAACCGCCGTGGGAAAGAGCCGGGCCTCGAGAAGGGTCCCCTAGGATGAGATAGAGAAAGAAAGACGACCGGGCAAGAAGGGAATGTTGTGTGGTCTATAAATAAAGATGGATAGTCGAAAATGGGAAAGAGGGAAAAGAAGACAAGAAAGGGACAACGATAAAACATAAAAGGCTTGTAATATTATTCTATCCGTCATGGGCATAGGTCGAATAGCTAGGCTATCGGTTTTCAAAATCCGGTCAGGTTTTTCGATTTTTGGCAAATTTGGCTCAAAATCCGGTCAACTTTTTCGATTTTTGTGATATTTTGGCTCAAAATCCGGTCAGGTTTATCGATTTTTTGTGAAATTTTTGCTCAAAATCCGGTCAGGCTTGGTACTTTGTAACATACTTTTCGACCTATGGTCATGGGGTCCAACTCGGATCATGCTCGTCTCTCTGCACCCTCCCTGAATGTCGCCCTGTATCGACAAGTCAACCAGAACGAAATCTCTGCTGGCTACGCTCATAACTTGCATCATCTCTCCAGTATTCCCATCAAATACACTGGCATTGTTCTCTCTACACCACGATACTGCTATACTGTGGGGGAAAAAGGGTTCGCCGTTTGGGCACTGATCTATATATATATAATATATATACTAGGATAGGACATATTAATAGAGATGGTCCTGGAACTAGGGTAGTCCAAAAAAGAACACTCCCTTGAACTCCCGATTAGCACTAAAATTAGGCTCATGAAGGTTCTTCTAAGATTACGATACTCTCTCTAATGATCTAATGAAGCGCTTCAATTGCAGCCCCTGAACCACTGAAAATTAAAATCATCGCACACGTGAAAATCTGTGATATGGATCTGGGTGGGAACTATGTCACCCACGGATTCGACTCGCAGTACTCCAAAAGAGAAAGAGCTTGGAGGGGAAATAGGTCTGGCTGAGGATGGGCAACCGAACACATACGGACGCGGGGACAGGGAACGGAATCATTTCGGGCAAGGGAAAACACTGGATATGGTAACAATCACTTGATTAATCTCGGGCAATTCAGTGGGGACAGAACACAGGACAAACGATCAATCACTCTCTAACTGTCTCTTTGCAAAGGCCAATATAATAACCAATCCGGGTTGTAGGACAGGGCACGCCTCTCAGGCAATTCAGTAGGGACAGGGCACAGGGCAAACGAATAACGACAGTCTCACTGTCTATTAACAAAGGCCAATATGGTAATCACGTCAGGTCCTATGTATCACAGGGCATGCCTCTCAGGCAATTTAGTAAGGATAGGGCACAGGACAAACGAATCACGACAGACTCACTGTCTATTGACAAAGGCCAATATGGGAATCAAGCCAGGTCGTATAACAGGTCATGACTCTCAGGCAATTCAATAGGGACAGTGCACAGGACACACGAATAACCGAGTCTCACTGTCTATTGACAAAGGCCAATATGGGAAACAAGCCAGGTCGTATAACAGGGCATGCCTCTCAGGCAATTCAGTAGGAACAGGGCACCGGACAAACGAATAACGACAGTCTCTTTGTCTATTGACAAAAGTACATATGTTAAACAAGCCATGTCCCAGGCCATGCACAATCCTATTCCGCTATAGTTAACCTTGCTCTCGCCACTTCCTTTCTCACCATGTTGAAAGCAATTATGAACACTCGTTGGTAGGGGCGATGTTAGGTCATAATGTAGAGGGTCACGTTTGCGCCTTGCTCTCTCTACTCTACTTACACACAAAGGGTCTGAGGGATTTATAAAACACATAAGTAGATGGAGACAACCGTGAGAAAGAGGGGGAAATTTATGAGAGACGTTATTTTAGAAATAGAAGATAGAGGAGGAAGGTAAGGGCACAAAAAGTATGATGAAAAAAAAACAGAAAGAATTTTCAAACGGCCAAATAGACATTAGGAGGGAAAAGAGCAGAGAACCCTAGCAAGATCATCTATCTTGAATTTTGTCTTAATAGGACAAATAAAAAAAGACGGCCAATTGATCATGAATCTTCCTTAGCTTCTTACCATTATCAGCACCGGGAAAATAACTTGGCCATAACTGTCTCGAAGATGGCACCCTGGCCAGCCGAGAGTTGACCTCTGTACACGCAATTGACATGCTGCCGAGCAAACGAACTATTGTCTGTAAATGGAGTATTAATTAAAGCCAAAGAAATAGGCAAATTGAATGAATAACTCCCAGTCAAAGTAGAGAAAATCCAGCTCTTGCGCACCTTGGTAAAAGGGAAAAAACAGAGATACCTGGGGAGAAGAATGGAAGATGTAGAACAAGTCTCCTTTAGGGGACAACTGGGGCGCTTACTATACACAAAACGAACATAGAAACACCGAAAAAAACAGCCTAGACGAAGAAGCAAAAACCGTAGAATGGAGAAATAACGAAACTCTCGACTTGTTTAAGTCGAGATCGTGTCGGGACCCCAGCCGGAACGACTTTTCGTTCCGGATGTGGAACCACTAATTGCCGGATGCCGATCCGGATGGAGCATAACTACAATTATTTTTCAGCGTGTAGAGCAGCTATCCATACTGTACTCATTTTACATCTATACATGCGATGGTATAAAAAATGAAAGAACGACTGCTTTTTCATCTTCAAGTTCTGGTCTTCGAAACTCGGTGATTTGCTGTTTCTAGCTCCCATCATGAATTCCGATCCAGGCTATCTTCAATGGTTGAAGGCTCCTCAACATACTAAAGAATAACAGTCAAGAATAAAAGAGTCCATTCGTTTGACTAAAACACCCTCTCCTCTAGTACTCATTCAGTTCCATACATTGCCATACCCTCGCAATACGAGGATTGACCCACAATATAAGGCCCATTTTAGGCCACTCGATGCGAAAAGAAGTTTTAAAAAATGACGATTTGTAAGCGAAAATAACGAATTTTGAGAATCAATCTACCCGATTTCGAGAATTGACCCCATGTATAAAAAAGAACAACAGTCGAGAATAATCAGTCCATGACCGAAGCATGGCAAATTTTATGACGAAAAACATGACGTCACTAACTTGGGAGGGGTAGATTTTTGACAAGTGTCTTCGCATATGCGCGTGACGCCAGTTTGGCAAGCTTCGTGGCAATCTGTACTCAATACCTCAGAGTCGAAATGGCAACGGATAAAGGTGAGATTGAATATTTTTAGTCCTATTTTGCATCTATATATCAGATAGCATAAAAATTAACTGATTAAGTGACTGATTTTTCGTCTTCAAATTCTTTGGTCTTCGAAACTCGGTGATTTGCTGTTTCTACCTTTCATCATTATTTCATTCCGAGCACTATCTTCAATAGTCAGATGTTCTACGAAGTACTAAATAATAACAGTCGAAAATAAAAGAGTCCATCCGTTTGACTGAAACACCCTCTCCTCTAGACCTCATTCAATTCACGACTTCCTCAGCTACCCCTCATAATCATACCCATTCACCTCCCCCAAAATCATATCTGTCGGAATCTCAAATTCATCATTTATATTCGTTCCTTCTAACCACATCTCTCAGTCAATTTCACATTCAAATACGGCAGCTCTAGGATATTTCTTGAGCATGGAACCAAACATGTATGAGTGACAAATATAGGTCACTGGGCCTCATTGAAAACACGGCAAAATAGCAAAAAATTACGGTATAGTACACCATGGCGTGCTTTTAGAGTGTGTGCTGTCTCACTTCTGCTTACTCCCTCTATCTGGCTTTTTCTCTGTCTTACCATTACCGCGCTCGAACCGCTGTGCATATACATAAAGCATGACAAATCTTTTAACGACAAACATAACACCACTAATGCAGTGTGGATTTTTGACAAGCGCCTCCGCCTTCGCTTGTGACGTTTGTCAAGTTTCATAGATATCTGAAGAGTCAAAAAGGCAAAGAAACAGAGAATTAATAATTTTAGCCATATTGAGACAGTGTTTCGGCTAACAGTGATAATTTTTCAGCGTGTAGAGCAGCTATCCATTTTTTTTCATCTTCAAGTTCTGGTCTTCGAAACTCGGTGATTTGCTGTTTCTATCTCTCATCATTATTCCAATCCGAACTATCTTCAATGGTTAACGGCTCCTCAACAAGAATAACAGTCGAGAATAAAAGAGTCCATTCGTTTGACTGAAACACCTTCCCCTCTGGTACTCATTCAGTTCCATACATTGCCATAGCCTCGCAATACGAGGATTCACTCACTATACATTTAAAAAATAAACGGCGAGAGTACCGAAAATGTATGAAAAAGAACAACAGTCGAGAATAATAGAGTCCATCCGTTTGACTGAAACACCTTCCCCTACCGTCAAAACGAAAAAAACGTGAAACATTTGTCAAATAATTTGACAAAATTTGACAAAAGTTCACAAGATTCCCATTTTTAGCATTTTTCATGATCTTGATGAAGTATTATCTCAGATTTTGTTTTTTAGATGTGTTTGCCAAATCCAGATAAGCACGACAAAAGTGAAAAAAATAATCAGGAGCGTTGCGGAGCAGAATTGGTATACTGTAGCATACTGTAGAATTTTACTGTAAAATTGCTTCCATCGCGCTTTTTTCGTCTAATCATTGATATATCTAGCATTACCTGACTTCCTATAGCGAATGTGCACTTTTTGGATCATTTCATAGATCAGGCTGCAAAACAGGTATACTGTAGAAAATCATACCGTATACCAGTTTCACAAAACAGCGTTCACAGTGATTCATTTAAAATTTTTTCTTCATAGGTCAATTAGGTAACCCCAGTGATGCTCAAATACCCTATTGTCTATTAAAAAACTAATAACCTCGTTTAGATATCATGATTCAAAATTTTCAAAATCTTGTGAACTTTTGTCAAATTTTGTCAAATTATTTGACAAATGTTTCACTTTTTTTCGTTTTGACGGTATAGTCCTCATTCAGTTCATGACTTCCTCAATTACCCCTCATAATCATACACAATAGCTTCCCTTCACATCAAGTCTGTCTGAATCTCAAATTCATCATTTATATTAATTCCTTCTAACCACATCGCTCCTTGTACACCATGGCGTCTTTGCTGTCTCACCTCTTCGTACTAACTTTCTTTACCTTTTTCTCTGTCAGTGCATGACCGCGCTCAAACCGCTGTGCATATATCCATGAAGCTTGGCAAATTTTATGACGAAAAACATGACGCCACTAACGTGGGGGGGGGGGGTAGATTTTTGACAAGTGTCCCCTCGTATGCGCGTGACGTCAGTTTGGCAAGCTTCGTGGATATCTGTACTGAATACCTCAGAGTCAAAATATATATTTTGTATATGTATATCCGATGGCATAAAAATAAGCTGATTAAGTGACTGATTTTTGATCTTCGAATTCTTTGGTCTTCGATACTCGGTGATTTGTTGTTTCTACCTTTCATCATTATTTCAATCCGAGCGCTATCTTCAATCGTAGTATGTTCTTCGAGGTACTAAAGAATAACAGTCGAAAATAAAAGAGTCCATCCGTATGACTGAAATACCCTCTCCTCTAGCCCTCATTCAATACATCAATTCATCAACTACTCCTCATAATCAAACCCATTCACCTCCTCCTAAATCATGTCTGCCTGAATCTCAAATTCATCATTTATATTCGTTTCTTCAAACCACATCGCTCATTCTATTTCATATTCATATGCGATAGCTCAGGATGTTTCTAGAGCAACCAAACATGTATGAGTGACAAATATAGGTCACTGGGCCTCATTAAAAACTTGGCAAAATGACAAAAATACGGTATAGTATACTATATATATACGTGTATACACGGGGGGGGCGGATTTTTGACCGGCGCCTCCGTCTACACTTGTGACGCCACGTTTGCCAAGCTTCATGGATATCTGTGCTGAATATCTGCAGAATAAAAAGGGCAAAATGGTTGAATAAGAGAATGAATCTTATTTTTAGCCATATTTAGTAGACAGTTGTGATCATTGATTATTTACCAACGTGCAGTGCAGCTATCCATACTGTACCCATTTCAGGCAAAAATCAAGCAGCTATATATTTTGCATCCATATATGAGATGGTACAAAATAAACTGATATAGGAAATAATTTTTTGTCTTCAAATTCAGGTCGTGGACACTCGGTGATTTCTTGTTTCTAGATCTCATCATGAATTCCAATTCGGGCTCCATCGTCAATGGAATGCAATCTGCCTTCTCTCCTCCTTTTAATTCTTTATGTAAGATTTCTAAAAAGTAAAGTGCATAAATCGATAATATGTATCAAAAATTAACTTTATTACTCGAAGAAATATTAGATGAGGTAGACAAATGAACATCAAAATGAGTATCTAGTAAAAGGCACGGGATTACAAAAGCAACACAGCATAGCAAAAGTGTCTCCTCTTTAAATACCATTAATGGTAAGAATTCAAAGACGGACACTGGAAAACAGTCGATTCATAGCAGTATTTGATGTTCAAAACTCACAAAAGTAAAGAAAAGGAAGCGAAAAAGGGCGAGAGAGTGTGCGAAAAGTGGAGAGTTTTCTCTTTTTTTTAGTGGCTTTTACACAGAGCATCAATGAGATCTAATACATCTCATAGGAAGAGGTAGGAGATAAAGCCACAATCAATCATTACCTAGGTAATCATGGTTATATGCACTGGATGGGGTGGGTGAGGGTTTTAAAGGGCATACGGTATATTTAAAGGGTATACGGTATCAACGGTTCACAAACAATTTCTGGGGCCGTATGCGTGAACGTTCGCGAACGGTTTGCCAACGAACGTAATTTCACAAGCGTAGGGGATTTTTGGCAAATGACAAATGGTATGCCAAAAAGTTCATGTATAAGAGCTCAGTATTACGTGGTTGGGAAGAAGTAGGCAGAGTATAGTTATCTTTTAAAGGAGGAAATGTTGTTCACAAGCAATTAAAGAAGAAGATATGTACATCTTTACAACAACAAAAATACTAAACTGAGGTATCAAGGTGAATCAATCGAAACTCGAGTACGGTAAGTGTTGGTAGAGCAAAATAAAGAAAGAAAAATCAAAATCAATAGTTTGTGGATGTGTCAAAGAAAAAAAAGTGAAAAAATCGGCAAACAATCAATCAATAGATCAATCAATCGATAAACAATCAATCGATCGATGAATCAATCAGCATAAGTCATCTTATCCTTCGTCTTGTCCACGTGCGTGGACTCGTATACGGTAACACGAGTGTCTTGAATGAGTTCGGGAAGAGCCTGTAATGACAGGGCATGCTGTAGTCTTTACGGTTAGTCTTTCGAGGTTGATGCTATAGATACAGTTATAGAGCATACTGTAATGACAGGGCATACTGTAGTCTTTATGGTTAGCCTCTACATTCTGAATCTAGTGGAGTAGTAACGACTCAAAACACAACGTTATGGATATCGCGATTACCTCGAATTTTTCTTCACCATAAATCAAACATCTGACCCACTTGAACTCCACAATTACTGTAGCTTGCAATAAAGTTTAAAATATCGCCAACCTCAACAAAGACTGCGTCAATCTCTTCGTTCGTCGCTTCGCCGATTTTTCTCGTCGATGGAATTATCGATTCGAGTGACGATGACGTTGAGGGGATGAGATTTCTGTAATGACGATAGTTACATAAAACAGTACACAATATATAGTGGGTAAATCCTCGGATTATGAGGGTATCTATGGTAAATTGAATTAAATGACACAGGTACGTCACATACAGCACTACAGTAGCTACAGTAGCTACAGTACTCCCGCATGGTCTAACTGAATATCAAAGTTCTACAGTCTGATTTTTATGGTCATTGCACAGACCAAACGCTATTAGTGGCTGTCAGCAGAAAGATTTGGCGAAGGGTTGGCCTCTGAATACCGTACTCACCCGAATACATCCCCAGCCTTCTTAGTATTCGGTTGTGCTCCGATTGCATTGCACCAATATGAGTATATGGAAAGAGTGGATGGAGAAAGGCACGATGATGGGGAGACTTCACGAATTCTTAAATATTTAATAAGTTATAATAAATGAATAAATAATAATAATAAAAATAATAATAATAATAAATTTTAGAAATACTGAAAGACGAGCTTTCTTATTTTTTATAATTTATTATTCTATAATCAATATTAAATATTAGAATAGTTCAAATAAAGTTCACAGAGGCACATTTAGATTACTGTAAGATGCCAAATATATTTAAAACCAATCAACATATGTACTCGAAAATCGATAACACTTAAAGATCAAAGATCAAAGATCACCTCTCATTATCCTCCTCCTCAGCCTCGCCTCCAACCACTTCTCTGTCTCCGATGACTACAGTACTCCTCGGTTGGATGGAGCACGCAAACCACCGTTTCGTTGTGTAGCCAATCTGAACAAAAAGAGATCAAAGATCAAAGATCATAGTTTAAACATCAAACATAAATAGGAGCTGGCTGGACCACAGTTTCGGGGTATAGCTGTTCTGGGAGGCAACCAGAGATCAAAGATCAAAACAGGGACTACTAGATTTACCTCTTTGAGCTTCTTGGCGTGGGAAATCTTCGATGGCGGTATGTTGGGAGGTGAGAAGGAGGTGGCGGCGAGAGCGTAGTCGAGACGACTCAAATATCATAGAATTATACCAATGTTCATTACTGATCTACTATTTGCGTGTAGTTAACTGCATGATATTAACTATTAACGTGGTGTTCAGAAATCACGAAAATCAAATAAAATCGTAGAAAAAAATCTCATTCCTTCAAAACTTTTCCCGCAGATTTTGAACACACCGCATAAATAGCAAGGCTATCACTAACTACAATATTTCAATATTTCATTCCGACCAACTATCTCCAACAGTAACCCAAATAACCAACGATCACCTACAGTATTGGCATCGATATTCGTACTCACTTGATCACAAACAATCGATTCATCAGCAGCGACTGTCTTCGTATTGCATGGGACAGGAACGAGAAAGCAGGCGATGTGGCCGATAGGAGATGGGCCGTCTGTCTGCAAAGATAAAAGATCATCGATTCTTGCGCCAAGGGTGACACGAAGCGTTCCAATTTTTGCCCAGTTTTTCCATTTTATTTTCCTTTGCTTCGTATCTCCCTGTGCATTTATTCTCATCTACACTTGCTTTTAATTTGTTCAAGCAACGATAAGATGCAAAACTGAATTTGATCAAGTTCCAATTTTTCATATAACAAAGTACGTTCCAAGCACTCAACTCAACAAAGCCACTTCTCTTCCATTTCTGGCATACAATACTAGAATAAAGTCAGTTCATGATAAATATCACAGCTGCAGCTACAGTACTCCCAATATCCTTTAAACTTACTCCGCATGCAGGTACAGAATATGCTCGACGTCTCCCAGTGAGTAGATGCCCTAAATTCAATCTCCTTAGAATAGAAGAATTAGCGATGACACGAGAATTTGTGCAGAAAAGACTAAACATTGAAACGGGAATGCACCGGGCTAATTTTACTTTCTGCATTGGCGATACTCTATACAACGAAAGCGAGAGAGTGTGGCCAGAGCATTGAGTTTAAAATTAGCTCGGATAAATCCGATGACAGTATCAGAATTGTTTCTTTGAGCCACTACGGAATGGGTTTTCTGGTCCTCTTTTTTTATCATTCAATCCCCTCACCTTCGTATCTCTGCCCGTATGATGTTGCAGCAGGGATCGGAGAATGGTCGAGAGTACCTGCAACACATTTATCATTTTAAAAGTACGGTAGTGGCTAAAAGACACCGTAATACGGTAGATCAAAATCGCATTTTGGTAGATGTTGTTACGGTAACCTTATTCTACATGTCCCTTGGTGCCTACCGTAACCCACTATTCGATGATTACAAATAAGACTCACGGCGGTTTGCTGCGTCTGTGACGCCAAAGGGCAAACAACAATCGGGGATACGGTAGTCGTTGGAGGACCTGAGAAGTGAGATTAAGAGAGATTATTGCGTTCTTTAAAGGCACACCCCGAGCTAATTTTACTCTCCGCTCTGACAACACTCTCTCGTAGAAAATTAAACGAGAGAGCATTGGAAGAGAGGAGAGTAGCACATTAGCTCGGGGTATGCTTTTAAATATCGTAATTTTCGCCCATTTCCTTCTTATGATGACGGAGTATGATTATTACTTGTCTCTTTGCGCATCATCTTTATGGATAAGCAATTGTATTACTTTATTCAAACACCTTATTTAGATCAACCATGCGGTGAGTACCCGGATCATAAGTCGAAAAGGATGTTACAAAGTACCAAGCCAAATAAGATATCATTGGCACACTGTCCATCATCCACTACATAATCACTCGCAAACTTGAATTCAACAGGAACTCTAACAAAATATCTAGCAAAAATCACTGAACTTTGATCTCTGCTCCCCGGTTCCAAGTACAAATTGCAAGAATAGCATGATACATTTTCTGCGCCCTCACACTGGGTCGATTAAGAAAACCCGATACTTAAATTATAATTTTGCGCAAAAAATGAGTCGTATATAGCGGGTCAATCCTCAGATTGCGTGGGTATGCAAACGTACGAATGCCCTAATAAAAGCCTAAATAAGCCTGAATAAAGCGTACGTGTTCCTCTCCGTCTCAATCTCAGTGGAATCAGTCCAGCTCCTCCCTCATCCTCACGTGGTCGGGCTATCAACTGATCGGGAAACGAGAACGACGGAGGTTTACGAGTCTGAAACATATACGGGACTATAATTCAATATGATAATGTAGAAGAGAACAGATACGAATTTGAATACTATCCGGAGAACAATTGATAATGAACAATTTTTTTGTTTCGCACGGATGAACAGATTTTTCCAATTCGATAATGGGCCATAGACCCGTGGGTATTCTACGATCAACACACTCAATAGTAGATCAAATGGGGACATTTAACAAGTGCACGGTAGATGATGTTCAGGGGAACTGCGATTACTGTATTACTCTTAAATGCAGATCCAAGCTAATTTGAAAATCTCCGATCTGGCCAAACTATCTCACTTTATTCGTTTGCGAGAGTGTTGCCAGAGCAGAAAGTCAAATTAGCTTGGGCCTTTAAAACAACAATTAATACATGCACAATCAAGATAGCTATGTTACAGATTTGCCGTTTGCTTCACAAAAAAATCCAAAATGCAGTCAAGCATCGTAGTTTGCAACTGACTTTTCACCTATGATCCACCCTGTCACCTACCGTACCTTGATCGTCCTATGCTACCGTACCTTGGTCATCTACCGTACCTTAGTTGTCTTCCTACCACTCGTCGGAACCGCCTTCCTTCTGTCCAGACCAAACAACGATGAGGGATCAGCGTGGAGGGCACTCACAGTCAGTCCACGTTTGTTAGAGGATCGAGCGAATTCCTGAATGAATCTGACAGATTGAATGCCGGGAATAATAATAATAATAATAATAATCAGTGATGATCTATCAATATCCCAGACCCGTCAAATGCGTGTGGGTACCTAGATTTTGGGTAAAAAACGCGTGTGGGTAACCCGAAATCGTGAAAAATTCAAGAAAATCGTCAATTTATGGTCCAATTTTGCGGGTGCGTAACCATGAAAAGCCAATTTTTTGCGGGTGGGTCTATAAAATGGGATAACCATAGACCATGTCTGATAATAATACATATATAAATAATAATAATATTTTATATTCTACCCCATTTTTTCCCTTATGAAAGTTTCATAATGAAAAATGTACAATGTGACCTATCAAAAGTTAGCAGATAGATAGATTTTTATCCTTGTCACCCGGTGATTTCTTGTTTCCAGTGTTCATTATTATTCCAATTGGGATATTGTGTTTAATGACTATTAAGCAAATCATCTATGAGATACTAATAATCGACAATAAAAGATTCCGCCTGTTTAGGTGAAATCCACGAGCATTTTATTTTTTATAGCGATGGTATAAAAATAAACTGACGCAATAAAGGATTTTTCGTCTTCGAATTGTGGTCTTCGAAACTCGATTTCCTGTTTCTAGCTCTGATCATTATTCCAACATTATTTTCAATAAAGGAAAGATTCCACCTTCAAGACACTAACAACATAACACGAAACCCTCCCAATATTTCTCATTTATGTGGTGTTAATTTCTTGTAAATGGAATTGGAAATTGTAAAAAGGGTGTTAATTTTCCACTTGTAAATAGCATTGTAAAAAGCAAATATCTCGGTTCTCTGACTAGTAGAGACTTGAAACTTGGTTTTTGGGTTAGAAACCACGAAAAAAACTTATAAACGAAGATTCAAGTCTCTATCTCTACAAAGAGCGGAGATATTTGCTTTTACACGATTTTTCAGGAAAACTCGAATTTTCTTGTAAATAGCAAATATCTCCGCTCTTTGTAGCGATAAAGACTTGAAACTTCGTTTATAAGCTTTTTTCGCGGTTTCTAACCCAAAAACCAGGTTTCAAGTCTCTAACTAGTCAGTGAACCGAGTATTTGCTTTTTACAATGCTATTTACAAGTGGACAAAATTAACACCCTTTTTACAATTTGCAATTCCATTTACAAGAAATTAACACCACATCAGTTCAAGCCCAATGACTTCCTCAACAACTCTGGTATTTTGGCACTTAAAGTCTACTTAAACTACGTCACAGACTTTAAGTATACTTTAAGTAAACTTTAAGTGAAAGAACATTTGACGAAATGCATTACAGTATACCACACCACTTTAAGTAGACTTACGTCTCACTTTAAGTTTACTTAAAGTCTACTTAAAACGCATTCTCCCTTACAGCGGAGGGGCAGCAGTGGGGGCATGGCACAATGTTTCAAAATCATTCCAGGTGACTCATATTTGATGGTTGAAGTCCCTAGGGGACGTGTACACTCCAGTCAAAAAATTGACCCAAATTATTGATTTTTGATCTACCAAAAGTCGAAAAATCAAAGTGTGATTTCCATGGCATGTTACATACCATTTGATAGAGGATCCACAGTTATATAAGAATACCAAGTTTCGTGAATTTTCATAACTCCATGTTCGAGAAATATCCGATTTTCCGAATTTTCACCAGATTTATTTATTTTGATCTCGTGGCTTACTATGTTACCATTATTTCCAGGGACTGGATTTTTGATATGTTATGTAAAAATGAATGGGCTATCCGAATATAACACTTATTTGGACCCGCTGTATGCCAGGCATAGTGATATCGCCAGTCATAGTGATCAGTTTTAACGCCCAAACGCCGACGCAGGTTCGAATCCAGGTCCCGGCCGAAATTTTTGCAAATTTTTATTCGACTCAAATTTGACTTTAAATTATACTTTCATGTGTTTTACCTTGTTTTCATTAATTTATTGCACGAAATATCCATCAACATTATCAGAACTAACAAAAAAATCGTATAACTGATATAGTATCGGCAAAAAGTCATGGGCAGGGCGAAAATAACGGTTTTTCGACAGTTCCACTTTTTAAGATGCAATATTTTCTACTTTCTGATAAAATAAGATCAATCAACACTTGAACTCTTCAAATCTCGGTAATTGAAAATTGTTTGAAAAATTGTTTACGAAGATCAAAGTTCAAAGATCAGAGACCAAAGATCAGAAATAGAATAAAAAAACTTTTATGAACATTTTCAACATATATCAGAGCTTTGAAAATAAGAAATTTCATCAGTAGAGGCGTCGGGACGTGTCAACTGCATGAGAAAAAGCCATAGTCTAAGCATAGGTGCTGAAATCCAGCAGACCTCAGAAGAACGTTTGTTGCGGGTCTGAAAGGAATCGGAACTAAAAGAAAATAAAAGAAATATATATATGGAACATTGCAATGTTACCTGCGGAAGAACCATAATTTTAGAATACCTGCCTCTGAACGGTAGGGTCTAAAATGCGTCCTTCCAAAAATTTTTGTTTATGTCCTGAGGGCACATAAAGAGCTATGACTACCATAATCTGTATATAAATATCACTCGCTTCTAGCATCATTTTGGCATTCAGAAAGGGTCGTTAGCGCATCTAGAAGAAGAGTTTTAAATTTTAGGGAAAAAATTGCATCCCTTCTAGAGCTTGAAATCCGAGTCAGAAACATTCCGATTTTTTCAACTTGGGCAACTCTAGCGGAGGACTCCATTCTCACAATGTTTCAGAAGAACAGCATTTTTCACTAAAGAACTATACATGCTTAAAAAGTGTACTTCGATTGTGTTATCATTACGCAACAATGAACTAATTTAATTACACCAACACAATGGTTGTATTCTTTTATGAGCTGCTTACATTGACTCTAACGATCAGCTTGATTGCTTTCCTGAATCAAAATTCGAAAAAAGAAATGAAAAAGCGTCCCATGACTTTTTGCCGATAGTGTATCTGTAATAAGATTTTTTTCCTCGGAGTGTTCTCGTCACAACGCCTCTACTGATGAAATTTCTTATTTTCAAAGCTCTGAAATATGTTGAAAATGTTCACAAAAGTTTTTTATTCTATTGCTGAACTTTGGTCTCTGATCTTTGAACTTTGATCTTTGATCTTCGTAAACAATTTTTCAAACAATTTTCAATTACCGAGATTTGAAGAGTTCAAGTGTTGATTGATCTTATTTTATCAGAAAGAAGAAAATATTGCATCATAAAAAGTGGAACTGTCGAAAAACCGTTATTTTCGCCCGGCCCATGACTTTTTGCCGATACTATATCAGTTATACGATTTTTTGTTATTTCTGATAATGTTGATGGATATTTCGTGCAATAAATTAATGAAAACAAGGTAAAACACATGAAAGTATAATTTAAAGTCAAGTTTGAGCCGAATAAAAATTTGCAAAAATTTCGGCCGGGACCTGGATTCGAACCTGCGTCGGCGTTTGGGCGTTAAAACTGATCACTATGACTGGCGATATCACTATGCCTGGCATACAGCGGGTCCAAATAAGTGTTATATTCGGATAGCCCATTCATTTTTACATAATATATCAAAAATCCAGTCCCTGGAAATAATGGTAACATAGTAAGCCACGAGATCAAAATAAATAAATCTGGTGAAAATTCGGAAAATCGGATATTTCTCGAACATGGAGTTATGAAAATTCATGAAACTTGGTATTCTTATATAACTTTGGATCCTCTATCAAATGGTATGTAACATGCCATGGAAATCACACTTTGACTTTTCGACTTTTGGTAGATCAAAAATCAATAATTTGGGTCAATTTTTTGACTGGAGTGTATACGTCCCCTAGGGACTTCAACCATCAAATATGAGTCACCTAGGATGATTTTGAAACATTGTGCCATGCCCCCGCCACTCTTATGGAGAACGCGTTTTAAAGTGGGAAAGTTTAAGTAGACTTTAAGTGGCAAAATACCAGAGAACCTACCCAGCACAATCAAACCAAAATGTTTGAGTGAAATGCACCTCTCCAAGGTCGCCTCCATTCCCCTCCTCAACAAATCCATGTAATCATTCAGCTCCACTCCCCCACACCATGTCTGTCCGAATTTCGAATTCATCTCAAATATTCATTCCTTCTCAAACTACATCGTGCATTCTATTCAACTTTCAGATGCGAAATTCCAGGAAGTCTCTGGGTCATCTATCCCCGTATCATATCTGCATGGGTCACAAATCATTTGATTATTCGTTCCTCACAGCTAATTATCACTGGCTTCGTGTGTCTTGAATAACAGGTTGTACCTTTACCTTTTTACCTACATAGCACACCAATCTTCTCATTCGAGAGATCCAAGAACCAAAACTAAATTCGATATAGTAGATACGCATGCATGTTTAGAAAATCACAAGTTCTCAATGCAATAGTTTCAGTTCCCTCCCTCTCCATTCTCATTTCAACTCCTTCAATCATTCTCTTCCCTCCAATCCTCCGATGAATTCTCCTCACAGTGACTGCATGAAAAAGACTTCACTCATAAAACAGAATAGAGACACCCATCATTCTTCTTCCTCCTCTTCGACCATCCACACGAATGGACATCTACTCATCAACTGTTACGCTGCCATCTCTCCCTCTCTAATTTCTCTCTCTCCCTCTCCCTATCTATTATATATTCCTATTCTCTCTTTCTCTGCCTTCATTTCTCAGTTCCTCTCCCTCTCCCTCCTACTTCTTTGTCTTTCTCTTCCTCTCTTTTTCATCCCCCTCCTCTCCCCTCCATCTCCCACTATATTATTCTCCTCCCAGCATCCGGGATACGGACCAGAAATCAGCCCATAAAAGTCTGCCCAAGCAACCCTAGAAAGACTACCGTATATCAGTGCTTATACCCACAATTTCCAAAATTTCCCGGATCTCCTAACTTTGTTTCTCCTGTTTCTACGCTTCATGATTAGCTCCATCACCCCGCCCATCATTCCTCTCTTCTCGATTCCTCCACCACCTCATCCATCTCTAATCCTCCCTCATTGCTTCATTTATCTCTCTCACTCTTGTTCCTACGCTCTCACTCTGTCCGTATTTTTGTCCACATTCCTCTCACTCCGTACATCCCAGAACCTTGACGAAGCCAATCTTAGCCTGAGTTTATCAAGGAACTTCCTCTCACCCTTTTTTTTTTGAGTTACACTATACCGCTGAGTCGCAGTGTTAGCGCCTCCAATCTATTGGCTGATAGGGCCTATCCTGACCTGAAGGACCAGTGGCCATGGCCTACGATCAAACTGTGCTTGGAGCTCACAGTGGAGTATTTAGATCGTGGTTTTTGACACCACTTCCGACATTTCTTAACCCCCTCGGTATTGGGTGGATCTTTCAGGAACCCTAATATTGGAACCCTAATAGGCCAAATATACTAATAGCTGATTATATGTTTCCCAAATCCTAATTCGTTTAGCAAATTCAATTGAATCAATTACATGTAGTTCTTCTTCATAACAAAATTTATCGATGCTCACTGCTAATATTATGCTGACCTGTTCTGACATAGTAAATTATGTATTCAATATTTTCTTTAAAAAATTGAATGCAAAATAAAATCTCGGTGCATATATCCTGTCACAATCCTAAACTGCAAAATATACCATGTTCTCGACACTTTCATACGTCCCATTTTCTCACTCATTCCTTCATATCTATCTCGCCTTCTTGTTATTATCCATTCCCCCGGTCTATCATCCTCTCTCTCCCATCTTCCCTCGTTCCATTGTCTATCCAATCTCCCTCGCCCTATATCCCCCATCTAAGAACATACTAATTATGGCTCAAGTACGTTCTCAGTCCATGTGGAACGCGCTTGATGATGACAAGATGGATTCGTCTATCTATCTAACTATCTTCCCTCTCTATGTCCCCCTCACATCTCTTTGTTTCTTCCACCCCCCCCTCCCATTCATCCTCACCTCACTCTCTCATCTAGCTCCAACATCCTCCGCACGCCATTCTACTCTATATTCCACATTCCAAATCCTATTGTTTTGAAGATTTTACTGCCATAATTGATGAATTTCCAATATTCGTTCATACTTGTACTGATCAAGGGATACCATGTTGACTCGTTAACATGATCATTATTCATGTTCACTCCCTTTATGTTACTTTCCATCACTTTTAGCCGTGCTCAACAGACAGGAACGTTATTTATTTCAAATCTATTTAAAGTTCGGACCACTATCTCCCTCTCTTTCTCTCAAACTTGGATATTTCTTATACCTCCTTGCACTCGAACATTTTGTACTAGATAAAACACCCTAATGGTGTACGGTAAATAAATAGATAATTCCCCCTCCTTACTCTGCCACTAACCTAACGCACCTCTTCTTTCTTTTTCAATAATGCGTCCTGGCGCATTCATATCCACTCAAGAGTTAGAATCAGTAAGTAAGAAAGAGACTTAGAAAAGTCCAAAGAGATGAGACAAAGAGAATAGCTATAATCCTCTAACCCTAAACCACAAGTATACTCATTGTCTATACCACGGTAGCTAGAGGAGGAAAAGCTTATTGTTAGCTCAAGACACCGCAGGCAAACGGAAACACCACGGCATTTAATTATATTGTCGCCATGTCTGGGATAGTCTTGTTTCAAAGGACCAGAGTTCAAAGCTGTGTCATTTTTACAATCAATTGCACAGCATATTGTTAGGCTATCGGTCACCGCCCATCATATTGCGTTTACCACTTCCTACTCTACTTGTCCCTTTGCATAATAAACTCACGAAGGGTGCAGTAGCAGAAGCAGATCTACCTCTCTCTCCCTCTCTCTCCCCCCCCCCCCTTGTCTCTAGCCCCTCTTCTTCCACATAAATATAATCCACTGTACGATAATTCGTAGCATCTATTTCACCTATCTAAACCCACATTATTTACCACCATCCCCTCTGCCTCGTATAGCAATACCCATCATCACACATCAACAATATAATTAAAGTCGCATATATTATTTGTATTTTTTGTTGTTGCTCATATATTGTCGTCGGCTTTAAGCCATATGCTACGATACTGCCACTCATAAAACACAGATTGTTGTTCTCTTTCTCACTACAAATCAAATCAAATCAAATCATTTACTTCTATATAAGAAAGATATGGTATAAATGATTCGATTGCGACACTAGTAATATTACTAGTTGTTGTTGTCCGACAAAGTAACTAACAGACCATACTTTCAGGACTTCGCCTTTCACTCCCTTCCATGGTGTCAAATGAATTGTTGATCCCTCTCTCGTCCATCATCTTACATAGCCTTCTTCTGCCACACTAATGAGGTATGCACCTTTTGATCCCCCGGCATCTGTCCATTACTATCTCTCATTCATCATGGAATAGTCATGGCAAGAAAGAGAAAATGATAATCGATAAAGATCAAAGATCAGAGACCCGAGAACAAGTATAGTGTTTTAATGATTATTTTACACATTATTCGACTGCATGAGCAGGTAATAAAAATAATATATATTCCAGGCCACTTCTATTCATCCTCCTGCTCTCTACTGTCTACAGTGAGCTCACAATCTCTATCGAGGGACCGCCCACACTCGCCCCTCTTACAGTAGACCATCACCATCATCATCGACAGAAACATCGACGAGGTAAGCGAATGGACGCTACTTTGATCACCGGACCAGTCCAAAAATATAGTATTAACGTCTAGAATAAAAGGTCCTTTCCTTCGTGTTTATTTTATTTTTCGCCCCCATTTGGATTGGACCGGTGTTCTGCAGTCGTGAATCTATGTTAAGCCCAGCCCCTTCTACATTCTTTCATCCCAACCAGGGGAATTAAACAGCAGAACTAATGAATATCCTTGTGGGGTCCCGCGACCATTCTAAAGTTTAGAATCTAAACCCTCTCATTAAAGGGATATTACCGCTGAAATGACCAAGAGATTCCATTAACTTTAATGCATTCGTGCATCTTTCTTCCTCCTTATCCCCATCTACTCAACTCATACATGTTCGGTGATCTCACGGAATTATTTTTATATATTGGGTAGATTTAGAAAAATTGTTATTTTCGCTTAAATTGTAATCGTTAACATAAAAATGAGCTTTATATAGTGTGTCGACCCTGAAAATGAGCCGTATATAGTGGGACAATCCTCACAGTGTCAGGATATGAAAATGTATGACTCGACTTGTTCATCTTCATCATCCAAGTCGTTTCTTATTCATGACCTTTCTTGCACTATTTTGTAATGTGGTGTTATATGTGCCTTACATGCCTAACGATACAGACATCCACGTAAACTCTTCAGAATTTAAAATTCGAATAGGATTTAGCATAAATAGAATATAAATGTTATAAATATTACATTTAAGCTAAGATTCAGTTCGAAATTTACACCTTAGAAAGTATACGAAGATTTAAACATTCACACATCAATTCCTTCTTTTTCGATGATATCAGGGACTCGAAATCAACTGGATATCAGTCGGACCTGAACATTGGCCAGTGCAACTATAAGGTGTCCAGCAAAATCGTTATTTTGGTTTGGTTTCTGAAACCATTAATTCGAATATTACGGTTCAAACGGGGATGGTCACCGGGGTCCCTATTTGCAGTATTATCAGGTATGGTATGGAGAGGGAGAAGCGGGACACGAAAACATATATAATAGTCATAGAAACAAACACATAACCTCTACTAATCACTACTTCTGATTTACTGATACTCAATTCTCTGAGGACGTTTACATGTCCATTATGATCTATTTCAGTAATAATATACACATCTTGAACATGTAAATGAGTATATTTACGTTATAATTTATTTCTATCATAATATACTTCTTGCACATGTAACTTGTCCAGTCCTCAAATCACAGCTGGACCTAAGGAGACTCTCTAGTCAAGAGTACATGACGGATCACTAGTGCAATCGGGAGGATATGATTGACACACAGGAGATGAGAGATTATGATGAATGAGTGGAGGAGAATAGAGGAGAGGGGACAAGTGGTTGCATATGTAGTCGAGGATGAAAAACGAAATTTTTTGACGTATAAT
The DNA here is from genome assembly GCA_943737045.1 of Parapristionchus giblindavisi. Taxonomy (NCBI): domain Eukaryota; kingdom Metazoa; phylum Nematoda; class Chromadorea; order Rhabditida; family Diplogasteridae; genus Parapristionchus; species Parapristionchus giblindavisi. The sequence continues at coordinate 1,258,737 of CALSFV010000206.1, read as the reverse complement.
GGATGAGAAATCTATGCGAAATTACAAAATCCCTGGGATACGATCAAATCCTCTTCCAAAAATATATATTATTTTATCTGCGTATCGATCGAGAAAAATATATTCAAATGTTTCGATACTGTGGGAGATAGTTGGGAAGAAGCGGGATAAGCAAAGATAGCGATAGATAATATTCCTCGCTACCCCGATCAAATCCAATATCAACCCATTTCAGACCACTCGACTGCTCCCTATCGTGCAGCAGCCTCCACAACCATTGCTTCTGACGGTACCCAGGAGCGCTTCTCACTCAACTGTCCCCACGTCACCGATGCCGCCAATAAAGACGTGTGTTCTTCAAATTAAAATTTGAATTTGGCGCCAATCAACTTCGATCATAGATCCATGAAAAAACGAAACCGTTTGCCAATAGAAATGACGTCACAAGCACAGGCGTAGGATCTCTGGCAAACGCCTCCTCCGCCTACGGTTGTGACGTCACCTTTGCCATCGTTCATGGTTCCGGTGTCTAGAACCGATGGTCGAAACATCGGGCCGCGTTTGTTTTGCGTATAGTCTCCTTGTCTTTTCTTTTATATATTTATTTACAGTCATGAAGCATTTCGACTTCCTTCTCTCTCATTAATGGATAGCTCTACAGGTCAAGCTCGAGGTGACGTGGACCTTGGACGACACGGTGTGGCTCAAGGTTCGTGATGGCGAGGAACTAGTCGGCATGCAGCAGACATCGTTCAATAGGAAGAGGATGGGAGGTGGGTTTAGGTTTTTAAATTCAAAATTTGGCGCCAAACTAGATACTGTAGTTTCCTGATTCAGGCAAGAGCGTGGTACAAGTTGGGCTGAACAGAGGACGCTACGTGTTCAACTACGACGAGCTGACGGGCGATTTCGCCATGGAAATCAATCCGGTTGGTTTTGTAAAGATCAAAGATCAAAGAAAAGAACAGGGCAACAATACTCCAATTCCAGTTTCCTTTGTGCACGAGAAAAATATCATGGCTTGTCGAGCAAATACGTTTCATGACGTTCATAAGGGCGTAGTGCACAAAGATCAAAGATTAAGCGCAGAGATCAAAGACCACATTTTCTAGGTGATACCAGCGGAGGATTTCGGCATGTGGGAGTGTCATGTCACAATGAAACGCTATCACACGACGCATACGCTCACGTCGAGGAGCAGAATAAAGGTGGAATATTAATACTATTATTATTACTATTTACGAATCAATCAATTCTTCGTCGGCATGCCCTGACCAATCAGTCGTATAGTATCGACCCTCTCATCCTTATGGTGTACGATAAAATAAATAATTGGTTCTATGCTGGATAAAGGGCATTGTATTGTATTAAAAAAATATTATAATCAATCAATAAATCAATAACTACAGGGTCCCCCGGGCGTTGTTCGCACTCCAGATGGCGAGATCGTAACCCGAGCCGATCTACCGAGAATGGTATGCATAGTGAACGTTTATATCTAGACCTTGAGCTAACGCAACTCTCCGCTCTGCTAACACTCTCTCAGCGAAAATGAGAGAGCATTTCCAAAGCGGAGAGCTTCAAATACACTCGGGATTCTCATGAATTATTACAAATTGGAATTAGCAATCAGTCTATCGTCACGTCTTTCTCTTTTTCAACTTCTCCACGATTCGCTCATAAAACCCATCACACTCACTGCCCATCTCTTCACAGATAGGCAACAGTGACAAATGATTGAAAAGTGACAAAAGACATTGACTGTCAGTTGTATATTTCATCCTCACATAGCCACTGACAAACTGAATGGATTGAGTGAGCCATACACGAGCAAGATCCGGGAAAAGCCCGTCTGGCAGGCTGCGAAACTGCGAGAATGGCGGGTTGCATAACGTGAAAACGGCACATTTTATGCAAAAATTTGCCGTGCATGGCACTCTACAAGAGGTATGTATGGGTGAATGTACAAGGATTCGTCAGATGGTTGCCCATGTACTGAGAGAGCAGTAGTTGATTGACACGAGAACATCTCTCCCCTAACACAACGCCATCCCAAGGGAAGGCAGAACCATGTTTCACTCTTTCTTCACAAATACTCGAACATGCACACATCAATTGTTGTGAACTACTCCCCGAGCTAATTTTAATCTCCGCTCAAGCAACGCTCTCTCGTAGGAAAAGAACGAGAGAGCTTTGCAAGAGCACGAGAGTTTCAAATTAGCTCGGGTGTGCCTTTAAGCATAAGTTCAATAATCAACTCATTTCAGACAACCCTCGGCTACCGTACCCCGCAGCACGAGGGCGCACACCGCAGGGCGTATCCTCCCGCCCGGATACAGTACGGTAGCAGGGATACGGTAGCGATTGAGGACTACCGTACAGACTCGGTCACGGACCGGGAGATCAAGTTCTCGTCTTTCGATAGAACCGACAAGCAGTCGTCGCTGCAGATTAACAGGCATGCTGATTTATCATTGGAAGCAGTTAATAACCATATATAATACTAGTAATAATTTAATTTAATTTAAAAAATAAATATATCAGAATTAAAAAAAGATAAACCGAACATAATCATTCAAATCTATCGCCATGATTAATCAAAGCCTATAATAGCCCACACATTACATCAATCAATGTTTTTTGTTGTTGAAAGTCCAAATATAGATTATGGACCATCGATCCATTGACAGTAACTTTACAGAGACTCCGACAAGCGCAAGGCTACAATCACATTCAATCGACCAGTCACAAAGGTGCATCACAATTAATTTAAAATTAATCATTTTTGGCAAGATTGATGACCTTTCCCTCTTAGCCTCTCAATCAATCCTCTCAATCAATCAATCAATCTTTAACAGGTTCACACATTGGCTATTGAGATATATAGATGCTAACCATTGGTCATATGACTTATTTCACTATTTCTTCCGATTCTTTTCCTTAGACTGCCAATATCGCTCCGTAACGAAAACCAAAAAAGACAATCAATAAAAATAAAAATAAAAATTCATATTTCCAATCAATATTATAATCTTCAGTCCCCTCATCTCGCCCGAATCGACTACGAGCTAGACCTGGCTGATGGTGATGAAGACTTCCGTTACGATCAACACCACACGCGCGTCAGGGCAGCTAGCGGCGTCGACGGCGTGTCTACTGGCGCATCGCTAGTGTCGTTGTCCGCAGCCCTCTTTATAGTCCTGCTAGGCAATTAGCTCTACCAGCCACGCAACATACGAGTTCAATACGAGTAAGCCATTGTTCAGCGAAATAATCGATATCATCGATTTATCAACCGACCTACACTACAGCAGCAATATCTACAGTACCCCTTTCGTGCCATTTCCCACCCGTCCTCCACAATCGTTATTGATTTTCCGTTATTTTATTGATTTTGTCGTTATTGTTTACTGCTCATCACAACTTACTATAGACATCTATCAATAAAGATTCAGTGTAAGTAGATTACAGAAACCAATAGATCGATAACCGTAATCAGAAGATACCGTACCTTGGCCTTGATCGAGTGTTCGTGGGCGCTCTCGACGAGAACGAGACTTCCTATCGATCGGTCGAGTAGTCGCTGAAAGGAGGATACTGTAGACATTATCTTTCGAGAATATTCAAACATCCTTTAAACGATTTTTCAGAGCTAACAATAAAACGAGATTTTTTTAAAATTTCCTTCACACTATAAATTTAATACAGTATTCGTACAATCAATTATGAACCACAGCTTTATTCACGACCTAGCTATTGCTCGTCTTACAACCCGACCCATACAACCCAGCTACCGACCGGGTGTCCCACCAGATGGTACCACCACGAAAACTACAGTAACCTGTGCAAATGACGTCGTGTGGAAGTTGAAGAGGGATATGGAGAGGGGCGCGAGTGAACCTCTGATCGACGAGCGAGACAGCAGATGACGCTCGAGGGAGTCTGGCAAAAATTATTAGATAGACTTATTAATTAATTAATTATCGATTGATATGATTATTGATTGATAACAGCAACTAAATATATATCAAATCAGTAGAACCATTCAATCAAAATATCGTCTACAGTATTCAGTAGTACACTACAAATGTATACAGAATTCCGAGTACGGATACAAAAATATTTATTACACATTTCAGGAACGGCAATCCGACCTCTTACCATAACGCATTCATACACCAAAAGATAACACCCTACAGTATTCTAGTGCCACGCTACAGTATCCCTAGCTTCACGAAACCGACACACGGTACCATCATTGAAATCCCTACCTAGCGCCCTGGCAGACATAGGCTCTTAGGTGCCGCTCTACAGTATCCCTAAACCGAAATACGATGCCAGCATTCAAAACCATACCTAGCGCCCTGACAGACACACTCCTAGATGCCGCTGTACAGTATCCCGCTCTAAGTATCTACAGCTCTACAGTATAAACGAAACCCAAACACGGTTCCAGAATTGAAATTAAACTACTAATATTAATAGAGCGAAAAGTAAAGATTAGCATGCACTTTACAAGTTTTTAAAATATATATATAGGTTGCGTACCTAGCGCCCTGACCGACACAGGGGCGGCGCCCTCCGCCACCAATCTCTTCCTCTCCTCTCTCAGGATGTAGTGCTCTCGCGTCTTCTCGTCCATTCCCTCCTCGTTCGCACCACGCACACCCTCCTCTTCATCCTCATCATATTCGTCGCCTTGAATTATATAATTTAAAAAAATAATAATAAGAATAATAATAATAATAATAATAATAATCAATATAGTAATAATACTTCATCGATGGTTAAACCATTATAATAGTCAAATATATCAGTATGCGCGCGTAAGAACGGATCCCTCTATAACTAGATAACTATAACTCCGTCGCTTTTAATAATATCAATCAATCAATATTTATCAGGTTTACAGCTGGGATATGGTTGTTAGCCATTGGGAGTACGGAATGCGGAAAATTGAATAATAGAAGTTTTAACTAATCAATATTTTAAAAATCATCGATGGTTAAGTCATTATAATAGTCAAATATATAAGTGTGCGCTCATAACAACGGATCCCCTATTAAGGTTAAGTTAAGTGTTATGTGCCGCAGTTAAGGCTACAATTATTTTATGTGCATTTTTCACGACTCCATTGCATGCAGGTTTTCTTTGCGACCATAAAATTATTATTATTATTATTACTACGAGAAAGAAGAACACACTACTTCCTATAGAACGAGAAGAAAAAAATCGTTTGTGTGAAACTTAGAACCACCGGGATCACACATCCATGAGCGGGATGCATGAAGCCCGATTCTACAGGGAGCATGAGTACTTAAAATTGTTTTTTAAAGGTTGTATGGTAAAAACTTTTATAAATATTATGATTAGTACTTCAACCACAGAAAATCTACAATTGCTTCCAATACAAAGTGAGGGAAAGTATGGTTTTCGTGAAACCTAGAATCACCGGGAGGGTATCACCGTGATGATACTATCACGCATCCATGAGCGGGATACATGAAGATTCTGCAGGGAGAATGAGTGCTTAAATTTTTTTAAAAGGAAAATGAGGAAAATCAGAAACTGCTTCCAATACAAAGTGAGGGAAAATATCGTTTGTGTGAAACCTAGAATCACCGGGATGGAATATCACCTTCAGTATCGCTGCCCTCGATCCGTCTCTCCGCATCGTCCAATTCCTTCCTGCCCGTCACCCGAGAAAGTCCGAGTGCCTGCAACTCGATAATCATTATATTGATCGCTGATATGGCCTTCGAAAGACAGAAAAAGAATAGAAACAAAGCGACAAAACAGGCCAGAGTGTGTTAAGAGAGGAGTATTCTCTGCTTTTCGTTTCTTTTCGCAACTATTAACATGAACCAAATATTATTGCATACATGTTTAATATCGAGTCATACTCTTTTCTACAGTATGTCTTGCACAAATCAAATATAGCATTTCCGAATCAATCGAAATTCGACTAAAAAACAACAATTTTCACTCACAACATTATCCTCGATCTTCTTCGACAGGAGGGCAGCATTCGGATACGGTAGTACATCTGGCGTGGAGGAAGATCGCTAGAGAGCAAGATATTATTGATTGATTTAATGCGATTGTTTCTTGATACGACAACATGGTGGTCAGCTCAACTACGGAACCTACGCTACGAGAAAACTAATACAAAAACAGACATTTTCATACCTCATAATCCGATATCTTACAGATGATAGGTATACGTTACACATTTTCAAAATGCGGTCAGGTTTTTTGATTTTTCAGGAAATTTCGGCTCAAAATGCGGTCAGGCTTCGCAGTTTATAACCTACTTTTCTACCTATGTTTCAGGTAAACAATTGGTACTCGTCAATAATCTCATCTTCATTTCATATTAAAATCATGTGAGTGCACCTAAAATGTACGATACAAAATCCAAGTACGGAAAGCCAAGTATGTTTACAATGCTACGTTCACAAAAAACCATAACTCGAATAAAGAAATAGTTAATTAATTACCTCGAATGGTCCTATCGTCCAGCTCACACTTGTCCTGGCTGAACGCCTCACGAGGCGCGAGAGCATCGCTTCAGAGATCAAAGATCAATCTAAAAGGATCAAAGAGATTAAAGATGAATAAATACATTGTTCGAGCTATTTTAGGGCGAGCGACACAACAAGGACAACAGCAGCAGTGGTAGGTGTGATGCGAAGGTAAAAGGCACCGCCAGCAACCCGAATCACGCGGGTTCAACATTCGAGTGTTCACTGATTCAATATAAGGCCGTTTGAAGTGACAAGATGACCCGAATCGAATCATATTAATAAATAAATCATTTTCAACGAACTACTTTCGTATCACACCGTAGTATTAGACATTTCATGTGGATTGAGCCACTGTTATCTTGGAATTCGAATAAAACAGCAATGAAATTAAGAAATTTATTGGATATTTACAAGATAAAACAATAAAAATCCCAATCGTAACAGACAATATGGTACAGATTCTGTACTATAGAATCACTCTTCAAGCGGAAAGAACTACAAGCAACAACTGAACATTACATCTACAGTAAACAAAAGTTAGGGCAACTTACAATACGAAAGGTATCTAACATGAAATGATGTGTTCAAAACATTCAATTGATAGATACAGTAAGCAAAAGTACAAATACCGTATCCCAATCTCTACCGTAAATCAGGTACTGAAGAGAGGAGGAGACGAAACCTTACATATTTCCTGTAGATAACATCGACGGATGCTGACTGATTTCATAGTTCCTGAAAAGAACAACGATTAGAATAAGGAAAGAACAACGATTGAGTATCATAAGATTTTAGTATTTTAAAACATACATTTTAAAACAAAATGACAGCGTGAACATTGATGTTTTTCGACACAATACAGAAGTAAACCAATAAGTGGAATTCGACAAGGGTTACATTCAGTTTAATCAGAAGTTTCCACTGCTAATGAATGAAAACCAAACAACAACTCCTTTGAAAAGAATCATAGTAAACATATAACAGCGGTGAACAAAAGAATAACTTCTTATTAAGATACAAACCTTTCAGGAGAAGGGCACGCGTATGGCTTTCATCTCACGTGATCGGAGTCAACGAGACCGATCTAAACGACAAGCTATTCAGTTTTTAGTCACTTTCTGCACTTACAGGCATTGCAAGAGAGAGGTTCATTGTCATTACAAGTAGAAAGAAAACAGATTCCGCCCAATTATATTAGGGACAACGCATATAACAAAGCTTCAGACTTACCAACAGCGGAGAGCGAACCATCGTTGACTGTGACTAGAAGGGATTATCGACCTGAAAGCAATAAATATCGTTATTTGAGCGAATACTAGTGAGAAACAAGAAGATAAACAAAGAATTCAAATTTTGAACGAAAACGTCAGGTGCGAAAGTTAGAGCTTTTCAATTACAGTATACCTCCATTGGCTATCATGAACTAATTTTATTTCAATTTATGGTGAAATAAAATATTAAATTTTAATTCTTTTTGTGTTGATTTTTGATTACATTCCATTAATTGTTAGCAGTTTATAACAGCATTGCAGCTAAAACATGTGGCATGTCCATGAAGTATCTTCCAGTAACCCATCTTTTTTTTTCGCTAATTTTACAGAATATTCAATGATAGCAGTGTAGACTTTACGATAAATGTTTATTCTGTTCACTACGTTTTCTAGGGATCCCGAAGGTTTCTACAGAAAACGATACCGAGCATTTACTCCTTTTGCCAATTACTATTCATGACCCAATTGCATCATTCACAGCTGATAGAAAGGAAAAAATGGCAAAAGGATTGGGTGAGTAATTATTTTGCTGATTCCCGGGGTTCGAACTACTGCCACGTTAGCATAGGGAGAGCGCAAATGCATCAAGGAAAAAATAACAAAAAAGGTCGGTTCTGTTACCTAGCGAGGATCTTTCACAGCGTTTCAGCCCTGTGGGGAGAGAGGAAACAGAATTTTTGGCAACGTGCCAATAACGCACATCAATGCCGGGGAGGCGGAGTCTCCCTCCTCCGCGCTCTTGCATGCGTCGCGTCGCGTGTCTCTAACTGTCTGCACCTCTCTCTCGCGCGCGTTGTCTCTCTTTTTCTCTCGTCGCCTCGCTAGATTCCGCTCTCGAAACGCTGTGTCTTTTGCTGATCCTTCTCGGGGGATCGAACTCGCCGACCAACCGCTCGGATAGTTGGTCCGAACCGCTATCCACTAGGCCATGGCCCATGGGTCCCTATTATTTGACGGGTCAGAAGATCTAGATATACCCGCTCACGCCACAGTATATAAACCGATGCGAGGCTCCGCCCATTTTTCGTGAGCCCCATTTATGTATCGATTCTGACCCCGCCCATTTAACTTCGCGGGCTTGGATACTGATGTCACACATTCACAACCCCAAAATCTTTATTATTCTGGAACGTCCATACAGTAACGACATCGACGTCCTTCATACGGTAGAATCGAGAAGTCCTGAAGAAATATACATTAATCATTCACAACAGTTTCAAGCAGAAAAGTTTCTCCCGTAAAAAAAAACTCCAACGGTAGACTATTCTAACTGAAAGAAAAGAGCAAAATCTCACGTTGAAAGCATCCTTTGACGAACTCCGCACCAGCGTTAGCACACGACGAACGCAGGCAGTACAAGGTGCGGGTATGATCCTCATCTTGGACGTTGTAGTCGGAAAGGGTGCGGTCATCCTCGAGCGGCTTTCCTGCACAAATATCGATTAGACATTGAATGAACCAATTATTCATTGTTTATAGTCAGACCCTTTCAATATATAGTAAAAACATAAATCAATATTCACCAGTAAAGATGAGACGCTGCTAGTCCAGGGGGATTCCTTTCCCGTCCCGGATCTTGACGTTGCTCGATGGTGTCGGTGTTGTGTAGCTCTTCCGGCTGACCATTCTACTTCTCATACGAAGAGTCCTTCTGGATGTTGTAATCGGAAGGGACGGCGACCTTCAAACTGCTGTCCTAAAGAAGCATCGATTAGAATCATTGGTTCAACTGACCATCGATCGATATTAAGACGAAATACATATCAATACTTACCAGCTAAGATGGGACGCTGCTGGTCAGGGGGAACTGCTTGATCTTGGGAAGAGTACAGACGAGGCTCTCATACGGAGGACAAGGAGCGCGGACTTCTCCTGGGTGTTGTAGTCGGAAGCGGTCATCTTAGACTTGTTTGCCTGAACCAGCATTGATTAGTATTGAATTATTGATTCATTGTCGGCAAAGCTACTGGACCAAAGAGTACTAGAAGCTTACCAACGAAGGTGCTGATCGAAGCGAGTCCTACGTTGTCCTGGATTCTTGCCTGTCGACCGCAGAGGCCTCGTGTCGGTGAGTCTTGACGAAAATTTGCATTCTGGAAAAGAACAATTATAAAGAAATTCGATCGAAAATGAGCCATGAGTGGATTGATGACAAAAAGAAGAACGGGCGACGACAGCGATAGAGAAATATGCGATAAGGACAACAATAAGGGCTAATAAAGTAAGCAAAGACGTTAAGCGTAGCCACACCAGCATGACAACAACAAAATAAAGAATAACTTGACTGAAAATATTAGGAAAATAAAATCATTCCAAATTGCTATCGGCGTGCAATGATGTGCATGTTATCTACCGTACACCATATAATTTAAACATTTGGCAAATTGCCAGATTGACTTTGCCAGGGTTTCAGGGTTTCTTAGCTTCTCCAGTTTTTCCATTTCATTCTACCACAGTACTTTACTTTTTCCTTTGTTTGTTTCGTTGTAGTTACATCCTTTCTCTTGTTGCTGTTCTGTATTCATGCACGCCTTTAATCTTTTTGTAACTTCACATCGATTATTGATCAATTTAACCTTTTCCTGCTGAATTAGCGAAGAATGGCGCTTTTACCACACAGACCAACCACGCAGATATTTAGCAATGTGTCTAGCTGAATAGGGAATTCTCACTTAGTAGTTGTTTAATTTATTGATAAATCGGTAATAGGCGCCACATTGTAGTCGCATCTTACGTAGACTATCCTTTTCTCCTCCCAATTGAATTGCATTATATTGTATAATTATCGATTGATTAAGATGTTCTCGCCTCCTCTAGCGAGTCCGGTCGTTCTGGCGTGCCATCGACAGTCAGCTCAAGTGTAAGCTTCGGCTCCGGCGCTAAGAAGTTAGACTGGATATCGATTATCAGTCGATTCGGTTAGTTTTGTGTTTAATACAATGCGATACTTAACAAATGATTAAAAATAGTTAAATCTCTGCCAATCACCCGTCGTCGTTGTTATAACACATTCTGTCGTTGTGTTCCTCTGAACTTTGGTTGTGTTCAGATGTTCGTCTGCCAGTCTTCCCTCTATCACACGAAGTACCTCTACATTCGCCCCTTCATCGTTTCGCTTATCGAGCATTGAGAGAGGATAAACGGCTTGTGTGAGTAACTTTCCAATAATTGTATTGTTAGCAGTCTGCATTAAACCAAAGACTGAAAAATATAAAATATGAGGCCGTTTGCGTAAGACTCGACTAAGTGCCGGCACAGTAAAAAAATCAAATTTTGGGGATCGGTGTTCTCAAGGGTGCTCATGACGATGGTCACGTTCATTTTTCACCTAGAGCCACCGTTGAGGCCAGACGACGTCGCGATGTAATCGCGTTTTTAGTCATTTCTCGTGACCCGATCGTGCTAAAAATTACAAAATATACCCTCAGGGGCAGAATTTGATGGCGATCACGCCTGTCTAATTCATTTTTCATGGAAAAATTTCAGAAATTTTCAAAATTGGAAATTCAATCGACGGAAAAAGTCCGTTTTGCGAGATACATAGATCGGACCGGAATGGCATAAGGATTCCATAGAAAAAATTTCAGCTAATTTGCGCCCGAGTCATTCGAGATAATCAACTTTTAGTGTAGTCATTTAGCCGTTGAAGAGTAGGAAAGAGGCTAGAGAGTATGGAATTGTGAGAGAGCAGAGAAGGGTGAAGGGAAGGGCATCCCGTCCACTCCCCTTCATTCCCATCCTGATCTTCTCACCTGCCTCTTTGCTCTCTCGCCCCAGCACACTCTCTCGTCTCTTGCCTCCGCATCAACGGTAAAATGACTACACTAAAAGTTGATTATCTCGAATGACTCGGGCGCAAATTGGCTGAAATTTTTTCTATGGAATCCTGATGCCATTCCGGTCCGATCTATGTATCTCGCAAAACGGACTTTTCCCATCGACTAAATTTCCAATTTTGAAAATTTCTGAAATTTTTCCATGAAAAATGAATTAGACAGGCGTGATCGCCATCAAATTCTGCCTGTGAGGGTATATTTTGCAATTTTTAGCACTATCGGATCACGAGAAATGACGAAAAACGCGATTTCAACGCAACGTCGTCTGGCCTCAACGGTACTCTAGGTGCAAAATGAACGTGACCATCGTCATAAGCACCCTTAAGAACCTCTATCTCCAAAATTTGATTTTTTTACTGTGCCAAATTTTATTTCTTTTAGTCGATTTTTACGCAAACGGCCTCATATACGTTATTTTTTTCAAGTGTGCGATTGATTTTGGAATTCGCTGTGCCTATTAGATTGTCACTGTCTAATCTAATTCACTCTGTTCTTTTGAACTTTTGAAGTATTTAGACTTGCTCGTACTTCCGCGAATGTGCCGCTGGTCACGCCGACTACCGGACCCGTCTTCCTCGCGTCTTATTGGAGCTAGATAGTTAATCTAATGAAGGAGGTACATTGCATTGTCTTATCAATTGTGTTTTTTTTTGCAGAAATGACGATTTATAAAGTATCTCGAAAGGGGAGCAGGTGTTTGCCGATGTACGCTAGTTGCTGGTTTATTTCTACTGAAATTGTAGTCATTTATTTTATCCATACATGGGCGCCGACATGGGGGTGCCCCCTGTAAAATTATTGCTTTCGTAAATTTGTGGAATGCCCCCCCCCCCTGTAAAAAATTACGTTTAGGTGAAATTTATGAGAAAAATGTGAAGGCCCCCTGTAAAATGAACCATTTTTTGTCCGAATGCCCACTGTAGAATCGAGCTACAGGTACCCTTCCCATGTATGATTTTATCTTTCTTCAGGTATTTCACATGATAGTGCGATGACGGAATGGTCGCAGTGACGAATGGACAGACCTTGAATGGAATGATTCTCACCGTAGACAATGAACTATCGGATATTCAGTAACTTCTGTCAGGTACGCCAGCCATTCTTCTCTCATAATCTGTGTTGAGTTTTAATAATAGTTTAAAAGTATAATAGATCGGTAACTTGTAAGATGTGAATATTTTAAAGAGAGTTATTGATTGGTTGATTTCATTTAGCTAATGTATGCGAAAAGCACTAATAGAACAGTATGAGAACATACATTTTCAGCACCCTCACCGGATTTATTATATAGTGGGTCGATCTAGAAAATTCGTTATTGTTCGCTTCAGTTGTAATCATTCTCATAAAAAATGACCTTTATACAGTGGGTCGATCCTCGCACTGACTATGAGGGTATGAAAATGTGATATGAGAAGTTATTTACTTTTCTCGCATTCTAGATATTGTCGACGCCATACGCTCTTGACGCTCTCCTGGAAGGGCCATGGTTTACCTTCCGATACCGTATCGGTTGCATGATTGGAACTTCAGTCGGGCAGACACAGGAAACGTATGAGAAAGGTTAGGAATGCTTTGATCATTTTATTTACAATTTATAAGATTGCTATGCATTTGGTTATGGTTTGTGAATATCCCCGAAAAAACTGTGACATTTCAATGAAAACTTTCAATATATTTTCCAATTTTACATTGTCACTAATATTCTCTATTTATCACATGTTTCGAATAGAATCATCTACAGTATCTTTACAGATCTGACAGAATCACGCGGACGCAACGGACAAGCTAATGAAGACGTCGCGGATACAGAGGCGGATGTCCGCGCTCACTCTCATCATATGCATGGTCACAATTTGATCAATATTTATTCTATCGATTGATTTGTGATTGTAAAAATATCTTCTTGATAAACCGTTCCATGGTTTTCTTTGATTTTTTCCATCTAGGATTGGTCGAAAATTGCTGTACCAAAGGGGATGCGATAGATCTGTGGGACTAGGTTGAGTTTTGGTTGGTAGTTACGGTTTGAGAAAGTAAAATGAACCTTAATCACATCTTTCAAGAATAAAAGTTTTAAAAAAACACGTAGTAGGATCATTTGTAAATTGTAAACAATGTCACAAGTCAGATCAGTTCATATTTTGCTTTATTATTCGAAAAAAATGTAATTATGTTTTGATACTTATTGAACATTCTACCGGACAACACCCAGGAAATCCAAGAATTATATGTTCCATTACATGCGACAAAAAAAGACGAAAGGGAATTCACAATTGACAGACTCAACGCCTGCTCATTCAGTCAGGATCTTGTAACGGTTGTAGGGACTACTGTATGTCATTACTGTACCTCTCGCCGTATACACTATCCTTTACCCATATACCGAATCTCTTGCACTCTACTGTGCTTCAGAGAACAAATGCAGTATCCCTAACATCCCATACCGAAGTACCTACCATACCCTACCGTATCTCTAAATCCATACACCGTGTACCGTACTCGTATACCGTAGTCCTCACCTTTGGCCTACAGCAGTACATGATCGTCTACACTCATGAATACATTTGCTTCAGGCGCATCGCTTCCGCGGGCGTCAACCGGGCGCCTTTCTTCTTCATGGTAGCTGCAGGAAAAAAGCAGATAACCTCCACATGGCTAGACTCACGAAGACAACGACGATCATCCTTAGAGTAATTTCAGTTACCGTAATCCATGAACTACTGTAATCATTTATCGATCAGGTACGGTAATCGACATTGTAACGTTACCGTAATCATCATAATTCAATTATCCATTACAATGCAAAAAAGTTCACTCCCGTCGACCCCTGGGAGCATTGTTAAAACCGAAAACAATCCAAGTCTCCAATAAACATTTATTCATTCTTTAATTATTTGGGAAATAAACAAATGTGTCTGTTCTTGTATACAATAGAGGTGTGATAGGGTACAAATTTGAAGACCACGCATGAATAGATTCTGCTCTCTAATGAGAAAATTACATTAACTACAACAAAAAGAAGCCGAAGCTAAACAAAACTATTTTAGCAAATAAATACTATATGAAAAACTAAAAATCAGTGAATAAATAAGAGCATTATCAAACCGAATACAATATGATAATGGAGATGCCGGAAGATGCATATCACACAGCTGTGTCCGTTTCCACTGTGTATAGCGATTCTCATTTGACATTAAAATCGGTTCACAGTTCATCTACGGATACATTCTCTGCTAACGTAACCCGCTCGGTTCAATTACTGTACGGATGATTGATTGATTGAAACACAAAGCACATAGCTGATTGTCAATTCATCAAATGATATCTACCGTACCTATCACAGGCGGGAATGGGCTTGGTGGAATCGATGCGTGAGCCAAATTTATGATACCGATCGATGAAAGAGAAGGCATCGAAAACTGAAATGAATCAATTATTGATTTTAAAAATCAACATAGGTCGAAAAGTACGTTACAAACGATGCCTGATCGCATTTTGGGATTTTTTTCTCTCGAAGAAATGGCAGCATTTTGAGATTTTTGTTTGAAAACATGGCTGCATTTGAAAATCTGCAATGTAGCTATTAGACATCGACGCATAAAACTGGTGAGATTTTGGAATTTTACATCTGGCCTGATAAACATTGTCGGGGTTCGAAAATGTATGGTTTCGAAGAAAGGGAAAAATCACGTATGAGGAAAACGTTGCTAATCTATCAACACGCAAAACTTCCAGGTTCTCTCACAGTTCGATCAAAGGATGTGTGCAAAATGTGAGAAATTATCAAGCCCTATCTTTTACAATGATCAGCGTCTCTTTAAATTCTTACTTGTTGCTAGTACCCACATTGCGGATATGGACATAGTACGGTAATATCCATACATTTTCGGCGCCCTCACTGCATTTTATTTATAGAGTGGGACGATCTAGAAAAATCGTTATTTTTCACGTAAATCGCAATCTTTTGCACAACAAATGAGCTTTTTATAGTGGGTCGATCATGAAAACAAGCCGTATACAGTAGGTCGATACTCACATTGTGAGGGTATGAAAATGTATGGTAATATCCACCACATCGTTGTATCTGCCCTCTACAGAATTACAGCAATTCTTCAGCGTTGATCTACAGTACTAATAGTTTACATACAGTAACCCAATGAGCATTACAGTACCTTGCCGATCGAGTCCAATCAGTATGGAGGTGCATTGATTACACTTGGTGGGTTGATTGAGATGAACATGAGAGAATGAGCGATCATTGTTACCGTTCAAAGCAGAGTTTAGAGTCGATGGGAAGACCTATAATGAATTGCAGATAAGAACATAATAATAAAACTACCAAGGATATGCACAACCCCCTGGAACACAAAATTACACATAAATTACATCTATACATTTGGTTCACAAGACCCGTTGAAGGCGTGTTTAAGTAATCTCATATCACAGAGTGACAACATTGCGGAGATGATTTTCACAACAATTTTGGCAATTTGCCATAACCATCTAACGAAAAATTACTAATCATCATCAGAATCTTGCAAAAGACGTGATTTGATCTACACTACTGAATTATCGATTACCGCTAACTGTAACCCAAAACGACCCAAAAATCCGGTCATCTCCACTGTTCTTTACCTCGTTCCTACACAGCTAGTCGACTCCTCGTCTCTTCCAATGCAGATTTTGTCTGACTCAAATCATCCTCCAACTTTGATGTGATTTTTACGATTTAAAACACATTTATTAAGAGTATAGCTCTGATGCGCATGGGGGAAAAGCTCTTCTTACTTCCGACAGTCCCAAAACCTTCATATATGCGCGTCTTCGATTTCACAAATCCGAGAAGATCGACAGGCAGTTTGGAGATGACCGAAGATGATTTGATGTGAACCTGAAATGAAATTAAATTGAAAAATAATGTCAATATTTATTTATTTTATTAAACTTTTCGAGCTCCTAAACTCGAGACTGCGACATGATCGACGGTCGCTGAATGTGCTCAATTGGACCCCCAGTTGCAAGAGGAAACAGGGACGCCCAGTCAAGAGATGGAGGGACGATTTCGTGGCTGCTGGTCCTCAATTCATGCAAATAGCGAGGCACAATCGTTCGGAATAGAGAAATTTCATGGCAACCAGCTACGAAAAACTCATTAGCTGATAAAGTTGTTCAATGTCAATGTCAATGTCAATTAAACTTTTAATAAACCACTTATTAAACTTAATAAACTATGCATTCACCTACTGTTCGACAGTTTCAGCCAACTCATAACATGCCTTTATGATTCAATTACTGATTTTCTTCGAGGTTGCATTGTTAGGAAAAAACAAGACTAATAATATAGTTTTGAAATGGCGAGCTAAACATCATCCACAAACAAAAAATCCTAAAACAATTCTCCTTACGGACATCCTGTTCGCACAAGGTCAAAGAGGTCTGCACAAAACAATATCATAATTATGGTAATCATCGAAATCAAAGAAAAAAACAACAATACCTGTATGACTTGCATCGTCTCCTTACCCTTGCTGACCCTGTTGAGAATCTGCCGAATCTAAGGCTCCGTCAGTTTTCTGAAAAATCAAAGATCAAATCACAAATTGACCATCAATAAATCGTCCAAATCAAATCGTTTCACTTTTCCAAGATACGCTATGTAAGTGAAACTACCGTAAACTACATCAAGTCGTACTACAGTAATCCGGTACAGTGAATATTAATTGCATTTTAATTTTAATCTATGACATACGTTATCGTCAAACTCACATAATTTTTTTTATATATTGGTTCGATTTAGGAAAAAAAACATTTATTTATCTCTTACATTGTGATTTTTCAAAAAAAGTGGGTTCTCGGGTAATGAGGGTATGAAAATGATGATCTATGATCTTTACCATGGAAAATATTTCATTCCATATTCTCATTCCTTCCTCTTCTCTATTTGTCCATAGCACACCTACCTCTTCTCACTCTCTCGATCAATCCTTGTGCAGTCAATATAGAATGGATGGATTTAATACGTTTGACCGTGCTCTATATGATCATCATTCTATTTCTCTCACAATGAAGACTTATGCTCTGTTCTCGTAGTTTAACTTTTTATTCAGATTAGGTGCAACCAAAGTTTTTTCACTGATTCTTCGTTTCTTCACCTTTCACTACCTTTGCACATATGCCATTTTTATATAATAGTATTATCCGCTCCAAATTTTGAAGCGTTCTAATCTTTATCATTTCACATCATCGAGAAACACAAACTTTGACCAGTAACCTTATGCATGAACAACGGAAAACAGTTTTCCTTGAAAATGTGGCGTCATTTTTGGAAAACGGAGGATTTTTGGAAAACTCCTCCGCCTACGCTAATGACGTCACATTTTCCTGGAAAACTGTTCATGCATACGGCCACAGGGGAAAATAGCGAAATAATAATAATGTTGCGTTCATAAGTCTCGAAAGATAAAAGAAGATAAAGACGAACGAGAGAGTGTGCAAAGTGAGGAGAGTTTTTTCTAATCTCTTGATCATTATGTAATCATAAGATAGTGTGCAAGGATTACACCTCATATGACAGCTTAGCTGTCTATGATATGGACCCTATCGATTGCTCCCCACATCACTATACCCCCCTTTGTAAGCATCTACAATTTGATAAACAGACGGCTTACCCCGACCATTCATGTTTTCCACTCCTCATAAAATAAAATTTCTTTTAAGATTTAAGATTCAAGATTCTAAAAGATCACAATGTTGCCTGTTTCAAATGCTCTGTCCAAGTTGCGATAAGACAACAGAGAAATCTCTCCTTCCCTTTCTCACCCCTTTTTGTTCACATTCTTTCCGGGTCTGAATATTGCGTATTGAGAACCAGTGCGTGGTCTGTGATTAAAGGCACAGATAATTTGATACTCTCTGCTCTGGCAATGCTCTCTCGCTTTCTTTGTCTACGAGTGAGTGTTGTCAGAACGGAGAGTTTCAAATTGGCTCGGGGTGTGCCTTTAATGTTGAATGATCGATTGGTCAGCATGTTGCGCATAGAATGTCATCCAATTGTAGTCCCTTTTTGTACAGAGCGCAATGCTAGCCTTTCTCTTTTTTGCCCTCTTTGTCTCCAACTCTCGGTGCACTACACTATGTACATCAACTTGGCTGTGTTAGATTATGATTTCACCTCGTTCGTTGTAAAACGTCCTTAGTCTTTGCCATTGTGGAATAGAATAAAGGTAAAGGCACAGCTGAAAGTACATACATCCCGTTATTCAAGACACATGATCACTGCCACTGCTAGGCCAGTGATAATAGAACACTCTCCACTATTTGCACAATCTCTCGTCATATTTTGCGACTTTTGTACACGGGCCATGATTTAGTCATCGCTCTGCACATGTCATCTATCTGCGTCAACGATCTTTTGGAATAAACTCCCCCCCCCTTGTTCCCGTTTTCCCCCGTAATTTTATTCGCATTCGAAATTGATTCATTGTCCTTCCTTGCTCACAACACGACAAATTTATGTTCTCTCTTGCATTTGCATAATTTATTTACGATATGGCATCATAAATTACAGGCTTTTTTTGCATATTGTGTCGATCTTCGATATATGTAATGTAGAGCCTCACATTATGATTTGGAACTGTTTGATTTTGGATTTTCCCTATTAACACAATTATTCTAACATGTATGTCACGCTACGCTCGTATGTGTTTATGATAATAAAATAATCAATAATAATTTCTTTATGGTTTTCAGAAAAAAGTATGAAAAGTTTTGTTATAACGATGTCAAAGTTGTGCCATTCATGTAGTTAAAATAAAGATTTTATCTCACAGATCTTCTGGATATTAGTTATCTAAGGCGTAGATCTTGCTTTTACAGGTCAAGTTTAAAGGGGTACCACGATCTAATGTGAAACTCTCCGCTCTGACCAAACTTTCTCGTTTGCGATAGAGTATTGTCAATGCGGAGAGTTAAATTAGCTTGGTTGTGTCTTTAAACTATTCGTTATTTTTATATTACATGGTGCTCAAAATTCGCGCAAAGATAAGAAAAAGGCTTTAGAGACACGGGAGTGAGTGTATGTAAAACGTGGCGAGTATTCCCTTTTTAACACGTTTTTCGCAACTTTTAACGGCGCATCAAACCAAAGTATCCAGCGATCATCCTATTTCATTCCTTTCCTATTGCACCTGTTCACTCTGTAGCGATTCCACGTATACAAAACATCACTGGTACTCTCCATCACTGGTACTCTCTCGTTCTTCCGCGCTCTCTCACGTACCCTCCATGTCTATCGCTATGCCGTCTACTTCTTTCGGCGCAGTTCTCTGGTGCACTCTCACTTTTCCATACTCTCTCGCGCTCTCTATTTGTGTCCATATCTCTCTCGTACTCTCTCATTTCTCCATACTCTCTCGCCTACCTTTCGTCTTCTCACCCCTTCCACACATACCTTCACGTAGTCCTTGGCTACTCACCCTTCAATGCTTACTACTTTGCTACCAGTTGCCATTTAAATGAGAAATAGATCCGACTCCCGAAGCACCAGTGTTAGTCTTTCTTTTTAAAAGCACACCTGAGCTAATTGAAACTCTCCGCTCTGACCACACTCTCTCGCTTTCTTTGTCTATGAGAGAGCAGAGTGTAAAATTGGATCGGCTTGTTCCTTTAACAATATTTCCTCATTCTGTACTTTGTCAACTGATGGTTGCTTGACAAAATAAAATAAATTTATCTTATCAGCACTCTGTTGCACTCTCTCATTTTCCCATACTCTCTCACGCCCTCTGTTGACTCACCACCCCCATACCTTGACTGTCCCTGTTTAGGGACCAACGAGATAGTATCAACTAAATCTGATGACCTTTATTTGCTCGGATTCATTTTAATTAATTTATTTATTTGATACACCCGTGACAGGTGGGACAGCAAATACAGAAACGATAAGAAAAACATTAGTGGCGTCTGATTGAATTTGATTGACATTTATCATTTGTTAGTGATATCACCCTTTCGCTTGTTTCTATCATCATCATCTAAATTATTTTCTTTTTCAGATGACGCGAAAATACGAATTGCTGGATGAGCATGGAAAAAAGGTTGGTTATTTTACTTTAAGTAAACAAAAATAAACAAATATATTCTTGGAAAAATATAGTCTGAAAGTATTATTATATAAAAATGACGACGAACGATTTCTGTAATAGGGAACCCATTCATCATTTTAAACCGATCAAAATCACGAACCTTTCAATCGTTTCGCAGATTATCCCTGATTTCTATACCCTTGCCATCCCTCTTGATACTTTAGACGATCGAAAACGAAGAAATGACAATTAGAATTGAGGAACCGGAACGATCCTTTCATCCACAACGAAAGAAATGATTTTGCTAAAGTGCTTTCACACCTTGATTTCATTCAAATCAAATCTTTTCCTTTCGATCTTCTTTCTATTCCTCTAGTGTTCGCTGAAATATTATATATAAAGGTAGCTCTCCTTCGATCGGAGAAAGATAAGGTCTTATAATCTTTGATCCTTGATCTTGAGCCCTGTTGTTCGTTCGCTATTTCGTAGGTTTCAAATATCAAAAGTTTATTGACAGAAGCGTTGTTATTTAATACTTTGTTATCTTTGTTATTGAAGCTCGTCGCTCTGGCTATATATGTAGGCCAGGCAAGAGAGATAGTGCCGTCTGAACAGCAGTGTTGTTAAAGCAACACCCCAGGCTAATTTGAAACTCTTCGCTCTGGCCACGCTCTCTCACTTTCTTTGTCTGCGAGAGAGTATTGCCAATGTGGGGAGTAAAAATTTGCTTGTGGTGTGCTTTTAAAGGGGGTATTCTCATTCACGAATAACTTTTTGAAAATTATTTCAGAATAGATATTAGTTCAGCAAAATTCTCTATTTTTCTCTCGAAAAAATAAGTATTATTCGCCACTAAATTTACATTAATGTTCTCAAATTTATTCGAGATCACCCATGCATTTTCCATCTTTGTTCTAGTGCCGACCAGTCTATTTAGTCCAGACTAATTGCAAGTTTTGTTCGAAACTAATTTTTATTTTCGACTATATTTTAATAAATACTTTAATTTCAGTACCGTAATACTCCCTATATCTCCTCCATTTTTATCATGAGATGTATCGTCCTCCTCTCATTCGCCGCAATTTTCTTCTTCATGTGCCGGATGGTTTTTAGTTGGTCGGATACGGGATTGTCCGAGAGGGGTGAGTAGACTTATATATTTATATTTATATTTATCACATGCTCATGTATAAGGACTCTCAAAACAAAATGATAATGATTAAAAGTATGAATAGAACTTGTTTCATACTGAACGACACATATGGTGCACAGTGTATTGCCTACTGAACGATACATTAATTTACATGGCTTTCAAAGTTACACAAGCGATTCGCCTTCTCATCCTTTAATGACCTATCAATGTCCAGTTAGGAAATGCTGTGCATACATTCTTTATGTATGCAAATCTATATTTGCGCTGTGTTTTTGGCTTTTATAACAGTATCAACCGTCTTGATGTACAAAAAATGTAGTAGGTTATATTACAGAGCGCGCGGCACTCAGGGAAGGTCCCACACATGACACCGTCACTGTCAAGCCGAAATATCGAGGTACGATGAATTGCTGATCTTTGATCTTTGCAAATTGATCTTTGATCTTTCAAAATTTATCTTTGATCTTTGATCTTTTCAGATCGTAATGTTCGTCCTCAACATTCACTGAATCTTGACATTCCTGGAAAGATGACTTGTCCAGGAGTCGTGATCAAGCCCAGCGCAAAGGTATGGCCGGTCTATCTCAGAGATCAAAGATCAAAGATCAACAATCAAGCAGCTCATTTTTAGTCGCCTGACGATGCGAATCAAGTGAGACCTGCGGACATCACCTACGTGGCCGCTTTGGGCGATTCGATCACAGTAAGAGTTTCTATGAATATAGGGAGAATTGTATCATTCCATAATTTCTAGAACAGAAAGTTGGACTTTTGCCCGAAATCAATGCGTTTGATTTTTTTGTATTTCGTAGTTTTATTGATTATAAGAGAGTCTGTCTGAGGGAACTCACATATGAGGTGACATAGCGAAAAATAAATTTTTCAGTTTGATGTGGAATAAAATAGTGCACTGCCAGGCGACCTCAGCCACACATATGAGAAAGTTTGATTTTGTGTCTGAAGGTTACTGTAGGCGAAAATGTTCGGTTGGTCAAAAAAATTATTTCGGCCTCCAAGCATCAGATCGACTCGGGAGTGGTGCCGATCGATTCCTTGTGTGAATACAACCAACTTTTACTCAGATCACTTTTTAATCAGGACTTCGAAGAATCGAGTTATTATGAAAATAAACTTTTGAAAATTAATTACTATACGACGGTTCTCTAGAAGTAAAAAATTAAATTTGCTTAAAACGTTCTACGTTTAATAACCAACCTTATATTAAAATATGAAGGCAAAAAAACCTGTCAACGATAGTACACCATAGCAAAATACGACAGCAACTAATAAAAAACTCACTTCACGATACTCTTTTTTCATGTATTTGTCATACTGTATTCGCATCTTTTCACGGCTTTGTACCCGACTTCCATGATAAGTGATTTATGTTGTTTTTATACGATTTTTTTACCTAAAATTAAAACACACGATTGTGAAAAATATTTTAAAACAAAATGAATCGAGCAAGAATAAATCTATTAATGAGGTCGGACATGGAGCCGTGAATAACGCTTCATCAAAATATTATCGTGAAGTGAGTATTTTCTGAGTTTTTGTCGTATTTTTCTATTGTGTTCATAACTCCCATCTTATTTTGTCTTCAAATTTTAATATAAGGTTAGTTATTTTTAAAGAGTAGTACGAATCGAGGCACTTCTTCGGTTTCTCCGGTTCTGTCCAGAGCTCTCCCATCTTGAGGAGAGCTCTGGGAGCATTTCACCCCGTGGACATTGTGCTCCCAGTGAGGACGACCGCTCCATTCGATCCAAAAGATCGAAGTGGGGGATAGGGGGCGGTTGAGGGGGGAGGGGGGGGGTGTGGGTGGCCAGAAACCGAAGAAGTTCATAAATCGATTCTTCGTTCGAATACAACCAACTTTTACTCCAACCATTTTAGAAAAAAAGCTGGGAGTTATGAACACAAAAGAAAAATACGACTGAAACTCAGAAAATACCCACTTCACGATAATCTTTTGATGAAGCGTTATTCCCTTCTCTATGCCCGACCTCATTAATAGATTTATTCTTGCTCGATTCATTTTGTTTTTAAAATCTTTTTTCACTATCGTGTGTTTTATTTTTAAGTAAAAAATCGTATAAAAACAACATAAATCACTTATTATGGAAGCCAGGTATAAAGCCGTGAAAAGATGCGCATACAGTATGACAAATACATCAAAAAAAAGTATCGTGAAGTGTGTTTTTTTATTAGTTGCTGTCATATTTTGCTATGGTGTACTATCGTTGACAGGTTTTTTGCCTTCATATTTTAATATGAGGTTGGTTATTAAACGTACAACGTTTTAAGCAAATTTAATTTTTTACTTCTAGAGAACCGTCGTATAGTAATTAATTTTCAAAAGTTTATTTTCTTAATAACTCGATTCTTCGAAGTCCTGATTAAAAAGTGATGCGAGTAAAAGTTGGTTGTATTCACACAAGGAATCGATCGGCACCACTCCCGAGTCGATCGGATGCTTGGGAGCCGAAATAAGTTTTTTGACCTACCGAACATTTTTGCCTACAGTAACCTTCAATCACAAAATCAAACTTTCTCATATGTGTGGCTGAGGTCGCCTGGCAGTGCACTATTTTATTCCACATCAAACGGAAAAATTTATTTTTCGCTATGTCACCTCATCCGGTCAGAAAGTCAATTCCCTCAGACATGCTCTCATAAGTAAGTAGCTAATTGTACACCTAACTAAGTTGAGTAGCTACATAACTTAAATATCTTGAGTAACTCTATCACAGCGCATCAATGCGTCAGCCTGATAAATATTAATTGATTTAACTAACACTCATAGGACTTACGGCCCTGTCAGAATTTTCCTTTTTTTTACTATATGAATTTAACTAATTATAATAAAATATTCCTTCCAGACTGGTTCATGGTCCTACGATAAAGAAGAAGATTACGACAGTGACGAGATGAACTATGTTGGGAACAGCTTCGATATGGGAGGAGACGGAGGACTGGAGACACATCTCACCCTGCCTAGTCAGTGTTTAGTAAAACACCTATTATAATTATGCTTTATTACTATATTTACATTACATTTAAACTTTCTTCGGATGGTTTTGTTGTTTTATCTTGCGGGGTTGCCACGAAAAAGCCATCTCTCCATTCCGTTTTTTCTCGTATTCTATTTCCTTTCGGGGTCCATTCAACCAGTTGAGACTCTTTAAAGGAATACCCCATCCTAATTTTACCCTCCGCATTGGTAATACTCTCTCGTAAACAAAGAAAGTAAGAGAGTATTGCCAGAGCGGAGAGTTTCAAATTAGCTTGGGGTGTGCCTTTAATGAACATAACCTATGTGGACACGTGTAAGAGAAGGACACGTTATAAACGCCAATGAAGTGCATGAATGAATAAACAGAAGTATGGTGGTTTTGTTGGTTGCCCTGGCATGGATTGACAGTATCGCAAATGGAAAAGAATATCTCACAATGATGAAACATATGTGAAACGAGCATCTGAAACTATAATATCAAACATCAGTTTTTTTTTTCGCCCAAATGGTTTATGTTCACTAATATGCCGATGAACATGCTAGTACTGGACCTTACCCAGAGCGTATTTGAAACTCTCCGCTCTGGTTATGTTATCTCGCTGACTTTATCTGCAAGAGAAGCATAGTCAAAACAGGCGCTAGCATATGATGTGTTCGTCGCCGACGTCAATACGTATTGAAATGTTCAATAGTGGCGAACAAATGTGGTAGAAACAGTGGCGAGGAAGGCCTTAAAACGATACGAGTTTTCTCTTCCTTGTATCGAGAGGGTTTCTATCGTTCACGGCTTCAGTTACTGGATCCTGGATCAGACTTTTATAGCAGAACAGAAAATTAACTGCATAAATCAGAGTCATATTGTCCGTATAAAATTTACTTGTGTAATTGCCTTGCTAATTGCTGGTGAAAAGCAGAAATATTCTATCGATCAACACCCTGTCCCTCCCTTCCCTCGTCGCGATCTCTCTGATCTAAATGCTATCTCGTTTGGACTCTCTCTCTAAACATAGAAATTCAATGTGTCAGTGGCTGGATACTCTTGAACCAAATTAACATGTGTATTTATGCGGTCAATATGATTAAAAAATATATCCAGTATTTCTTCCAGCTATTCTGCGTCATCTCAATCCCGCCCTGGTCGGTTTCTCCTTGGGCAGAGGGTTATCTGAGGAACACGCAGCTCTCAATGTCGCGTATCCTGGAAGGTGAGAGAGATCAAAAGATCAAAGATCAAAGACCAATTTCAGACTGAGCAATGACTTCCCACGACAAGCTACGGAATTGGTTCAACGCTTCAGGAATTATCCGGTATGCTTCATTTCCAATTTTGGCTAGAAGGGACTGTGAGAACATCTTCTATGCACAAATGCATTTTTTATATACCTCTGATTTCCAATAAAACATGGGCAAAGTTAAATGCACCCCTATAGTTAATTTTACCTCCCGAATTATCAATAATCTCAGATCGGAGAGTTTCAAATTTGCTTGGGCTTTAGGTTTTGTAATACTTCTTGTAAACTTATGGTATCATGATAAGACTTCTAATTATCTCTTCAAATACAAGAAAGTATACCATTGATTGAATGCTGATGTCCACGAGCTACTGAATTTTGAAAAGACATGCCTCCCAACAGAATATCGATTGATTTTATTTTCTCAGGAAGCCTCGGTGAAGAACGATTGGAAGCTGGTCAATATGTTCATTGGAACCAATGATATCTCGAGTCTGTGCAGAACTGGAGTTAGTTTTATCCTCTATTGAAGTTCGAAAGTCCGTAGATCAAAGATCAAAGATCAACTTTAGAAACCAAAAATAGGGCACTTATATTCAACAGAACTTGTATCAATTTTCGGAATAGAGACGAAAAATCAAAGAATATCATTCGTAAGATAAAAGTTCAAAAATGAAAGATCAATTTGTTCAGTTTGGCACATCCAAGCAGGAGTATAAGAACTACATTCGAGAGGCCATAATGATCATCCAATCCGCGTTACCGAAAACGATTGTGTCCTTGATCGGTCAGTATTATATTATAATTAACAAATTAAAATATATCATTAAAGGTATATACCGAGTTAATTTTACTCTCCGCATTCGAAAAACTCTCTCGCTGACAAAGAAAGCGAGAGAGTGTGGATAGAATGGAAAGTTTCAAATTAGCCCGGAATTTCACATTGATGTGACATTCGCAACGCTGTATATTTCCTTGGTGGTAGTGGGTGAAGAGTGCTTGCATTGAAGACAATCGTACCTTTTATTCATAATTATAATGATTGCAGGCATGTGGAACTTGGATTTTGAATGGCGTGCATCGAAGATTATTTACAAGTGAGTTTTTTTTAAACTGTAACTATGATCATAATTCTGCTCTTAAAGCCATTCACATTAGAGTGAAGCAGAAACATAAGACATGATAATTTTCTAAAAATATTTTAAAAATTTAAAAATTTGAGCAAGACCGTGTCGTGCATGATTCGGGACTTCGACAAGATCGCTCAACAACGAATTGTCGAGTATAGAGAGGTAAGCACTTTCACTTGATCTATTCAAAATCAGCGGAAAAAGTAAGGCAGAAAACTCTCCTCGGTTTGCACAGTCTCTCGCCTATTTTCCATTTCTTTTCGCAAATTCTGGAAACTATAATACAATGTTTTCTTGGTAAAATGAATGAAACTAAAACAAAGTATTTCTCCTTGTTTTCTAACTACCAGGCATCCGTCACATGTGTCCTCGTATTTTTTATTCCTGATAAATAAATATATTTTTTTTATTCTCAGGCTCTTGTCGAGCTATCGGCCGAACCTCGTCTACAAACGAAGAATCTCGCAGTTACAGTGCAACGTGTATTCGACGATCTGTACACGCCATTGAAAAAGGTTTTCACCCCTGATTTTCTAAAAAAAAATTAAGGGGGTCCTCATAGTTTTAAATATTATTGCTATCTATGTTCTCGACTTACAAGAGACTATGGTGGATGAAGAGAGTTGGCATCAACTCGTCGCCAGATTGTAGAATTTTTAATCGGTTATATTTTCAGGCAGACGGAAAGTACAATATCAACTTCTACGCCACAGACGTCTTCCATTTGAGCAAATATGGAAACAGGTTGGTTCTACGATTTCAGCAATTTATTATATTTTCATATACAAAGATCAAAGATCAATTATTTCTAAGTATTCAGTTTGGTCGCAAAGCAACTGTGGAAGCACTTGATATCTCCTGATGGCAATAAGACCACAACGAACGACGAAATGACGGACGAGAGCCCGGCTCTGGCTTGTCCCGATAAGGTATTATTAAGATGAAGCATTATATAAAACATGCATTATTACTCCATTGAACTGCTCATCATGCATTACTAAGTACAATGAGAATTCTCCTATTCTCTCGGTAATTTTCTAACGCATTCCGGAGAAATTTAGCCACATTTTTCCAATTTCGCCTGGGCTACTAGTCGAGGGACAGTGGAATTGAATATTTCCCTACCTTTATAATAGATTTTAGTGTACATTTAAGTACATTCTTAACCGTTAAGTCCCTTTCAGGACTGTCCCTTCATCCGTACTCCAGTCAACAGTGTCAAGTGCACTCTGCCTCCTCCACCTACAACGACTACGGCCAAGCCATCGAAATAATTTATTTTTTTAGCTTTACGATGCCTTCCTAGTATTAAATATGTTGTTAGCAATCTTTTCGTGATTTTACTGCTGTATTTACTGTACTGTATCGATTTATCGATTGATCGATAACGTATCTCCTTATACTGGTCAATTAGCGCACAGTCATGACTAAATTTTTACGATAAATATATTGTTTAAGAAATAAATCGTGGTACAACATGCATTGTCTTTAATGACATTAGGACTTTTCATTTTTGTAACCATCTCGTCTTTACAAAGACCTTTATCAAATCAAATGGAATTAAATACGCAAGAAATGGGTCATTCGCATTGAAAATAGCCATCGTACCAAAAACGAAATCGCCTTATGCAGCGGAAATACATCTACCTCTTTTCTGGGCTTATACATCACTGCTGCTCACTATATTTGATGGAATTAAATAAATAGATACAATACAGTACAATACAAAACTTTGCCACGTTTACGAATTGGCGCGGTAAGTAACCGCATGGATTCTTCATAGATCAAGGGGTTTTCTGCCTTCTACTCATCGAATCCTCTTTCTATTCTATATCTTGATGGGCTTTCAACTTCTGCGGAACGTGAACATCAGTTAATATGAGAAGACAGACCAATACAAACAAATGAAAGATAATAGAAATAATTAAATCCAATTAATATTTTCATTGTTTATTTGTATGAGTTATTGAAAACCATCATGAATAATGAAAAGCAACAAATGATCATAATAACTGAAAATCTATAATTTTTATAACACAATCAAATAAATAAATATTAAATTTATTCAGAATTTTTTCTCTTGAAAAAATGTGACTTTTCAAGAATGCGCTACATATTTTAGCGAAAAATTTATTGACAGATCCAAAAATGAAAATTGATATATTCGTCATTTCTCAAATATAATTTGACTGATTCATTTATGGAATCAGATGACATTTCACGAAATGAATCATTAAAATATACGGAAAAGGAAAAATAAAAGCATATATAAGAGAGAATAATTCATAGAAATAAGTAAACATTGAAGATGATCAAGGTTCTTCTTATTCTCATTCCTTTTATTGGATTATCAATTGAATATGACTTGTAAGTTATCTTTCAAATGTTATAAGGTTAAAAAAGGTAAGGTAAATCGATATTCATGGTTGCAGCAGGTTGAGGGAACCGTATGTAGGTATCCAAGGTTACTGGAAGGTGCTTGATATGATAGGTACAGCCCGTTATTCAAGCCCTGCGGGTGATATCTGCTAGCCCATTGATAGGGTATGGACTGACAATGAGTAGTATTGGGGTAGGGTAGGGTGTGATAGGGTACTGGACCACGCGGTAAAGTAGGCCCGAAGAAGAGATACGAAGAAGAAGAAGAGACCGAATTGCCTTGAATTATCACTTGCCTTTGTCAGCATCTCATAAAAAAAGATAAATTTATTACGATAATAAAGAAATATTTTACAATTATAGACTAGATTATGCTAAATGGCATGCAGGACTAATGGAGTACAAGAAAAATTATCGTAAGTAGATGATACACAACGTTATTTATTAAGATAAATAACGAATTAAAGATCTTTACTACTTATCGGAAAATCAAACTGCTACTTTTTCATTGAATTATATGAAGTAAGTAAAAGACGAACCAGACTTTATTTGACACTAGGTCGAACGAGAACCGGTGAATAATAACCGACTGGATGACAACCATTTTTATAGTATGTCTATTCATTAGCGCTTGGCGCTCATATGCCAATAGATATCATCCAGTCGGTTATTATTCATCGGTTCCTATCTGACCTAGTGTTTTTTTATTTATTTATTTCAAATTTCGAATAAAATCAAATCAAATCTTATCAGAATGACTGAACATAATAGCAAAAAGTCAAGAACATACACTCAAGGAATGAATGCTTTCTTTCATCTTGTAAGTTTATCCTATTTATTTACCAAAAACCAAAGATCAATAATCAAAGATAGACTATGTAATTTTTTTCAGACTTGGGACGAATTCAAAATTCGTCTGGGATATAACCCTACAACAAGAAAAAGTAATGGAACTTCATATTCATTGGTTCATCGTATTCATGAATATGTCGCTCCGGAATCGGTTGATTGGAGAGACGAAGGACTTGTTTCTCATGTTAAGGATCAAGTAATAATACAAAGATCAAAGATCAAAGATATACAAAATCGATAAATTAAGGGTCAATGCGGTTCATGTTGGGCATTTTCTGCTGTCGGCGCTCTTGAAGGACAAACAAAAAAGAAAACCGGAACAATGATTGAATTATCTGAACAAAATCTTGTTGATTGCTCATCTTCGGTTATTTTTTAAATTTCTTTTCATTGTCGAAATATATTATTCAAAACGTACTAAATTAGATAAATTAAATTTTTAGATTATTAATAAATTAAATTATTTAATTGAAATATTAAATTAAATTATAAAATTATATTACTAACTTATCAGTATGGAAATGACGGATGCCAAGGAGGATTGATGGACCATGCATTTCAATATGTAAAAGACAATAAAGGAATCGACACGGAGGATAGCTATCCGTATACTGCTCAAGTAAGTTTATTATTTATTATAGGTACATAAGTAAAGAATACCATGAGACTACACCAATGTGCTACTCTGGTATTTCAAAAAAAACAGGGAGCGTTACCACTCTCAATGATGTCTACATTGTGCACACTATTTCTCTGTTCCCTAACAACGAGAGAGCAATGCGCGTCGAAGAGACCATTGAGAGAGGTTACGCTCCCTTTAAAGGAATACCCCAGGATACATGTGCACACATTGTGTATTATAAAAATGGATCTCAAAAAAGAGCGGCTAGCCACTGGCAAAACAGAGATCCTGAATGAGGATAATGATGTCGCGTCCCACAGGGAAGCGGTCAAACCTTTCGTTCAAACGGGCCCGTTAGCGGAACAATAAAACAGCATACTGCATTTATGCGCTGCAAAATTCAGTTTCGCTGTGAGATTTTGTTGCAGTTGCGTTTTCTTTTGCTCTGTTTTCGTCTCATTTCACTTGTTTCTGTTTTTGCATTTCATGTTTATTTGTTTGTACTACATCTGTACACATGATCCAACTCTGTGTTTTAGGTAACAACGGCAAATGAAGACGAATACTCGTGATTTAATGGGATACAGTTGTTACGGCAAGGTTTGTATGTTTTCTCATCTTCTTACGAGCATTGTTTTACCATTACGAAGTTGAATACCTCTCCCATTATGCTGTAAGGGTAGTATTACAAGTACTTTTCATGTTGGTTTTGAACTGAAGCCAAACAAATCTCGAAATTGCCACGATCGGCTATGCAACTGTTACTAAAGTATAGTCTAGTTGTTTAGTGTCAGTTGAAGTGAATATTCATCTTGATACGATATAAAAGACAAATTATCAGCTATCAGCTCAAGACTTATAACTAACTGCTTGCTTTGCAGGACTTCACGCGGTCGTAATGCGTTTGTAACTGGAGACAATGGATGAAAGGTTTGTACTTCCCAACTTATTAGTTACTTTTGCTTGTTTTCAAGACCTTATTCATAATGTTTATTGTACTATGGACATAATAAATGCGTCGTATGATGTAATCTGGGTTATGGCATATCAATTAGGATGCTTGACATGACGGAAATGCCGCTTCTGACTTTCCAAAGTGTTCTAGGAGGGGACTCAACTGTTGGTTCTTTTCTCTTGATGGAATAGGCAAGTGTAGTCGAGAGAGTTGAGAGAATAATCCAACCAACCGAGCCGCAGAGAGAAAAGGCAGTAGAAGGCCAATGTCATGTCATGTCAAGCAGGCCAATTGGACGAGCAACGCAAAGTTTTCGTTATAGTTATAGGCAAGTTATAGGAGACTTATATCACAAACTCATGAACTTCCTGTTAATATCAATCAAAGTTATAAATATATATATTTATTTTTGTTTATTAAAATGGATTATTCCAGGATGCTGCCAGAACGGAGCCGGCAACAATCTGGACGGACACCAAATATATTGGATCTTTCTTGATTAGATAAGATTTATTTCTTATTTATTTCATTTTTATTGATCAGATTTGGCTTGTGGTAACCTATTTCAGATTCTACGTTATTGGTCACTGGCTTCTCAACGAAACAGAAGATGAGCAACTGCGCGGAGGTACGGAGGTTGGTTGACATTACTACACTTATATTTATCATCAGTGAAAGATCCGGAATGGAAATACACTTCAATAGAGAGCTGATCTGATTGTCAGTTACTGGTCATCCTTGTTATTTTCTACTGGCTAGAAACTATCTGCCCGCTTATATTGATATCACACATTGATTGATTAAGCTTTTATGATATAATATTTCTACTTCAGATTACTCAGTTATGCGTCAGCAAGGGCGACTCTGGTTTATATCAAGCGAAGACTATTTAGGACCGTTTTGTTATTTATTCGTGAATAAATAAATGCTGTTGCTTCTTGTACTTGTTATTGTTATTGCAATTCAAATAAAGAACGACAGAGAAGGGAGTAGAGAGAGAAAGAGAGAACAGTGGTGAGGGAATAAAGAGGGTGAATTGGAGGAATTTTATATAGATATTCAGATAAATAATAGATATATAATAGGTGATTAACAAGAGACGTGTCGTTGCGAGTTGAGAGAGAAAGGAATGGATAGATAGACACATGAGGGTCACTGATACTATCGCTTCGTGGTTCAGAGGTTAAATGTCCAATGTTCCCTCCGCACCCCGCGGGTTCGAGTTCCCCCTCGAGCAGTGATTTTTGATCAGTTGTTAGTCGTCCAGACTCTCGACTTTATCCTTGACTTTCTTCTTACGGAGCTACAGTATTCTTTCATCCCAAGGTTTGTGGAATTCCATACGAGACCTTGGTGAACTATTCTCACTCGAGAAAAAAGGCTGGGGTATCCCTTTAAAGTCTACTTACACTTTTACTTGAAGTAGACTTGTAAGTCTACTTAAAGTGTGACGTCACTATGTAAGTCTACTTGAAGTGAGACGCAAGTATACTAAGTATATAGTATAAAGTGAGAAAGAGACGTCACGTCAGTGACGTATTTTAAGTAGACTTAAGTTTTAAAATATCAGAGTAATGGATTCGCTGCGGTCGCATGAAATACTTTTTTTTCAAAATGAAGTAGATAAATAATTTAAATATTTCAGGAATCCGATTGCGATTTCCGTCCAGAAGATATCGGTACAACAGATAATGGATATGTTGATGTCGAAGATAATGAAGATGCTCTCAAGGTTTTGATCTTTGATCTCTACAAATATTGATCTTTTATATTTGATCTCTGCAAATGTTGATCTTTGATCTTTGATCTCTACAAATATTGATCTTTGATCTTTACAAATATTGATCTTTGATCTTTCTCAGGAAGCAGTCGCAAGCATTGGACCTATTTCCGTAGCCATTGAAGCAACTCAGAATTTCATGAGATATGACTCAGGTTTCTTTCTTTCTTTATTTCTATCATAACAAATGAGCGAGAGAACAGATAAGCAATTAATACAGGTTTTGATGGAGGTTGGTCGCGTTATCAACGAATCGCCATCAAAACTTGATGAATAATCAATCAATTAATACCGTAAACTTTCTTTGTAGGAGTGTTCTATGATGGCGATTGCTCGGGACAACTTAATCATGGTGTGTTACTTGTGGGATACGGAACAGATGCAGAACAAGGAGATTATTGGATTGTTAAGAACAGGTATGCTGTACATCCTCTGGTATTTCCAAACTAGCAGTCTACTTAAATGACATCACTAACTAGAAGCGTACTGCAAATGTATTCTACAAGTGAAAGAACATTTGCATTACGTTATTATACACCACTTACAGTAAGCTTATAACTAGAAGTAGACTTGAAAGTCTACTTCAAGTGGGAATGATAAGTAAACTACTAGTTTGGAAATACCAGAGTATACGGTAATGAAATCTACAGTAATCCAATGAATTCCAGTTGGGGACCAAGATGGGGTGAGGATGGATATATTCGTATGGCTCGTAATAGAGATAATAATTGTGGAATAGCAACGTCTGCATCATATCCCATTGTATGATTTTTGCATGATGTAGTTCACTAATATGTCAACATTTCGATTGTTCAAATGAATATATTGAAATTAAGATTAAAAAAATATATAGAAAAATATTCGTATACACAGATCTTTGTTTTCACAATAATATTGTTAATAAACTGTTTCTGTAATATGATGGGTTATTCATTACGAGACCACCAGATCATGAAAAGATTATTAGCATGTACTTTCTCTGGTATTTCAAGACTTAAAGTCTACTTGCACTTTCACTTTAAGTAGACTTGTAAGTCTACTTCAAGTGAAACGTAAGTTTACTTAAAGTGTGACGCCACTACGTGAGTCTACTTAAAGTGAGACGCAAGTCTACTTAAAGTGAAAATGTGACGTCACTCACTTGAAGTTTACTTAAAGTAAACTTTAAGTCAGTGACGTATTTTAAGTAGACTTTAAGTTTTGAAATACCAGAGTTTGTGTGACCTCTTGGAGAGATGCTTGATCTACCATCCTCGCTTCTCTGGATCGTGGATATCCATGGAAAACCGTGGAGAAAAGATGGGGTCAACTCTATAAACACCGCCGACTCATCCCCATCTGAGCATTAATGCCTGATATGATAAGTAATTGAATTAATTGAACTCAAAAGTGTTTAGTAATCGTTCAATCCTTACTTTGTCCTTGTTAAATGAGATGCGTGATATAATAATCAGATTTTCATGGATCATTGTCACTAGAATTGTAATTGTAATGCTTTTGACACTTAAAAATGCATCAATCATATTATAATTTTTTTTAAATATTACCAATGCTTCTTGGAGCTATTCGTGATATTGTGTGTGCCATATTATTTCTTTTTGATGACACAATTAATTTCTCTGAAGTATTATTGCATCTTTAATAATAATACATTCATTAAAACGATAATGCCTGTCATAATGTTTTGTTGAGTTATTGAATTCGATTCTATTCTATTTTACATTAAAGAGAGTGTGACCAGATGGGAGTTTCAAATTATCTCGGGGTCAGGGATAGGCGTAAAATTAAAATTCTGTGGCCGTATGCAAGAACCGTTTTCCGGGAAAATGTGATGTCATTAGCGTAGGCGTAGGCGTTTGACAAAAATCCTCCGCCTACCCTAATGACGTCACATTTCCCCGGAAAACTGTTTTCCCGTTGTTCTTGCATACGGCCTCTGGTTCAAACCTTTCGAAATCCGTAAAATCGATAATAGTAAAATCAGATCCCTGCCCGTCACTTAAAGATGGAGACCCTCGAGTTTTTTTCGTAATAATACTGTTCGGATAGAATGATAGAGATTCATCACACGAATCGAAAAACATAGCTGATATTGATTAACGATATGGTTAAAGCACACTACGCGCATTGAAAATATAACTTTCAAGGCATGTAGAGAGTGCCCATCCGATTTGCATACTTGACTCTCTCATTTTCTCATTGTCCATTGCGCTAATTACCATATAATATAAACAATTTTCAACACGCTTATCGAGGTGGGAGTCAGTCATGCCAACTCATGTGTCCCCTTCTTTAAAGCGCTTGATGGAGTGTTCCAATCTCAATATAGCTCAAGGAAGTAAGTAAATTATAAGGTGACATTCTCAAGAGTTCGCTACATATTTTATAGTTTGTGAAAAAATATTGACAGATCCCAAATAGAAATTGATAGAATTTAAGGTATTCGTACATTTCTCAAATATAATTTGAATGATTCATATATGGAAACAGATGATATTTAACGAAATGAATCATTAAAATATACGGAAAAGGCTAAATAAAAGCACTTATAAGAGAGAAGAAAAGCATAGAAATCAGTGTGCATCGAAGATGAAGGTTCTTTTTATTCTCATTTCTTTTATTGGATTATCATATTCTATTCCTCACGGGTAAGTCGTCCTTCAATTTATTATTATAAATAAATAAATAAATAAATGCTATTTAATAATAATGCATAAATAAATAAAAAATATCATCTTATAAAAAGATAATTTTATTATAATCATATATAAAGAAATATTTTACAATTGCAGACTAGATTATGCCAAATGCCATGAAGAATTACTGGAGCACGAGAGCAAATTTAGTAAGTAGACAATACTCAATCGTTTATTATGATAAATAATCAATTAAAGATCTAAACCACATATCGGAATATGAAATTGTTGTTTTCTCATTGAATTATATGAAGTAAGTACATATATGACTATCTAATAATTAATAATTAATAATAATAATAATAATAATAATTAATAATTAATAATAATAATAATAATAATAATAATAATAATAATAATAATAATAATAATAATAATAATAATAATAATTCTTTAACCTGTAATATGCTGATGGGGTTAAAGCAGGGGTATCTTCATATTCACAAGTATTCCTTCGGTCTCTGACAAGCGAAGTCACCGACTTCCTTCAAGTCTTC
Organism: Parapristionchus giblindavisi; assembly: GCA_943737045.1. Taxonomy (NCBI): domain Eukaryota; kingdom Metazoa; phylum Nematoda; class Chromadorea; order Rhabditida; family Diplogasteridae; genus Parapristionchus; species Parapristionchus giblindavisi. Next base: position 1,221,729 of record CALSFV010000206.1, on the reverse strand, counting down.
AAGTCAGCGTTATCAGTACGGGGTTTCGGGATGGGACATATGCCATTCGATAGGTCTCCTAAAAACAAGAAGTTTTCTATTGATCATTTTTCCTGGCGGCTGCCGCCGAGATATTTGCATATTCCCCTTTCACTTTTCTCGTGTTGTAACAACAACCGGTTTCTTTGCTCTGCCTAAGAGCAAGATAAGAGAGGAAGTGGTGGCCGAGTGGGTAGGAGCCTTGTCTCAAAATATTTTGATCGTTTGTTCAATTCTTTCAAGATGATTTCTTCTTTGCAATTTTTTCATAGCATGAAATTAAAATTTTATTAACAACAAAAGAAGAGTAACAATTTTTTGAATATCTAGGTATAAAGACAACACTCTCCCTCCCTCTACCCCTTTCCCTCCATTTCATCCTCTCTATTAAAATGTAAAAAGGTACCAAGCCGTTATTCAATGAAGTCCTGCGGGTGATCAATGTTATGCCAGTGAAAAATTCAAGGCCAATTCAGAAATTCGCAATTTGGTAATAACAGCCAAATAGCCCACGAAAATTATCTACTCAAGCGGTAAAAAAAAAAAAAAAATTTTTTTATGCCTTGAGGGTGAATGACGAGCTATGACTACCATAATCTGGGTTTAAGTATTACTCGCCACTAGCGTCATTACCGCTTGAAATCGATGTCGCAGCCATTCTGATTTTGTTGACTGTGCAGCCCTAGTGGATGTCTCCAACCACACAATGTTTCAGAAGAACACGGGTCCGTCCAATCTATCAACTTTCGGACGAAAGTTCGAAGGAAAGATACGAACTTTCCGACGACAGTTCGTCAGAAAGTTGCTCCCCTACCCCCTAGACAAGGGGTTTACATACTTGTAAGAATGCCTACGGCGAACCCCAGACGGGTTAGGCGCACCTATCCTCACAACTTTCATCCGAAGGCTCTCCTACCGCTTTGGTGGGCAAGTGGCTTATATACTTTACTTCGGCAAACCCCAGACGGGTTTGGTGGCAGTTGCCCCATGGTTGAATTCCTTGATAAATTTTCTACATTTACTCAAAAGATCAGCATGATTGCTTCCCTGGATCAAAAGTTATTATTTAAAAAAGTGTCCGATTACTTTCTGGCGACACTGTAATCATGATAAATCTTTTCAGAATGACTGAACATAATAGCAATAAGTCAAGAACATACACTAAAGGATTGAATGCATTCTCTCATCTTGTAAGTTAAACCTATTTATTTGCCAAAGATCAAAGATCAATAATCAAAGATAGAATATGTAAGCTTTCAGACCTGGGGCGATTTCAAAAATCGTCTGGGATATAACCCTAAAACAAGAAACGCGTAAGTAATTCTGCATGACGATTATATATATAAACATAATATTACAGCAAAAGTAATGGAACGTCATATTCATTGATTCATCGTATTCATGAATATGTCGCTCCGGAATCTGTAGATTGGAGAGACGAAGGACTTGTTTCTCATGTTAAGGATCAAGTAATAATACAAAGATCAAAGATCAAAGATTTAAAAGTTGATACATTTAGGGTAAATGTGGTTCGTCCTGGGCATTTTCCGCTGTCGGCGCTCTTGAAGGACAAGCCAAAAAGAAAACAGGAAGAATGATTGAATTATCTGAACAAACTCTTGTCGATTGCTCTTCTTCGGTTGCTTTTTTAAAATTCTTTTTTCATTGAAAAAACTAACCTATATATTTAAAAAAAATTACATTTTATGTTCATACAAACCAATAATTATGCATCTGTTAATATTATTAATTTAATTTATTTAATAATCGAACTATAATATTTAAAATGTGCTTATTAGTATGGAAATGACGGATGCCAAGGAGGATTGATGGACCACGCTTTTCAATATGTAAAAGATAATCGAATCGAGAAGGAGAATAGATATAAGTATATTGCTAAAGTAAGTTTATTATTTATTATATGTAAGTTAAGAATACGATGAAACTGTACTCCAATGGGCTAATCGATTCGCTGTGGTCGCATGAAATACTCTTTTCTAAATTAAGAAAGAAAAAAAAACTTTTTATTTCTAAAACAGTTTTATGATGTATGACAAGCAAATAAATAAATAAAATATTTCAGAAAAAGGTGTGCGATTCCCGCCCGGATCATACCGATGCAACAGATTACGGATATGTTGCTGTCGAATCGGAAAATGAAGATGCTCTCAAGGTTTTGATCTTTGATCTCTATAAAGATTGATCTTTGATCTTTGATCTCTGCAAATATTGGTCTTTGATCTTTGATCTCTACAAATATTGATCTTTGATCTCTACAAATATTGATCTTTGATCTTTATCAGGAGGTAGTTGCAAGTATTGGACCTATTTCCGTTGCCATTGAAGCAACAGAGAATTTCATGAGATATGGTTCAGGTTTAATCAATAATCAATCAATCAATCAATACCGTAAACTTTCTTCGCAGGAGTATTCTATGATGGCGATTGTTCGGGACAACTTAATCATGGTGTGTTACTTGTGGGATACGGAACAGATGCAGAGCAAGGAGATTATTGGATTGTTAAGAACAGGTATACTGTACATTATATGGTATTTCCAAACTAATAGTCTACTTAAATGACATCACTAACTAGAAGATTACTGCAAGTTGACTACAAGTGAAAGAACATTTGCATTACGCTATTATACACCACTTACAGTAAGCTTACGTCTAACTAGAAGTAGACTTGCAAGTCTACTTCAAATGGGAATGATAAGTGATCTACAAGTTTGGAAATACCAGAGTATACGGTAATGAAATCTACAGTAATCTAATGAATTCCAGCTGGGGACCAAGATGGGGTGAGGATGGATATATTCGTATGGCACGTAATAGAGATAATAACTGTGGAATAGCAACGTCTGCATCGTATCCCATTGTATGATTTTTGCACGTTGTAGTCACTAATATGTCAGCATTTCGACTTTTCAAATGAATTCATTCTAATTAAAATTTAGAAAAAAACCGAATATTTATACACAGATCTTTGTTTTCACAATAGTATTGTTAATAAACTATTTCTGTAATATGATGGGTTATTCGTACTAGTCCAACAAATCATGTAAACGTTATTAACATATACTTTGGTGTGAGCTCCGAGAGAGATGCTTGATCTACCATCCTCGTTTCTCTGGATCAGGGATATAGGACAAAGTATTTGAAATTTTTGGCAATTTTTGTCAAGCAAAAAATGGCAAAATCATTTCCCCTTCCTTCTCGACTTTTTTCTCTTCCCGGTCTTTTGTGCGCACCGCAAAAAGTGAAGCATGATTCTGCCATTTTTTTGCTTGACAAGAATTGCAAAAAAAATTCAAATACTGTGTCCTATATCCATGGAAAGCTATGGAGAAAAGAGGGGGTAAACTCAAGTGTATAGTTATCCGTCAATCCTTACGTTGTTCTTGTTAAATGAGATGCGTGATATAATAATCAGATTTTCAAGGATCATTTTCACTAGAATTGCAATTGTATTGAATTTGACACTTAAAAATGCATCAATCATACTATAATTAAAAAAAATATTCCCAATGCTTCTTGCAGCTATTCGTGATATTGTGTCCGTATGTGCCATATTATTTCTTTTTGATGACACAATTAATATCTCTGGAGTGTTATCGCTTCTTTAATAATAGTACATTCATTAAAACGTTAATGTCTGTCGTAATGATGTTGGGTTGAGATATTGAATTCGACTCTATTCTATTTTACATTAAAGAGAGTGTGGCCAGATGGGAGTTTCAAATTATCTCAGGGTCAGGAATGGACGAAATTGTAAAATGAAAATTTCACGGATCTGTACAACGTTTCGAAATCCGTAAAATCCCGTAAAATCGATAATAGTAAAATCCCATCCCAGCTCGGGATGTCCCTTAAAGTGCTTGATGGAGTGTACCAATGTCCAATATAGCTCAAGGAAGTAAGTGAATCAGAAGGTGCCATTCTCAAGCCACCCTCTTATTTACTTCGCTACATATTTTATAGTTAGTGAACAATTTTAGGGGGGCCAATAATTTGGGTTGACTATAAAATTTGGCTACCAGACAAGCCCCACTTTTAAAGTTGAGTCAATAATTTGATGGTTGAGCCAATAATTTGGTTCGAAGTGGGGCTAAAATTTTAGACTAAAATAACAGCCCCACTTCGAACCAAATTATTGGCTCAACCACCAAATTATTGACCCAACTTCAAAGTGGGGCTTGTCTGGTAGCCAAATTTTAGGCACCCAAAAATGTTCGACCAAATTATTGGCCCACCTAAAATTGCGGAGAAAAAAATTGACAGATCCCAAATAGAAATTGATAGATTTTAAGGAATTCGTACATTTCTCAAATATAATTTGAATGATTCATATATGGAAACAGATGATATTTAACGAAATGAATCATTAAAATATACGGAAAAGGCTAAATAAAAGCACTTATAAGAGAGAAGAAAAGCATAGAAATCAGTGTGCATCGAAGATGATCAAGGTTCTTTTTATTCTCATTTCTTTTATTGGATTATCATATTCTATTCCTCACGGGTAAGTCGTCCTTCAATTTATTATTATAAATAAATAAATAAATAAATGCAATTTAATAATAATGCATAATTAAAAATATTATCCCAAAAATAAATTTATTTTAATAATAAAGAAATATTTTACTATTACAGAATAGATTATGACAAATGCCATAAAGAATTAAGGGAGCACAAGAGCAAATTTAGTAAGTAGACAATACTCAAATATTCATTTATTATTGACTATAATAAATAATCTATTAAAGATCTTCACGACTTATCGGAAAACCAAACTATTGCTCTTTCATTGAATTATATGAAGTAAGTATATGGATATCTTTAAAAATTAATAATGATTAATAATAGCAGGGGGTATCTTCATATTCACAAGTAACAGCCAAATAGCCAATGAAACTATCCATTATCTAATCATGATAAATATTTTCAGAATGACTGAACATAATAGCAATAAGTCAAGAACATACACTCAAGGATTGAATGCTTTCTCTCATCTTGTAAGTTTATCCTATTTGTTTGCCGAAGATGAAAGATCAATAATCAAAGATAGACTATGTAAGCTTTCAGACTTGGGACGAATTCAAAATTCGTCTGGGATATAACCCTGAAGCAAGAAACGCGTAAGTAATTCTGGATGACGAATATATATATGTATACATAATATTACAGCAAAAGTAATGGAACTTCATATTCATGGATTAATCGTATTCCCGTTCCTGAATTTATTGATTGGAGAACTGAAGGAATGGTTTCTCGTGTTAAGGATCAAGTAATAATACAAAGATCAAAGAGCAAAGATTTAAAAATCGATAAATTAAGGGTCAATGTGGTTCATGTTGGGCATTTTCCGCTGTCGGCGCTCTTGAAGGACAAACGAAAAGGATAACCGGAAGAATGATTGAATTATCTGAACAAAACCTTGTTGATTGCTCTACTTCGGTTATTTTTAAAAATATATTTCGTTATCGAATTATATTGTTCAAAACGTTCTTGATAGTATGGAAATAACGGATGCCATGGAGGATTAATGGATAATGCTTTTAAATATAGGGCGATGTAAACAATAAATTTTGGCAAACTTGTGCTTTTTGCAGGTGTGTGACAACGGCAAACGATTGACAACTTTATCGGAGAAATTTGTTGTCAGACTTCAAAAAGTAGAACGATTGTAGTCAATGTATGAAATAAATAAATGTGGCAACAGATAGTGGCTATTTTGTAGACAGACAAGAAAACTGAGGATGATACATGTCAGAAAACATTAGTTCAGCCTCTGTAATAGCGCGGCAACAATGAATGGCTAATCACGTTTTCCAACTTATAAAGAGGGCGAGGCGGATGCCAGGCGGGTTTGGTGGGCTGCATTAGAGAGGGTGTGCGTGCGAGATGGCATCAAATGATTCTCTCTGTCACACTCTCCGCCGTGTCACCAAACCTGTCTGAGGTGCGCCGCTTTGACTAATGAACTATCGTCTCATTATTATGAGGATGTGAAAATGCACCAAAAATGGAATGACTAGAGAAATGTGCTTCTTTCTATTCAGACAACAAAAAATATTCGTTTTGATGTCAATGAGAAGGCAAGAATCGATTGACATCAAAAAGAAGATTTTTTGTTGTCTGACTAGAAAGAAGCACATTTCTCTGGTCATGACTTGTATCATCCTCATTTTTCTTGTCTGTCAACAGTTCATTCATTAATTGCAACCACAAATATTTATTAGACACATTGACAACAATCTGTATTAAATTTGATGTCTGACTGCAATTGGGTGCGATAAAGTTGTCAATCCTTGTCACGCACCTGCAAAAAGCACAAGTTTGCCACAATTTATTGTTTACATCACCCTATATGTATATTTTAATAAAGGAATCGACACAGAGGATAGTTATCCGTATATTGCTAAAGTAAGTTTATTATTTATTATAGTCCGTATAAAATGTAATTGCATGATTCCTTGCTAGTAGTGTTGTTAGATGGAATAAAATTTAGTCTCGACTAAATTTGCATTTTTAGTCCAGACTAAAAATCATTCGAAAATATTTTTTCATTTTAGTCTCAACTAAATGGGCAAATAGACTAATATTCGCGACTAAATTTGCATTTAGTCTCGAATAATATTTTCGAATTTATTCGAGAATAGACATTCATTTTCCATTAGTTTTTTGGTGCTGAGCGCTTCTTCTGTTCTGTGTAATGGAAGGGTTTTCCCTAATAATCTAATTATTACCCTAATTGTTAATTTTATCGCATTTTGAACACTTTTATTCTCGAGACTAAATTTTAGTCTCGAATAAAATGTCATTTTTAGTCCAGACTAAAACGACCGTTCGACTGAAAAGCTAAATTTTATTCGACCGAAAATATTCGCAGAATACATTCGACTAAACAACACTACTTGCTACTGGCTGAAAGAACTATCGATTAACTCCCCACGTTTTCCTCCCTTCCTTCCCCGCTCTCTCTGATCTACGTAATATCTCACTTGTGCTCCCTCTCTAAACATAGAAACACATGTGGATGTGGCTGGCTACTCTCGTACCAAATAAACAAGTGTAATTTTATACGGTCATTATATGAAAGTTATGAATACCATGAAACTAATCCTATGTGCTAATGAATTCGCTGTGGTCGCATGAAATACTGTTTTCAAAATGTAAAAAGAAATAAAAATACTTGAAACTTTTTTATGATGTATGAAAAGTAAAAAAATAAATAAAATATTCCAGGAATCCGATTGCAATTTCCATCCAGAATATATTGGTGCAACAGATAGCGGATATGCTGATGTCGAACCAGAAAATGAAGATGATCTCAAGGTTTTGATCTTTGATCTCTACAAATATTGATCTTTGATCTTTGATCCCTACAAATATTGATCTTTGATCTCTACAAATGTTGATCTTTGATATTTCTCAGGAAGCAGTCGCAGTCATTGGACCTATTTCCGTAGCCATTGAAGCAACAGAGAATTTCATGCGATATGATTCAGGTTCAATCAATCAATCAATCAATCAATACCGCAAACTTTCTTTGTAGGAGTGTTCTATGATGAGGATTGTAAGGGACAGGTTAATCATGGTGTGTTACTTGTGGGATACGGAACAGATGCAGAACAAGGAGATTATTGGATTGTTAAGAACAGGTATACTGTACATATACCGTACTGAAATCTACAGTAATCTGATGAATTCCAGTTGGGGACCAAGATGGGGTGAGGATGGATATATTCGTATGGCTCGTAATAGAGATAATAACTGTGGAATATTAAACAATGCATCATTTCCCATGGTATGGGAAATATTATAGTTTGCTAATTTGACAATATTTTGAATTTTTCAATAAATAATATACTTTGTTTCTAAACAACACTTTTTACAATAACGTTAATTTAAATAAAGGCGCCTACCTCTTCTATTGATATTGCTAGAAAGGAGCAGAAGTCAGAGAGATATGCGAATTATGAAATTTGGGAAATACAAGATGATTAGACAATAAGACATTGTTATATTATGCACTTCGATTAGAGTCAACAATCCATAGATAAGGGTATAATGTGAGAAACGGGTCACACCAGACCATCATAAGTTTCAATTACCCATGTTTGAGGTAATTAGTGGCTGAACAGCCAAAACGGTCATATGCTTGATGGAGTGTAAGAATGTCCAATGAAATTCAAGGAAGCAAATCAAATTCATATTTTAGATCATATTCACACATGAAGGAGTGACATGAACACAACAATAAACATTGAACCAAAATAAACAGATTTAGAAGTCTTCGTGGTTGTTGGTAAATCATTAAAGGAACGATTAGCTTTGGTTCCTGGAGTATCGTAGTTCGTCGAAGGAGTTGCTTTGGTTCCTGGAGTACCGTAGTTCGTCGAAGGAGTAGCTTTGGTTCCGGGAGTACCGTAATTCGTCGAAGGAGTAGCTTTGGTTCCTGGAGTACCGTAGTTCGTCGAATTAGTAGCTTTGGTTCCTGGAGTACCGTAGTTCGTCGAAGGAGTAGCTTTGGTTCCTGGAGTACCGTAGTTTGTGGAGGGAGTAGCTTTAGTTCCGGGAGTACCGTAGTTCGTCGAAGGAGTCGCTTTGGTTCCTGGAGTACCGTAGTTAGTGGAAGGAGTAGCTTTGGTTCCGGGAGTACCGTAATTCGTGGAATGAGTCACTTTGGTTCCTGGAGTACCGTAGTTACTGGAGGGAGTAGCTTTGGTTCCGGGAGTACCGTACTTCGTGGAAGGAGTCGCTTTGGTTCCGGGAGTACCGTAATTCGTGGAATGAGTAGCTTTGGTTCCGGGAGTACCGTAATTCGTGGAAGGAGTCGCTTTGGTTCCGGGAGTACCGTAGTTAGTGGAAGGAGTCGCTTTGGTTCCTGGAGTACCGTAGTTAGTGGAGGGAGTAGCTTTGGTTCCTGGAGTACCGTAGTTAGTGGAAGGAGTAGCTTTGGTTCCGGGAGTACCGTAATTCGTGGAATGAGTCGCTTTGGTTCCTGGAGTACCGTAGTTACTGGAGGGAGTAGCTTTGGTTCCGGGAGTACCGTAATTCGTGGAAGGAATTGCTTTGGTTCCGGGTGTACCGTAATTCGTGGAGGGAGTACCTTTGGTTCCGGGAGTACCGTAATTCGTGGAAGGAGTAGCTTTGGTTCTGGGAGTACCGTAATTCGTGGAGGGAGTAGCTTTGGTTCCGGGAGTACCGTAGTTAGTGGAAGGAGTAGGGTTCGTTATCAATCGATCAGAATTGTCTCCAAGGGTTGTGTTGGACGCAAAAGATGGTCCAGATGTTAGAATGGGCGTGGGCAATGTTGTCGGCTTAGTAGGCAATGGAGTTATCGGATCAACAGGGGCGATATTATTCGTATCGGGGAACGATCGAATGAAGAATGCGGTTGGCAGTTGCCCGTTGAAGTTGGTAAAAGAGACTTCCTGAAAGCATGAATTCATTAGGGTTGCAAAACGGTTGGAAAAGTGAAAAGTGGCGTTAATTTATTTAAACCTTTTTTAAACAAAATTGCAATTGTGAACGTAGTTGAAGTAGCTTATCTTCATAATTGACAAACTCTTACAACGGATTTTCGTTGTAATAGCTTCTGACTGACAAAGCTGTGCTACTGTTCCAACTACCTTTACAGTCACGAAGTGAGAGCGCTCAAAACGGTAGATTTTCTTTTTTTTAAAGTTGTGACACGTTTTTTCGCCCAAAAAACAAGTTATAGAATCCATCGTAGCCTAACCGACTTAGACTACTATTGAACTTACTATTGAATTAACTATTATTACTTACTCGAGTTTTGTTGAAAAAGAAAGTTTTATACGTAGGCTGAGAGACCCTAAATAAACAATCGTTACATCGTTGTGCTATATTATATTCATCGAACTTTTCAGATATTCCGTTTGTAGTATCAGTGATTTCCAAGTATCCGCTGTTGTCGGCATTTTGGTTATCAAAGTGAACGTCAAATCGAGCATTCTTCGTTGCAGTTGAGCTGGCGATTCTATGAAGTAAATAATAAAAAAAATAATAAAAAAAATTTTAAAAAATAATAAAAAAAGAGCTCACTTGTCAGCAACGAAACGGAAGTTTGATGTATTCGAATAGTCGGATGAACGGAAAGCCTTAATTAGTAATAATTAATTATAATAATTATAGTAATATTAATTGTAGTATTTATTGATTTTTATTTAGTATTAATTAGTTGATTAGTATAGTATATTAAAGTTTTCTCCAAACCTTTCTCGCCGTACATCCTAGATATCCTTGAGATGTAATAAAGTTGGGTTGGTCCAATTCAATGACGCTGTCTACAATAGCTTACTGTGAGATACTTCATAGTATCAAAGCGAAACCGCAAGCTAATTCGAAACTCTACGCTCTGTCCACACTCTCTCGTTTTCATTGTCTATGAGAGAGTATTGCAAATGAGGAAAGCAAAATAAGCTTGGGGTGTGCTTCTACTGCAATTACTTTTTGAAAAGCGGCACAAAGAGCTAATTTGAAACTCTTCACTACGGTAACGTTCTCTCGCAGCTAAAGAAAGCGAGAAAGCTTTACCAGAGCGGAGAGTCTCAAATTAGGGTATGCCTTTACATTCTATAATTACAATGAGTGACTCTGATGACTTAAAATGTATGATTTACTGCTTATTAGATAGCCCTTTATCTGCCGATAAAGGATGTCTCTCAAAAAGGGAACGGCCATCTGCATCCAAAGATAAAGCCTTCCAAAGTTTTTAGTACTAAACCTACTGTTAGTGACTGACGATTCGATTTGTACATTAAACGTGGCCGTGAGTGCATAGAAGGGCCTCTCGAACAGGAAAGTAACAAGCGGTCCGTTTATCGTAAATGTTGCTCCAATCATGGATGGTATCCATCTGAAATTTCAATATGTTGAATAACCTAATTAATTCGGAAGACTGAAATATTTACACATTAATACATAAGGTACCCCAGGAGATTATTCCCAGTCACAATATGACCGGGAATAATTCTTGTGGGGTTCCTGAGCAAGGTAATTGTTTTTAGTGAACTCTACAGAGTGCTCTGTACTAGGGATCCGCATTCGTGCAAATGCACAGCCGGTACGAGCAAGAACAAAATAAAAATAATGAAAAGTCATTCTGCACAATTAAACCGCATTTTTTCGCGCGATTTCCTGCATAGAAATGACAGACCAACCACCAATTTGATGAATAAAAATGAGCAGAATGAATCGAATGCATTAATTTGAACGAATGAATACTTGATTATATTAATGAAATCGTGCGCACGACTTTTCTTTCATTTTCATTTAGAAAATCATTTCGCACGAATGTACATTTGCGGATCCCTACTCTGTACTAGAGATCCGCATTCGTGCAATTGCACGACCGGTCGACCAATGTTCGACGTTAAAATGATGAAAAATCGTTCTGCGCGATTTTGACTCTTAACTTCGTGCAAAGTCGCGCATTTGGGCATCATTTTCAAGCCATTTTCAGGCTTTACATCGGTTGTTTTTATCTTCTAATTCAATGGAAATAAATGAGAATGAGTCGACTGCGCGATTTTGCACGAATAATTTTTTAATTATCATATGTATACCGTGCGCGCGATTTCTCATTTATTAATTAGTGAGAAATCATTTCTGAGTGACTGCACGTTTGCGGATCCCTACTCTGTACTGCAATCTCAAATGGCGTAGGAAATAGAGTAGACACAACAATAAATACAGTGCATACTTCTGTCTGTACATGAGTGCGCAATCATCATCCTCCACTGCAAAGTAAGCCTTGTCAAATCCGCGAGAAAACACGCTCATTTTCGTGTTCTGTAAAATACAATATTATGAAATATTTAATCACACATCCGTTATTTATAAACCAATTTCTAATGCTCCAGAAAAACAATAAAATTATTATAAATAATAAGTGGAAAATGTACTCCATCGGTCGCCACTTTTACGGAGAATTGATCGACGTTCATAATAGTGATTACGCTCCCGGGTACCGGCTTCGTGTCCCGTTTCATGTTGTGAGCATCGTATACTTCAGCCGTGTAGAGGTTCACTGAACACGGCTGATTGGTCTCGCTTCATGGCACATAATAGTAAGAGCTGGGGAGGCAGCGGTAGAGTTGTGGGATAAAGCTTCAAAATCATCCTAGACCATTCATATTCGGTTGTTAAAGCTACACTGCGAGGGATGGGATACACTGTCGCCAAAAAATTAAGAATGAATTATTGATTTTTGCTCTACCAAAAGACAAACATCCAATTGATTGATCAAATTGATTGAGAACCACCAAATATGAATGATCTAGCATGATTTTGAGACTTTGTGCCACCCCACCCTGCCGCCCTTAAGAGAATGCGTTTTAACATATATGTATGAATTTTCAAATGTTGTCGCATCTTATTGATGTATGATAAATTAAATTAAATGAAAAAAAAAAACTACCTGTTCCGGGTCGAACTGCGTAGAAAAGAACAGGGAATGAACGATAGTTTTCGTTCTCATTCACAATCTTGAAGAGCGGCCAGTTCTGAAATCATAAATAAAGGGGCTGGGCCTTGATTATTTCTTGAAATGTTACTTTTGATTCAAAATATCCTTTGCATCCCTCATTGAATTCGTCTTCGTATTCAGCGATCTCAGCGAACCTTAATTTGCTTGCTTTTGCAATTTGGCCATCTTCTAAATTGTGACTCTTGTTTTGAAATCTTGTCAAGCCTCTTGGACGTGCAACGCAGCGTTTTCGTGACTGTTCTTATCAAGTTTAATATTTGAACATTTTCTTGAATGGAGTCGAATTCTCTCAGAGACCGAAGGATATTACTTGGGAATATGAATATACCCCCGGTTTTGACCCCCTCTGCATACTATATGGTGAAAGGATAAAGTAAGTATAATTTTGAAATCTATAGACTCATCTAAATTCCGGAGTTAGACAACCCGATTCATTAACTTACAATAACGTTACTCTACCTTTAAAGATGGACACCCCTCTCTCAAAACTCTAACGTATTTATCTCGAACAATTGATTGCCGCTATTTATCGTGCATCAATCTTTTCACCGATATTTTCAATTATTAAAGAGAGCGCCGTTGCCTGAACTCTACGGGTTGATTTAATCACGTTCATAGCAATCATTTCACACAGTCAGAAAAGAATAACGGGTTGTTTATTTTGCTATCTCTGCATTCACAGTTGATATTTCCGCGGGGCATGCCCCGAGTCACCTTTCATTTATTTATTTCTTCTAGGTAGCGAAGTCATTATCATCACCTATTTATTTTTGTTCATATCATTTTCATGTGTCGTTGCATGCGTGTGCATGCAGATAAAATATAATATACATCTCCTATTGTCTTCATCGAGAAATGCTCTCTGTACTTACGTGTATTTCTTTCCACTATAAGGATGAACGACATAGATCTTCTTCGCCTGCTCCAGATACAGATCTTTGTTGTACGATACATAGATATTGCATCCAGTTGGGCACGTTGTAATGTTTATCTCCAATTAATTATTATATATTTATAAAATATTTATAAAAAATTAAGAAAAGTACCGTGTCAACATTGAAGTCATATTCGTCGAGAATGAAAGAATGTCGAAAGACGACTAATGAATCTGAAAGGAATCGTCCATTTCTGAATTTACGAGACAATGTTGAAAAATCTTAGCATAAGCACCATATTATCGACAATTAGGAGCTCTCATTAAATTGTTATTTTATATGAACTTATCACAAGGAAAAGTGTTTCACAAAACAAAATGCATGTAAAGAACCGAACTCACATGTGGTAGAAAATAAAAATATGAGCGGAACTAGGACGTAGTTCATCGTTGAAATAGAAGTGAATGGGCATATCGTATCGTCTATGCTTTTATGTTCATTGATGGGCGTATTAATGAATCATGCAATACTTTTAGAGATAATACAGAGTGATGCCTGACCTGAGTTATTATGTGAGGGAAGCCTAATCACGATATGATTCACCATTGACCTCTCCAGAGTAAAAGGGAGGAAAAGTTAATTAATCTCTTTAACCAAGGCACACGAAGTCCTGCGGGAGATCACTACTAGGCCAGTGATAGTTCAATGACTTTTTTTAGTCCGGAGTGCCTAATCTCTTCTTCGGACCTAGTCACTACCAATTCCCCTCGGGAGTAGAGTGGGTAAATGGGGAGTCTCTTCATTTCGGAATGGCACTATATCGAATAAGAACCGATGAATAAGAACCGACTTAATGAGAACTGCATATGCGCATATTTGTCTATACATTAGCGCTCAATTCTCATATGCAAATAGTTCTCATCCGACCTAGCGAATTCGGAACACTGTTTTCATGTTCTTTGTAATTGATAGAACACTTTTCGATGAAGAGATTATTGAGGTCGATTGTACTCCTTCTTATTGTTAGAATCTCTCGCACTTCCGCCTTAAAGGGTGGTGAAGGTACAGGATCCACGACAAAAGATAAAACTCAATGATGCGCAAGTGATAAGAAAAGATCGACGACAAATAAATCAAATGTTCAGGTGAGCAATAATGATGTCGGAATGTTTCTCCGTTTGTTCTTAGTTGCATAAGGTTGCACAATTGTTTTAAAGCAACACCCCAAGCTATTTTGAGACTCTCCGCGCTGCTCACACTCTCTCGCTTTCTTTGCCTGCGAGAAAGTATTGCCAATATGGAAACTAAAATTAGCTTGGGGCGTGCTTTTAATAACTTATGCGTTGCTTAACTTATGCGCAAAATATTCTTTGCGAATGCATATGTGAACCTAGTGATGGTTAATGCGAAGCGACGTTATCATGGACAATTAGGACCTAGTATATTGTAGCACGAATATTTGTTAAACGATCGTGAGGGTCATGGACGACTAAAAAAGGTTCGCAATTCCTGACGGTTACGGTAGTTCAATACCGCACACTCTGACTTATAACAATGATATAACTTTGTTGCCATAGACCACCTCCCATCCGATTTATGATCCGCTTTTTTGTTCCGTCTTCGGAAAGTCGAGATGATTTAGAAAATGAAAATCTCCAATGTAATTAAAGATAATGCATATTGTACAACGATTTATTTCTAAAACGATATGTTTATCGCAAACATTTAGTCATGACTGTGAGATAATTGACCAGTGTGAGGAGGTACGGTATCAACAATTCGATAAATCGACACAGTACTAAATACAGCAGAAAAATCACGTATTGATTGCTAACAACATAATTAAATACTAGAAGGTATAATATCATATTAAAGCTTAATAAATTATTTCGAGGGCTTGGCCGTAGTCGTTGTATGTGGAGGTGGCAGAGTGCACTTGACACTGTTGGCTGGTGTTCGGATGAAGGGGCAGTCCTTAAAGTGACTTATCGGTTAAGAATGAACTAAAGGTACCCTAACAATTCTTTTCATTGTCTCTCGACTAGTATTAAAAGTAAAATTAGGAAAATTTTGTTAAGTTTCGTCAAAATGAGTTGAAAAAAAAAGAAGAATTATGAAGAAAGTAGGGATATTTTCATCGAGTCGTAACCTTATCAGGACAAGCCAGAGTCGGGCTCTCGTCCGTCATTTCGTCGTTGGTTGTGGTCTTGTTCCCATCCGGCGATATCAAGTGCTTCCACAGTTGCTTGGCCACCAAACTGAAAGTAAAATTTGAAATGATTGATCTTTGATCTTTGCGTATGCGAACATAGTGCATTGCTTTAATGATTGAACCAACCTGTTTCCATATTTGCTCAAATGGAAGACGTCTGTGGCGTAGAAGTTGATGTTGTACTTGCCGTCTGCCTGCAAAAACATGTTCTCAAGGGGCAGATGTCATGCCATGGGTTCGACCCCCTCTTGTGAGAACCATTTGCCAATCTGCATCAACTATGACTCAACTGTAATTTTCTACTCTACAATGGTTACATTTTTTAGTAATAATTTTTAAATGAAGAGAACTGTTTACAAAAGAGGACCCCATCAATTTTTTTAGAAATAAAAAACCTTTTTCAATGGCGTGTACAGATCGTCAAATACACGCTGCACTGTAACTGCGAAATTCTTCGTTTGTAGTGCAGGTTCGGCCGATAGCTCGGCAAGGGCCTGAGTTTAATTAAGTTTTTTTATTTATTTGAATATTTAATTATTTGAAATTATTAAAACTATGAGTTTTACACATGGCACAGACAGGAAAAAATAGACAAACTCAAGAAGTTTCTTTTATTTTACCGTGATCAACTGCGCCGCTAAATTTGAGAAGAAATGGAAAAGAGGCCAGAAAGTGTGCAAAAAGAAGAGAGTTTTCTTTGCTTTTCTTTTCTTTTCGCTGCTTTTGCACCGATCAAATAAAAGTGTTTACCTCTCTATACTCAACAATTCGTTGTGGAGCAACTTTGTCGACATCCGGAATGACGCACGATACTGTTTTGCTTAAATTTTTAACCGTTTAAAAGAATATTAAAAATTCTGATGTCTAATGTTTCTGTCTCACTCATATATGAATGGCTAAAAAAGAAAGAGAGCGTTACTTCTGTCAATGTTCTCTACCTTGTACATATTATTGCTCTGTTCTCTAACAACGAGAGATCATTGCGCTTCGAAGAGACCATTGAGAGATGTTACGCACCCTTTAAGACGATGCAATGCTGTGCTTGTAGTTTTAAAAACTCACTTGTAGATAATCGTCGATGCACGCCATTGAAAATCCAAATTCCACATACCTAGAAGCATTATAATTGCGAAGGGAAGGTGATAGCGATTATAGTGAGTCGCAATCTTCACACACCGAGGATTGCGAATCACTATAATCACACTATACTAACAATAAGATGCAAAATAGCTCATTAATAATATATTAAATTTCATAAAATAGGTCTTCGGTCTGGCCACACTCTCTTGTTTTCTTTGTAGTGAAATTAGCTTGGTCTGTGTTTTAATAATATATTTTAATATATTAAATTTTATAGTATACTGGCCTATCAAGGACACAATGGTTTTCGGTAGCGCGGATTGGATGATCATTATGGCCTCGCGAATGTAATCCTTATACTCCTGCTTGGTTGTGCCAAACTGAATAAATTGATCTTTGATCTTTCGAATGTTTATCTTTAATCTTTGATCTTTGATCTCAAGAAAACTAACCCCAGTTCTGCACACACTCTAGACATCATTAGTCCCTATGAAAATGTTGATCAGTTTCCAGTCGTTATTTACTGAACTTTCCTGAAAAAATTGAAATCGATAAACAGTATTTAATACATATTTCAACCAATAGTTCCATCAATCGCCAATCAATTTTTCCTGTTCATTGTTCTCTACGACACAAGATATACAGTACTGGCCAAAAAAGTGTAACATTTGGATTTTTCGCCATAACTTTTTTCAAACTCAACCGATCGAGTCCAGATTTTCAGGGATAATTTTGATAGAGTTTTGACGTGTTTTACACAACAAATTAGCCCGGGTTATCCCTTACGGTGAAATTTATTTAGAATTTATCAAAAGTCACAAAAGTGAGATTTTCGGTTTCTTCGATTTCGACTTAATTTTTTCACTAATTTTGCTAGCAATGTGTATTGTATCGTTTTAAAAGTATGAGACGGATTCTTGGGAGCAAGAATCTACCGAGATCGGAGCGAGAATCCATTAGTCGTGGACGTCAGATGGGACTGTCACTGGCACTCTGTCACAGCCGTTCCGAGTGACTGTTTCGACTATCCTGAAGGTCATCAAAACTTCAATCCGTGCTCAAACAATGAAGAAGATTAATGTACGACCTCGCAAGTCGACCACGACATCGGATCGTCTGATTACATGCATCTCGAAGGAGAAACTGAGGCTCACTACAATGGACATCAAGCGAGCACTAGCGGAGATCCGCTAATTTGAGGTGGCTTAGGTTTCTAAACATGGCTGAAAAGATGTTTGAATGAAGGAAAAGTGTCTCTAGCATATCTCCTTCTTCATAATTCTCTTCACGTGAACCAGGGGTCCAACCCCATCTTCAGAGAAACAACAACACAACATCAACGATCCTCCTCTATGCTTCACGGTGGTCCGTTGGTACTTCACATCCAATCTAGTGCCAAACGGACGACGAACATGATTTATTTCCACCCTACCAATCATCACAAACTTGTTTTCGTCTGAGAATACGACCTAATTCTACTGTTAGGGGGTCCAATATCAGTGCTCTTTTGCCCATGTGATCCATGCTTTGCGATTCTTTTCGGAGATCAGCGGTTTCTTGATATGTCGACGTTCGAAGAGACCCGAAGCACGAAGACGATGCTGTACATTGTTCACGGACCTCAAACATCTTTTCAGCCATGTTTAGAAACCTTTGCCACCTCAAATTAGCGAATCTCCGCTAGTGCTCGCTTGATGTCCATAGTAGTGAGCCTCAGTTTCTCCTTCGAGAAGCAGGTAATCAGACGATGGTCGACTTGCGAGGTCGTACATTAACCTTCTTCATTGTTTGAGCACGGATTGAAGTTTTGATGACCTTCAGGATAGTCGAAACAGTCACTCGGAACTGCTGTGACAGAGTGCCAGTGACAGTCCCATCTGACGTCCGCGACTAATGGATTCTCGCTCCGATCTCGGTAGATTCTTGCTCCCAAGAATCCGTCTCATACTTGTAAATATATACAATACACATTGCTTGCAAAATTAGTGAAAAAATTAAGTCGAAATCGAAGAAACCGAAAATCTCACTTTTGTGACTTTTGATAAATTCTAAATAAATTTCACCGTAAGGGATAACCCGGGCTAATTTGTTGTGTAAAACACGTCAAAACTCTATCAAAATTCTCCCTGAAAATCTGGACTCGATCGGTTGAGTTTGAAAAAAGTTATGGCGAAAAATCCAAATGTTACACTTTTTTGGCCAGTACTGTAGTTATGTATAGCAAAAAAAAACAAATAAAAAAATTTAAAAAATAAATCTAACCGTATACTTTTGGAAGCGTTCAACCAATTCCTTAGCTTGACGTGGCATGTCATTACTCAGTCTGGAATTAGGGCAATTGGTATCGTCATTTTATCAACAAGTCTCGCGCGGTATTTACAACTTGCGCGCGGGGCATTTACAACCCGCGCGCGATACGCGCGGATAGTCCGGAGGTCGGATGAGATCCGTAGGATCAGAACTATTTGCAGTGATAAGCGCGCTAATGAATAGACAGAATGCAAATAGTTCTCATCTGAACTATTGCCGGAATTATCTTTGGCCTAGTCTTTTCGCGATCTTTAATATTTATGACGAATTCATCCGTTCCTTTTCCTATCTTTGAAAGAAAAACCGAAGAAGCCAGAAACCGAAGAAGTGCCATTTGATCTTCAATCTCACTTGCTAGGAAATCCAACATTTAGCGCCGAGTGTTCGTTGTCCACTCCTTTGCCCGTCGAGTATCCGACAAGGGAAGGGTTCAGGTGACGGATGATATCTGGGAGAATATCATGGTAAGCATAATACATGATGCGACACACTCTACAGCCTTTCAGTGCATAAAACTCATGGTACGACTGTAAGTTGTCGCGAATATTAATCTTCAAAAACTAAAAATGAAACATTTTTTGAATTTCTATAGAAAGTAAAGTTGGCCAAACTATAGAAAATGTGTAAAAAAGTGAGAATCATGATATTCTCTTTTCGATTCGTCATTTTTGAACTTCAAAAACAACTAACTAGGCAAAGTGAGATGTGTTTGTAGTTCTCCATCTCCTCCCATATCAAAACTGTTTCCAACCATTCTCAATATCTTAGTATCGAATTCGTCATTGAAAGAGCGCCACCCAACCTGGAATATGATATGCAAATGAAAATTATCTATATTGAGCGTATAAAAATCACTTGTTTTATTTGTAGAAGATACTATTTCTTGTTTTGCATGGTTCAGAAACTATCTATTTTATAAAAAAATAGCGCAGCGGAGAGGCAATCAAGAGGCGGGGCGAGATCTAGCCTTTGATCGACTTCCGTTCTTTAGAGCACAGTGTCATTTTCTTATTCAAGTACATTTTATACGAACAATAAATATTAATAAATTAAAAAAAAAAATGTTATTTCTTTGCTAAATATGAATAAATAATAAACCGCAGCTCAATATGAGATCACTTCGTTGGTGTATGTTTCATTCATAGTATATAAAAGATTCATTTTTCAATTGCGAGCGTTATTGAATGGTTATATCTGAACAACTATGGACCCTTCAAAGTCGAGAAAACAATATCGTATATGATCGATTAGGTGACTCTCGCTTACGCGTTACAACACTTTCGATTTGATTTGCAGAAATGGTCATGCAAAATTGATTTTCTCCTCTCTTTCTATGTACACTCAAAGCGGATAGTCTCAGAATCGCTGGTAGTCTCTCCAATCTGAGGACCTCTCTCAATGGCCTCTTCAATGTGTACACTATTTCTCTGTTCTCTAACAACTAAAGAACGTGTTGAAGAGACCTTTGACAAAAGGTCCTTTGAGACCTTTTGAGACTTGATGCAGCGAAGAGGACAATTCGCTGTCAGTTTAGGCATCTGCTATAGCATCTTAATTTCATTATATACATACAAGAAAAATCGAGCTTGGAGTCTTAATTTGTAAATGTGCAAAACGAAAAGAAAAATCGTGAGAGTTTTAAAACGTGCACGGTTTTTCCTGAATTTGATTAATAACTTAGCATAAACGCTCAAACTCTAACAGTAATCGAGTCGCCTAGTGCGGCCACATAGGAAATATCAGCAGGTCTCACTTGATTGGCGTCATCTGGCGACTGAAATTCAGTTACGTGTTCTATTCCACTTTGTTCTCTGAACCGTGATCTGTTATTTCCTATTAAAGAATTACTAAAAATATTGTTCTCCTGGGGCTTGTCTTCTGACGAGGCCCATCCCCAGGGGAGTGGTCGGTGTCTAGACCTAGGGCGGAAAGACCGATCACGTTTCTGTAGGATTTTATCACTAGTAGACTATCTAAATAATAGTTTAGCAAATTTGAGTATTGGAATATTTGATCTTTCACATATGCACAAACAAACGATGTATACCTCACAATGTTCTATAGACTGTGAAAGCCAAAACGACCGCTCAACATAGAAACTCTCTCAAATGCAATCGTCTTTCGCTTGTCTCGCTATGGAAACAAAATGGCTTGAACCAGAATACTGTGACCTTCGGACTGGGCTTGATCACATCCTCGGTACAGTTCAGTTGTCCAGGAATGCTAATGTACGGTGAATGTTGGTGACGAAGATCATCTGCTATGAATAATGATCAAATGGATTAAATTTCAACTTTAACAGATCAAAGATCAAATGTCAATGTGGATGAAAGATCAATGTAAGTCAAAATAAATCTACAGACCTCGGCGTTTGGAGTTGGCTGAGACCGCGGCATGACCCTCCTCCACTGCCCCTCCTACAACATATTTGCAATAACGTAAGATGCATGGATGATTAAATTATTATATTGACAATTATGCTCAATAAGCATAACAGAAAACTAAATATATAACTAGAGAGTGTAATTTTATTTCTACTTTCAATCCTAGAAAAAGAATACGAGAAGAGAGCGTAATCAGAAGGGAGAGTTTCAAATTAGCTTGAATTCTTATTGAAATATTGTATAGATCGATACCTGTATTTGCTGTCGCACCTGTCACGTGTGCATCAAATAAATAAATAAATAAGCAAATACCTGTTTGAGTGAGCAATGAATCCGAAGTAACAGCCGTTCGATACATTATGAAGAGAATTGAAGAAAATGCAAGGAGGAATATCCACTTCACGATCTGATGGGACGATATGTAGGAAGTGGTACGATACTGTAATAGAAGTACAGCAATGCTCGGTGGAGTTTTATGTACAGGCACCGCTGCGCCTCGCATTATTTTTTAAATAAATTCATAAATGTACGAGGCGTATGATTATAACCATTGGAAAAAAGTAATTTGATCGTTGGAAAAAACCTACTATGTTTTAAAGTTAGAAATTAAATTGAGTACAAATTACTGTTCTTTTCATTTATTGCATAATACATTTTAGAACAATATTTTTTTGTTAAAACTTGATTGTCTAACCTTTCTGCCGTTCTCATCCAGCAACAGCGTATATTTGTGTTCCATCTGCATAGAATCTAAACTATAGATGACAATCAAAGTTTAAAAAAACATGAGGCCATTCATTGTAAATGGTGCATTTACGAACACAGAGTTAAAATTTGCCCGAGTAACGTTAGTTGGCGAGCGATTTGACCAAATGTTAGCCTGTATATAGGTGTAAATCCCCTTTTTTTAGGCTACCATTTGCCCGAATGTGGGCAAATAGTGTACACAAGTAGTGTAAGGTGGCAAATCTATTGCTCATATTTGGGCAAGTTTGCTCTCTGTGAATCAACTCAAAGGGATGGTGATTTATATGGATTTCCGCTTGAATGGAGTCGACAAAATGCACAAGATTTGTACATGATGACAGTTGAGACAATCAGAATGATCTCGCATTAAAGCGACCGCTATTTAACAAGGAATCAGCAGAACTAATCAATGGGATGACAATAAAAGGATAAGAAAAAGGATAAATGAAAGATAATTGGATGAGGGCGAGCACTTGTTTGCTTTTCTAAAATTTTGAACAGAGAAATATCAAAGAAATACATTCAGAAATACGTGGATTGAATACATAGCGAAAACCCAGAGTGAAAGAGAAATTTGAGCGAAAACATCAGGACGAAACGAGAGAGCACCAAAGAAAAAAAAACCACCAGCGGGAGTAGATAAGATCATGATGAAGATCATGAGAGTACAGGCAAATGTGAGAGAGTGAGATGTTTCTCATATTTAGAGCGACTTTCAAGGAGTACTCGTTCATCAGTATTCCAGCCAATAGCATCAATGTTTTATATCAATCAATTTCAGTTGAACGTATTGTGAGGTTTCAATATCGACAGATCCTCTTTCTGATTAATTGACAACATTGCAAAAACAGGTACTTTCTGAATCCACCTAAGACCAAAGTGCAAAATACATTGTTTTCTAGAATTATTTAAAAGAGAAACTTACGGAGGAAGTCTAGGTTCTCACGCAACGCGAACACTTTTTGTAGAAATCTCCCAGAAAGTTTATTGGATCGGGAATTTCTGATAAGAGCATTGGACATGGGGGCATTGATTGCGCAAAGAACTTTTGTCATCTAACTAGATTTCGAGTTTATTTGATACATATGTTTTCATTTACAACTTTTCTAAATAATTGTATTGTATTGATTGGTTGAGATTACTGTCACGAGCATTCACGGAGTAAACATGGCTATTTACTTTGGTGAGTATCTATGACAAGGGCATGGTCTCAAGTTGCCATGGAGTTGTGACGAGTGACATTCGTTTTCCTTGCGATCAAACATGGGCGCCGACACGGAGGTGCCCAGTGTAACATTAGGGCTTTTCGAAAAATTTGTGGAGTGTCCCCGTAAAAAAATGACTTTTGTGTGAAATTTTTGGAAAAAAAGCGAAGGAACCCTGAAAAATTAACCATTTTCCTTCGGATTGCCACAGTAGAATCGAGCCCCAAGTACCCTGCCCATGTATGCTTGCGATGTCCCATGCGATTTTGACTACGAATCCGCCGAAAAAAATTACTAAATGTGTGTGGAATTCGAGATACCATTGTGAAAATTTCAACACTCTATTCATTTTCACAACGTCCTTTGCCGAGAATGACGA
This sequence comes from Parapristionchus giblindavisi, assembly GCA_943737045.1. Classification (NCBI taxonomy): domain Eukaryota; kingdom Metazoa; phylum Nematoda; class Chromadorea; order Rhabditida; family Diplogasteridae; genus Parapristionchus; species Parapristionchus giblindavisi. The sequence goes on along the minus strand of CALSFV010000206.1, from coordinate 1,197,997 downwards.
GTAGGATAAAGAGTTATTGAGCATGGAAAGCTTATGCTTGAACTTATGCAACTTATGAAGCATATATCAATATGATAATGCAGATTTTAAGGAATAACAGTAGAAGATCTTCTCCACGATTTGCTTCAACTCCAAATTGAGCGGGAGTTCAAAGTCACTGTTGGTATGTCCGACGGCTTTTCATTTTTTCTATTCCCTAATATATCTGTCATTCACTGTCACAATCTACGTTCATCGGAAACTCATTGGTTCATGATTCGTCAGAACGAAATGCCTCATTTTAAGGCGGCCCTAATCATCACTGTTGGCTAGCCAGAATGATTCAGAATGGTTCTGACGAATCATGATCCAAAGATTTTACGATTTACGGTATCTTATCTGTTATTTTTTTCACATTGTGTGTTTTTCAGCGAGGACCATCACGCAGAGCCATTTATATCAAGACTCAAGTGAGATTAGTCGTGTTGTCGGCGAAACTTATCGACGTATCCATGAATTAGACGGACAGATTCATCGATTGGTTGGGATCATCAGACGACATCCTGATATGCAATGAGTGTCTATGGAACCCCTTATATCAACCAAAGATCGATCGTTCAAGCCAATCGATTAAACGTAGCGACTATACGGATAGGGCTAGGTGAGAGGAAGTGGAGAGCTAATCGAGAGGTAGTGAATACTCTGGTATTTCAAAACTTAAAGTCTACTTAAAATACGTCACTCACTTAAAGTTTACTTTATGTAAACTTCAAGTGAGTGACGTCACATTTTCACTTTAAGTAGACTTGCGTCTCACTTTAAGTAGACTTACAAATCTACTTAAACTGTTTGTGCAAGTAGACTTTAAGTCTTGAAATACCAAAGTAGGTAGGCGAGAGAGTGCAGGCTCCCGTTGTCTCGGTATTTACATACAGTTTGTTATTTTCTTATGCAAGTACATTTTGTGCGGATAATAAATAAGATAAACTTATTATAATATATGCATTGTACATCATCCCTTTTCTTGAACAATAAGCCGACACACATCAGTTATAAAATGGGAATGATCGTTAGAGTGCATTTGGAGTAAAAGACTCTTTCCTGAATCTGCCTCTCATTGTTAGACCAAACCACTATAATGGAATGAAGTCGTACCATAGACGACTTTTGTCATTTCACTGTATTCTAGTGTACGCCATCTTATTTGAAAGCAAGACCAGCAAGAAAGCATTAATTTTGAGAGAGTTAATATGATGACAATGAGCTTTCGTTCTGGTTTTCAAAAGGAAGAAAAGAGTACGATTTTTTAGATATTTAGCAATATTATTCAACATTTCATCCACGTCTGCAATGCAGTGTACAATACTTTAGATGTGACAATCAAACAATTCTTTAATAATATTTCAGGATCAAAGCACATTTTCATAAAGAAGAAGATAAAATATTAATTTACTTTACATATTGTTTACAAACAGAGAAGCACAATACAAATAACATGAAGGGGAAATTAATTGTGAACGAAATCTAAAAAGATTCAAGAAAAAAATAGAATTATTTCGTAAATATTACACATTATTGCGTCCCAGCCCTCAGTTAAAGGCACACCCCAAGAAGATAATTTGAAACTCTCTTCTCTGACAACGCACTCTCGCTTTCTTTGTCGACGAGAGCGCGTTGGCAGAGCGGAGAGTGGAATTAGTTCAGGGGTTTGATTGTAGTTGGCTGGGAATAGCTTACGCTTATTGATACATTGAATTCCAGGCCACACTCATCGCCATCATCCATTTTATAATGAATAGCGCCTTCAGGCACATATTCCGTATCGAGCGTGCAATTTCCCGGGACGTATACTACATTGTTGCATGAATCGTGATTCTGAAGAGGGTGTTTTACGCTTTTCAATTGCTATTGATGCTCATAATATGGGTACTCTGGCAGTAAATATGGCGATACTGCACGGATTTTGAAAATAAACAAGCAAGGTGAGCATTGAATCCCAAACACAAGAACTTTGCAATCCAATGTATTTTTTGTCTGACAATGAGGAGTAGACTTTTTTTCGAAAGTAAACTTACAAAGCAGTCCCGAAGGCATTTCAAAACGTCGAGTAGATCCTTCGGAGCGAGGCCATTGACTATTTCTAGATCACTTTGAATCTTGAGACTCTTTCCGTTTGCCTAAAATCGGACATAAAATGGTTGGATACTTACGTTATGCGATGCTGCACCTTCTATATTGATTAAACTTACATGAGAGATCGAAAAGATAACCAAGAAAACCGTAATCAAGAACTGAATTATTCCATGATTGAGCATTTTAACGAAGAGGAATGCGAAATCGAAAGAAATAGAGACAAGAGGCAGTGTCTTCCTGAGATGCCACTCTAGCACTTTGTTCCGGTATGTGCCTACATTCGGTATCCCAGAACAACCACTTCGTCCTTGCTAAGGAATTTCATGAAAACAACCGTTTCCGCTGAGAATGCATTCATGTATAACACGCTATCTTAGAAAATCGACATAGGTGCGGTATCGATGAAAAATAGATTTTTCTGTTTTATGTATGATAATTACAGGCTCAATGAGTGAAGTACACTGGTACTTGGAAATTGCTTCCAATTGAAAATTCGCATCAGGGGGTGACCACACAACGATTTGGCGCCTTTTCCTAAAAAGTTTATTTCGATGCCAATCGATTCGTGAGTGGGAGCAATGAACTCCTTGGCTAATTCTAAGAAACTATTGCTAAGGAGAGTTTTTTGATCAACAGTCAACGAAGGCTGGAATTTTGAATTTTCGGAAAAAATTTCACATTTAATTAATTTTCACTATTTTGCTTCAACAACCCTACGTTTTTTTATTTGCGTAATCGCTTCTAAATATCATAACACAGCTTCAATTTAAAAATCATAATTTTTTAAAAATACGATTACGGTGAATAAATCATTTTTATAATGAAGTCGTGAATTATGGTGTGGCACCTACAGTATCCCGAATTGAACAATTTAGAAATCTGGTAGTTTTAAACATATTTTACCGCTGTTCTTGACATGACTAAGGTATACGACTACTCCTCGTCTTCGGAGTGCACCTGCACGGTACAGTGCTGGCAAATATTCTTCAATATTTTGGTTTTTCAACAATAACTTCTCCGGTATTTTTTGTCCGTGGGGTGCGCCGTATAGAGGCCAAATCCCGTGGGGCACGCCGTAACTCCCACACCGTGGGGTGCGCCGCGGGCTGCACCACGGTGTGGGACTGCGGCGCACCCCACGGACAAAAAATACCGGAGTTTCTTCGCAGTCAACGGTTTCTCTTTCTTTTTTAGTATGTTTGTATAGATGATAATATGGTATTTTGATCCAATTTTTATCGATATTGGATCACAAACAACGAAATAGTGATCAATTTACGAAAATTGTCAATTTTCATCGACATCAGCACCTGGGCACGGGTGCACTCCGAAGACGAGGAGTAGTCGTATACCTTAGTCATGTCAAGAACAGCGGTAAAATATGTTTAAAACTACCAGATTTCTAAATTGTTCAATTCGGGATACTGTAGGTGCCACACCATAATTCACGACTTCATTATAAAAATGATTTATTCACCGTAATCGTATTTAAAAAAAAATATGATTTTTAAACTGAAGCTGTGTTATGATATTTAGAAGCGATTAAGCAAATAAAAAAAAACGTAGGGTTGTTGTAGCAAAATAGTGAAAATTAATTAAATGTGAAATTTTTTTCGAAATTCAAAATTCCAGCCTTCGTTGACCGTTGATCGAAAAACTCCCCTTGACAATAGTTTCTTAGAATTAGCTAAGGAGTCGATTGCGTCCACTCCCGCATCGATTGGATTCAAAATAAACCTTTTAGGAAAAGGCGCCAAATCGTTGTGTGGTCACCCCCTGAAGCGAATTTTCAATTGGAAGGAATTTCCAAGTACCAGTGAACTTCACTCATTGAGCCTGTAATTATCATACATAAAACAGAAAAATCTATTTTTCATCGATACCAAAAAATATCCGAGTTGTTGAATTCTCTCATTGTCAGATAGTGTTTTGTATATCGTTGTATATCGTATTGACTTTGTCAATCTCTAACGAATCTTTTGCTATAGCCGCTGTAAAGCATGATTATTGATTTAAAATTAAAAACAAATAAAACATGAAAGACTATAGAGGCTTACATGATCGCTAAAAGAACTTTGGTAATCGATGATTCATTAAAGGGACTGAAACCTTTGTCAACGGTATCTTCAAGGGTTACGCTCCCTCGTTGTTAGAGAACAGAGAAATAGTGTGCGCAATGAAGAGTCCATTGAGAGAGGTCACTATCCCTTTAAACCGAAAAGATATTCAAATTGAGGTTTTTGAAAAGAAGTGAGTGGTGAAATAGCACGCAAAACACGGAGAGTTTTCTCTGCTTCTTGTTATATCCGTCCTCTGGAATCAGCGTGGCTCCACGTATTATCAATTTTGCAGAAGCGATTTTGTTTCCTCGATGTCTAATATCGAAGATAAAGGGGGACAACGATAGAGTCCAGAGAAATAGTGTGCGAAGTGAAGAGACGGTTTGGTTTATCTCTTCGTAAAGTGTCATTTGGTTCTATACAAAAGCGGCGAGCGCTCACTGGAAATCATACATCGATCATGTCTCCTCTTCTGTGTTGTCTACTTTTCGTTGGTTCTGCGCTTGGGCAGACAAATCCCTGGGAACAGCGACAAATGGATGAAGTCCCTCAGATTCCATGCGATGAGGGCATGAAGAATGGACAGGAAAAGGTTAGTTGTTTTTCTGTGTCAATAAACCACATTGGTATCCTTGACAACTCAAATCGTAACATAGCGTAGCTCAACTTAGTAACTTAGCGTAACTTAACGTAGCGTAATTTATCGTAGCGTAGCGTGAGTAGACTCAATTTTTTTTATCCTTGACGGCTCAATTCGTAACTTATTTTTAGCGTAATAACTTATCGTAGCGTATCCTTTACAGCCCAAAGAGTAACTGAGTCGTTGTTTTGAAGGTATCCGGAAATGACAACGTATTACACTGTATAATTCACAGATTCAAATTTTCTCCGACTATACCTTTTTCTTTTTGTACCTAAAACGCTTTTTTTTCTTTGAAGAAATCCGGTAATGAGCTGTACGCGTGCCACATTGGGAACGACAACAAGGGAGAACTGTCCCTCGTTGGGTGCGTTTCGGATGAGGGTACATCGGTACGGTTTGGAGGCTTCGTCGACGAGGTGATATATCTTTGGGCATTGGGTGACCCGAAAATTGAATAAACTCAGGCAAACTTGGCTCAAGAAAGATTAGAATTTCAATTTGTTCAAGAAAAACCTCGAGGTGGAAGTTTTAGATCTCTGAGAAGTGTTTACCGTATAAGCCAAATCTCTCAATCTCCTTCTCGGTGCTGACATAGCGCTGAACATCCATAGATTATTGAAAATACAACAAATAAAATAAAATAATTTTGTTTTCAATTAAGGCGAATGGTACGTTCTACTGTCAATCTCGCTTTACGGACACAGGCCCGGAGATTTATACCTTCACGGATCCGCTAGATCACGAGAACAACTTCGTAGACTGCAAGAATCGAACGAATGGTAAGTGACGCTCCCCAAGCGAATTTCACTCTCCGCATTGGCAATACTCTCTCGTGGACGATGAAAGCGAGAGAGTGTGGCCAGAGCGGAGAGTTTCAAATTAGTTCGGGTGGACCTTTAAAATATCACCTCTTGATGGGGTATTACACTAGATATTGTCGAGTATTTCAATCTTTGGCTTGGAAAACATTGATTGGTAAAAAAGCGACATAATTTTTATTCAGAAGAAGTCTTCAAGGCTATCGATGGAAAGTATGAATATACTTGTGGGAGTGATGGAAAGGGAACAACTGTAAGAATATTAAAATTGATAATTTCCAAAATAATTAACATTAAACGTACATAAATGTAAATACTCAATATTCCATGAATTTTTTTTAGATTGAAAGATGGGCGGAAATGCGTAAAATTAAGAATTTTTTGAAGTGGAACACAGTTCCACAAATTCTAAAAGCCGAATCTTTTCAGACCGCATGCATTACTCCAAAGGGTGATAAAATTGCAGTCGGAGGTGTGAAAACTAATACAGAAGTAGTACATGGGTATAGTGCTTACAAGTAAGTTTAAAAAAAATTAAAATCAGTAATTCCGCTCTCTTGTTTTTGTTCGCGAATTGTAAAAAAAAATATCATTTTAGATGTGAGAAGAAGAATCATCGGGCCTTGCTAACAACTACCACTGATGTTTGTTTAAATTGTATTTACTTGATAAGACTCTCCGATGTTGTAAACTATGATAGTACGGGAGAGTTGCTTGGTCGGAGAATTTAAGGCACGATAAGAAACAAAAAGGGTCGATAGAGCGCATCTATAAAAACAGAAGAAATATGTCTGCCTTTCTTTTCTTTTCGTATCTTTCCGAGTAAGCGCAAAATACTGCTAGTTGTAATAGATAAAGAATGTGTACTGGTACGTTGCGAGAGGGGATAATTTAGTATTTTCTGGGTGACGCAATTATTGATTTTGTCGAATTAAGGAACCGATTAACGAGGAATTAGACGCGGATTCTCCTATTCCATGTGATGCAAATATGAAAGTTGGAGATATCAAGGTTTGTTTTATATGTGAAATTCTTGTAATACTATTCAGGAAATAATAAACATTGAATAAAATAGGTAGAACGACGAAAATACTGCGATATCTAGATCACAGCTTTGATACTATTACGAAAAACTGCGAGAGTCAACTTTGCCAATACTTTTGCAATACAACCAGGGAAAAAAGTTTACTCCACAGTACACAAGACCTGTGAAGTAATATATTTAACAGGCAACCGCGAAGGAACTGTTTTCGTGCGTCCTCGGGGATGATAACACAACTCATCTGTCAATCGTTGGGTGCGTTTTGGAGGAGGGAACGCGGCTGCGATTTGGAGAATTCATTGACAAGGTGCGACATTTCTTGCGGTGCTCGCATCGTATGTTTTAATCGCATTATGTACATCATGCGATCAACTGTTTATTGAAAATGTATAAAAAAATGTAAATTTGTATTCAAATGAAGGTGGATGAGACGATCCGGTGCGTATCGATGCCATCACATGGCGTCATGTCGAGTTTCCCCATGAAGATAGCACTCGATCACGATACCAACTTTGTAGACTGCGAGAAGCGAAAACCAGGTGAGCAGGGAACATGGTTTGAAAATCAAAATTTTTGCTGAATCTGCTCTTAGTTGCTCTAGATGTCGAATATTTCAATATTTGGCTTAGAAAAATTGATTATTGAAAAAAATTACATATTTATTATTCAGGAGAAGTCTTCAAGGCTATCGATGGAAAGTATGAATATACTTGTGGAAATGATGGAAAGGGAACAACTGTAAGAATAATAATAACATCATAAATAACATAATATAAAGCGTACGTGAATAGGTTATAAACCAATTTTGGTAGGACTGAATTATTGATATGTTCTTTATCATACTTTAAAAAAATTGTGTTGTGAGTTATAACTGAACTAAAAAATAAAAATCGCGAAATCATGAAATACTCAATCTTTTGGATTTAAAAATCTCAGAAAAAAATTGCATAAATAAAAAAATCCTTTCAGACCGCATGCTTTACTCCAAAGGATGAGAAAATTCAAGTCGGAGGCGTCAAAACTAATACAGAAGTGGTACATGGGTATAGTGCTTACAAGTAAGTTTAAAAAAATGAAAAATCAGTAATTCCGCTTACTTGTTTTTGTTCGCGAATTGTAAAAAAAATTAATTAATAAAATATCATTTTAGATGTGAGAAGAAGAATCATCGTGCCTTGTTGACAACTACCAGTGATGTTCGTTTAAAAATTATTCACTTATACATAACAAAATGGAAATGGAAAACTTTACTATACCTTTACCTTTTATATCTTAATGAATCAGTCTCTCCGTTGTCGTTGACCACGAAATTACGGGAGAGTTGCTTTATCGAAGAATTTAATGGGAAACAAAAAAGGGTCGATGTGTATAAAACAAGAAGAATTATGTCTGTCTTTCTTTTCTTTTCGCATCTTTTCGACTGAGCGTAAATTCCTGTTATGGTTCTTGGCTGTCGTAGATAAAGAAAGTACTGGTACATTGGGAGAGTCGGGATAATTTAGTATTTTCTTAGCGACGTAATTATTTATTTTCTCGAATTGAGGAACCAATTAACGAGGAATTGGACGGGGATCTTACTCCATGCGATGCTGATATGAAAGCTGGACAAACCAAAGTTAGTTTTATTTTATCTAGAGAACAGCAAAAGTGCAGGGACAACGTATTACACTGTATAATTCACCTATCCAAATTTGTCTCTAACTATCTCTTTTTTCTTTTTATACCTATGATGCAAATTTAGTAACCGTTTCCAATTCTTCGGTCTTTTGTAATACTCTAAAAACTGTGATTAAGTAATTTGCAGTTTGTCTCTTCTTTATTGTTTTCAATCAGTACATATACCATAATATATCTTCTCGTTTTTGTTCATAGAGAACAGAACAGAAATACACCATAATAGAGAACAATAGAAGAAACAATAGAAAGAATAATAGAAGAAATAGAGAACAGAACGGAAATACACTTTATCAAGATTAACTAAGCAGTGTTTCCACTGAATCTGAAGTGTCATAAAAGGGGATCTTCTTTCTTTAAATTCTTCTTCTTTCATCTCCTTATGATCCGCTATTGAGGCTCATAAGGAGATGAAAGAATAGAGAAGATAAATATATTATTAAGCACTTTTTTCCTTTGAAGAAATCCGGCAAGGATCTGTATGCATGTCTCAATGGGCATGACAACAAACTATATTTGACCCTCATTGGCTGCGTTTCGGATCGTGGTACACCGGTTCGATTTGGAGAATTCCTTGACGAGGTACGACATTTTTCGTTTTTTTTTTATATTTAATTTATTTTAATTTTATGGGATCTGGGTGATCAGTACTACTGCACTGTGTGGGTGGAGTAATTTTGTTGATCTCCATTTCCATTTCAAGAAACACTCGATGGAAATATCATTATTATTATTATTATTATTATTATTATTATTATTATTATTATTATTATTATTATTATGTTAGTGTAGAGCTTGGTTATGCCATAGGTAAAACGAAGAGTTGGATCATGATCCAACTCTTCGTTTTACCTATGGCATAACCAAGCTCTACACTAACATACTATCCAACATAATGAAGATAACCCAGTATAATCAATTCAATTATTATTATTATTATTATTATTATTATTATTATTATTATTATTATTATTATTATTATTATTATTATTATTATTATTATTATTATTATTATTATTATTATTATTATTATTATTATTATTATTATTATTATTATTATTATTATTATTATTATTATTATTATTATTATTATTATTATTATTATTATTATTATTATTATTATTATTATTATTATTAATAATATTTCCATTGAGTATTTCTTGAATATGGCACAAATTAGTATTGCAAATACAGATGGATAGGGGGGGGGTCCTTCATAGATCAATGAGGTTCAGTTCTTGCTTCAATCGGTTCATCATTCTTGTATATCTTGATGGTCTGTCAACATCTTCAACAACGTGATAAAGATTATTATTATTATTATTATTATTATTTTTAGATGGACAAGACGTTCGTGTGCATGGCTATGTCTTCGGTTATAGGCGTGAAGGGTCAATCCCATACGGTTCCGATCGATTCCGATGACAACTACGTCAAGTGTGACAATCGCACAAAAAGTGAGCTAAAAAGAATGGTTTATGGGTATATTCCATCCTAATTTTACTATCCTATTACTCACGTAGACAAAGCAAGTATTACCAAAGCAAAAATGGTTTACTTCCAAACGAATACCAACAATCCCAACAATCGGATAACATAAAGATCCTTAAATGCACAGACGAGCAAATCTCTCCGCTCTGACCATACTCTCTCGCCTGCTTTGTCTACGAGAAACGAGTGCTCGGGGTGAAAGTATTTTTACGCTGGAAAATATAAATTTCTGTTCAGTCTTCAAAGCTATCGATGGGAAGTATGAGTACACTTGCGGGGACGATGGAAAGGGACATACTGTAAGATATTTAATTTTAATAATCATTAAACGATACAATTTACTTCTTAACAATATTTTCGAAAAGATTTTCAGAACTGCATGTAATAATAACAACAATTTATCTACACCTGAACATTTAAAAAATTTAATCGTTTCAGTCATTTACAATAATATTGAAAAAAAATTATTCAGAGCGCTTGCTTCACTCCGACGGGTGTTCGCATTGAGGTCGGAAAGAGCGCTACTGAAAGAAATTTCATATACAGGTTCATTTCATTCATTACTTGATCTCATTCTCACTGTCATTTTGATCATCAATATCATGTCATTACTCAAAATTAGATTCAAAATGAAACGATTGACTTCAAATTTAAGTCATGAACAGAAATAGTGAACGCATTATTTATCACGATAATTAAGTGTGATATAATTATTCTCATATTGTACCCTTTCAAAATTCCCCATTTACAATTAATTACGTAATTCCTGTAATATTTACTATTTTTTGTAGGGAATATTATTAAACTCCCTCTTCGGTACTCACTCTTCAGTGAGGGGATGAATATTTAAATACAATAATACTAATACTAATATTTTTAAAAAATGCAAAAATTATGATTACAGTTGCGACAAGAAAAACTACCGGGCCCAGCTGTACGCTACGCTAGAGGTATTTATTTATTTATTTATCTATTATTGCTATATTAAAAAATACTGTCCCAGAATGGTATTGACATTTTGCAACTGAAATTTATTAAATTACCCTTTCGATCCCCTTTTAATCTAGTGATTTGTCTTCTCCTTAGTTCAGTTTTTCCAATGCCTTGGTTAATTTTTTCCCTCATTTTATGTGTTGATTGTGGGCTGAAAAAATAGTTCACAGTCAATGGCATTGGCATTAACGTTGACTGAATGCAAACATTAACAGACAAACAGCAGTTACTATTAACTCGAATTGAAGAAAAAAACAATAACCCATCACAGTCAAGGGGAAATCCAATTATTTATTGATGTGACTATGAACATATGGAATAAATAAATACATAAATACATAAATATATAAATAAATAACTCAGAAACCGTTGGACAATGACGGCAGCATGATTCCATGCGGAGAGGGCATGAAGGAAGGAGAGACCAGTGTCAGTTTTGTTTCTAATGAGAGTACACTAGGCCGGATTAGAACTAATGAATAATAACCGACGGATGATAACCATTTGCATACTTTTTTATTGGTATTTGTTTCTCATAAGCAAATATTTATCATGCGGTTCTAATCCATCGATTCTCAAACGACCTAGTGAGGGACTCTGGCATTTCAAAACTAGTAGTTTACTTTTCATTCCCAAATGAAGTAGACAAGTAAGCTTACTGCAAGTGAAAAAAGTGGTGTATACTACTGAAACACATTTCGTTCTTTCTCTTGTAGTAAACTTGCGGTAAGCTATAATTTTTTTTAATTTTTAAATAGACTGCTAGTTTGGAAAAACCAGAAGGGGGGGGGGGGGGTTCGAGGAGTGTTAGACTACATATTCTTACCTTGAAGGTATTATCGAGGGGAAGCGACAATGGGATCTTTGTCTGCATCCAATCATATCTGTCCCATGTTGGATGTGTTTCGGATCTAGGAACACATGTTCTATTTGGACAATTCGTCGACGAGGTATTTTTGGGTACATGTCCATCAAAATTTTCAGCCGTAGAGTAACATTTTGTTTCCACATGCACTATTGTTATCTCGAAAGACTAGTCATCCAAAACTCTTTTTCTTGTTTTTTTTTAAATATGAACATTGCAAGAGACAATGATCAGTGGAACCATCTCATTTTACTAAAGATCCGGTGACCCACCGCTTAATTGATCTCAATAAAGTGATTAAATGTTAAATGTTAAAAAACAATTTCATTGAATTCCATTAAAGGGGAATGTGACGGTCGTGTGCGATGAGCAGCTCGGGCTCGTTGAGATACCTATCGATCACGACAGCAACGTTGTACGCTGCGAGAATCGGAAAAATGGTTAGTGAAACCAGTGAAGAGGTTTGAAATTAAACAAAAAACACAGGAAAATGTACGAAAAGTATTATTGCTCTAGATTATGTGGAATATAATTTGAACTAGCCTTGGGTTCCGCCAAGTGGGAGCTGAGAGAGAGGGTGGACAGAGAGAGAGAGAGAGAGAGAGAGAAAGAGAGAGAGAGAAGAGAAAAAAGAGAGAGAAAAGTGGGCGTGGCATGAACAAACGGATGACCGTTCTGTTTTATATATAGTGTACGATATATAGATAAGTTAAATTTCAGGAGAAAACTTCACATCAATCGATGGACAATACGAATACACTTGTGGGAATGACGGAAAGGGAGAAACTGTAAGATTATTAAAATTTATAATAAATTAAATAAATTATATTAGCATACAAATATTTACTAAACAATTTTGATCTGGAAAAGAGATAACTAAGGTATCGAAATATCTTTTTTAGTTACCTTGGCGCGATTTTTCCCTGAACTAAAAATCAAACAACGAAATCAGAAAAATACTCTGTCTGGAGGCTTGAGTGATATATCAAAATGTGTGAAAGTGGGATGCAGTTCTATGAATCCTTTAAAAAGAATCTTTTCAGACCGCATGCTTTACTCATACGGGCGAACGAATTCCAGTCGGACAAAGCAAAAATTACACATACTTTGCTTTCAGGTAAGGGTTAAAGGAATAACCCATGCTAATTTTCCCCCGCATTGGCAATACTCTCTCGTAGATAAAAAAAGCGAGAGAACTGCGAGAGCGGAGAGATTAAAATTAGCTTGGGGTGTTGCTTTAATAGTAAGGGTTTATCCAATTAGTAGTTCAATTTATATAAACAAATCTTACAATTAATATTCATTACAGATGCGTGAAGAAAAATCATCGGGCCGTGTTGATCTATGATCAGGTTTGTTTAAACAATTTCTTTACTAATATCTAAAAAAAGCAAAAAAAATGGAATTAATATCCTGCCTGAACTCAAAGGTCTGTCCGATTATGTACAGTAAAAAACGGAGATTTTGACTTTAATATTTTACATTATTCATTGATATTGCTAGCATGTGCAAGTCGTACAATTAATGTACATGCGTAACATATATTTAGTGCATGCTAAAATTTATTTAAAATATATATAAGAATAATTATTGCTAACTTGACTTGGCTGAATTAAGGTTGAAGTGAATGAGGGTTCCTCGGCTCATTGTGATAATGGCATAGAAGTTGGAGATTTTATGGTTGGTTTTGTTTCGTTGTCGGAATCAAATACATTTCGGGCCCGCAATCGCTCCCCCTCGCCTCCCTCTGAGAATGCGGGCCCGCAATGATTTTACGCGCCAATGCGCGCAACCCCCGAATAGCCAACTCTAATAACGGTCTTGTTACTTTGAAGGTATCCCGTGATATGTTGCTCGAGTGTGTTCTTGGAAAGGACGGGCAACCTACGTTCTCCTTCGCCGGCTGCGCTACGAAGGAGGGAAGACCGGTGCGATTTGGACAATCCGTTGATGAGGTACGGTATATTTTAATAATAATAACTATTTATCGCATCTTTCAATTTGATGACAGTTAAAATAAAATATTTGATAGTACAAGAGATAAAATAAGAAGAAGCGAGAAGAACTGTAACAGCTAGGTCAGGTCACAGTATTAAATTACGAACATAAGATTTTTTGTAACCGTATACACTACCACGCCATTATATAATGATACATGAGGGAAGCTAGCTGGAGCTACAAGGTGAAGAAGGATCATCTTTCTTGAAAATATATATCAATACAATTGTTTTAATTGAATGAAGGGAAATACGACGTCCGTCTGCATGTCAAGTGAAGGGGGCGCACCTCCAAGGCTTTCATCGATGTCGCTCGATGACGAAACGAACTACGTAGACTGTACGAAGCGCGGAAATGGTAAGCGATAATGAAAAAATAACAGAAGATTCCATTACTCTCATTTCAATATCTTTTTTTATATATAGCAAATATCTTTTTCTTTAAAAAAGAAAAAAGATATTTGCCTTTAGAAGATAAATTTAATTTTTATTTTATAAAAAAATATTCTATAATTTTTATTTTAAACATTCAGGAGATAAATTCGAATCGCTCGATGGAAAGTACAAATACAAATGTGGAGCCGATGGAAAGGGAAAAACTGTATGATTTATTTAATTAGTAATCTATTATACTATTGAAAATATATAAAAACAAAGCAGATTTTGGTTCGAATAGAGAGAAGGAGGTTATATTTGCCATTTTTTCGCATATGAAATGTATTTTTTCAAAGTGCGCTCGCACAGAAAGAGACAACTGATGAAACATATTTTTTATGAGAGGAATCGCGAGAAAATCGACCGTTTCGGAGGGTCCGCGGCGGTAGAAATTTCGATCCCCTGAAAATTTCAGATTAAGTACTTTGAACGATGCTCTATCGAACTGCGTTGGCCGAATTTGCATATCTGCTCTCATTTTCGAGTTACGGTAGGTCAAAGTTGGCAGGTACGGTATTTTTGGCTCGAGTGTGCGTCAGAAAAATGATCAGAACTCCGTTCAAAATAATGATAGAAACTTTTTTTAAAAAAGGATCAAAAGAGGAGAATTTGGGCAACATTTCCCAGTTGATGACGTCATTTGTCGACCATGCACCGGTGCGGGGCGGTCGGTTTTATGAAAAAGTGACGTAACTTTCCTAATCGGAAAAAGTGCACTTTTCTTCTATGCGCGTTTTGTTGCACCCATATGTGTCTAAAAATGACCCAAGTTTCAGAGGATTTGAGAAATGCAAAAAAAAGCGTTGATTTTAGTGACGCGACCTCGGACATGTCAATGGAAAGAACGGCTTATTCATTTATCAAGAAGCAGCAAAGGTGCTTAAATGACTCAAAAACATCCGAAAAACATTACGAGCTCAAAATAGCCATATATGACAGTTATTTGAAGCCCAAAATCACCGAGTTCCGAAAAATTAAAAAAAAACCATATTTTGCTTTTCCACGTGGAAAAAACGTTTCAGTAATGTTAATTAATCTTTATAATATTTCTTATAATGTTTTTGAACATTTATGTTTTGGAAGTGAAGGCCTACCTGCTCTTAGAGCCGAGATATCCGCCATCGAGATTACACGCGCGCGCCCCAACTCCGCGCGACTGCTCATCATCCGCTCTCTCACTCCCACACGCTCTTTCGTGAACAGAAAGGGAGAGAAAAAAGGGAGAAGGGAGACTAACATCTGGCAACTACACGAAATGGAGATGTTAGAAAACTCTGAGCGAACTACGATAAATAAATAAATAAAATAAGCAAAATCATTCGAGGCGTCGAGGTGAAGAGGTACCGCTCTAAAAACACAGAGCGGGTTCGAACCCCGGTTCGATCCAAATCTTTTGCTGATTTTTACAGACATAGAAAACGTGTTCCAAGGTATTTTTTCGTGCTAAGAATGATGAAACAAGTTGTTTTGAGTCATTCTGAGCTGGAAAACGTTCATTTTATGGCAACACATCTCTTCTCAAAGGGTAATAGAGGCGGATGGGCGCACAACGACCTTCCGCGCTAGCGAAATGCTCTTCCCGCGCTAAAAGTATAAAACGCAAGTAAAACAATTTATGGATCCCCTAGCACTGCTAGTAATCTACTACAAATTATTGTCAATCCATCACACATTTAATTTGTCTCTGTCTCATTCGATCACTAAAGTAAAAACATCCTTAAATCACCCATTTCTCTTTGTAATATGCTATTTCAATGTTAATTGTTTTCAATTATGACTGATTTCTCTAATAAATGTATCTTATCTAACATTAGTTTTGACATTGTACTTCATCATTCCTTGAAGAGAGAGAGAGAGAGAGAGAGAGAGAGAGAGAGAGAGAGAGAGAGAGAGAGAGAGAGAGAGAGAGAGAGAGAGAGAGAGAGAGAGAGAGAGAGAGAGAGAGAGAGAGAGAGAGAGAGGATGGTTTGGGGGGGGGGGGGGCTCACACTCGTTCTTTGTTGTTCAAATGCAACTCTGTTCGCTCAGAGTTTTCTAACATCTCGATTTCGTGTAGTTGCCAGATGTTAGTCTCCCTTCTCCCTTTTTTCTCTCCCTTTCTGTTCACGAAAGAGCGTGTGGGAGTGAGAGAGCGGATGATGAGCAGTCGCGCGGAGTTGGGGCGCGCGCGTGTAATCTCGATGGCGGATATCTCGGCTCTAAGAGCAGGTAGGCCTTCACTTCCAAAAACATAAATGTTCAAAAACATTATAAGAAATATTATAAAGATTAATTAACATTACTGAAACGTTTTTTCCACGTGGAAAAGCAAAATATGGTTTTTTTTTTCAAATTTTTCGGAACTCGGTGATTTTGGGCTTCAAATAACTGTCATGTATGGCTATTTTGAGCTCGTAATGTTTTTTCGGATGTTTTTGAGTCATTTAAGCTCCTTCATTTAAGATTCTTTGCGTTTGTCTCGGTTCTGAGCGGTTCATCTCTCGTTCGACTGTTCTTCTCTCACCGAATAAACATCAACAACGTAAAAGGATCCACTCCTAGAAGACTATAGGCAAGTCAGGAGTTGTATGCCTTCCATCAAGCAATTGCTGACGAAGTATTGAGCGAGGACTTCGTGGGTTACCTCTCTCTATTTTGCTGATTTCTCTTTCGTGATTCACTATTCGAAAAGGATCAAGTGTAGCGGCTTTGATTTTGAATAATGTCTTCAGTAGCTGATCACAAGAAGATGAATGATGAATTATTTAAGATAGAAGTACCCCTTGTATGGGACCTCAGCACGCCCAGACTAATCAGTCGTTTAGTGGCAACCATTCCCTCCCCTATGGTTCTGTGCTTGATAAAGGTCGTTAAACTGTAAAGCTCCTTTGCTGTTTCTTGATAAAGGAATAAGCCGTTCTTTCCTTTGACAGGTCCGAGGTGGCGTCACTAAAATCAACGCTTTTTTTGCATTTCTCAAATCCTCTGAAACTTGGGTCAGTTTTAGACACATATGGGTGCAACAAAACGCGCATAGAAGAAAAGTGCACTTTTTCCGATTAGGAAAGTTACGTCACTTTTTCATAAAACCGACCGCCCCGCACCGGTGCATGGTCGACAAATGACGTCATCAACTGGGAAATGTTGCCCAAATTCTCCTCTTTTGATCATTTTTTAAAAAAAGTTTCTATCATTATTTTGAACGGAGTTCTTCTCATTTTTCTGACGCACACTCGAGCCAAAAATACCGTACCTGCCAACTTTGACCTACCGTAACTCGAAAATGAGAGCAGATATGCAAATTCGGCCAACGCAGTTCGATAGAGCATCGTTCAAAGTACTTAATCTGAAACTTTCAGGGGGTCGAAATTTCTACCGCCGGGGGTGGTCGAACCACTGGCGATTCCTCTCTTATATCTTCTATGCCACTCGCATATTCACATTGTACTCGTTGCGCTCAATATAGTAATCATACTAAAAAGAATGCAAAAACTCTTGATATGATAGTGAGGTGTGTTTGGATCTTTATCAAAATGTTTAAAGCTGTGTCATCTGAGACCGTGGTTTAGGATTTAAGATATCAATCATGAATCAATAATCCTAACTATAAGGGGTTAATTTGAAATGTAATGAGGTTGTCATGACGTGAGATGGAAAGATCTATCCCTAAATTCAGCTCAATCCTAAACTCCATCCCTAAATTCAACTCAATCATAAACTCCATCCCTAAATTCCAAATCGATTTCTTGAAGATCGAATGCCTTACACCAAAGCGTGATTGGATTCCAGTTGGAGTAGAAAAAAATATCAACGGCATTAATTTCAAGTAAGTGTATGCAGTGACTACTATACAAATCATGGTTTTGGTCACGCTATCTTGTACACAGAAGAAGATAAAGAGTGATAGTATTCAATCAGTGCTTGAAATCAACTGCAAAATCGTCAAATAATTGCAGGTGTGAACAGAAGAATCATCGAGCCGTGCTCATCTCAACCGTCCAGCCTAAGGTATTTATTATATATTCAAAAATTAATTAAAAAAACAAAAATGAAAAAAAATAAAATAAAAATATGGCTGAAAGACTAAGATGACTCCCCGCTATCACACACTCTCGTAAAGTACGGTAGCGTAACGAGAACGGAGAGGCGCAATCTTTCTTCAGAGACGATAATTGATTTTCTTCAGGAAAAGGGTGTTAGTTGCAGCTACAACGGACAGCTACATAAAATCACTGATACGTATGTTTTTCGAAATGTTTATATTCCAAATTCAGCAGACCATTAAAGCACACACCATGACCTAATTTGCAACTCTCCGCTCTTACAAAGGTTTCTCGAATTCTTTCTCCACGACACAGCTTTGCCGAATCGAAGAGCAAAATTAGCTCGGGGTGTGCCAACAGTAATAATGATCAACGCACCGAAAAAAAACTTAGCTAACCTAGCCCTGTGCGCAGAACAATTCATCCAAAGCCCTCTACTCAAGGCTTTCAGAACACTTGCCAACGAACCCGATCAATGGTCTTGAAAGTCTTGTATATGACACTGAGTGCACACGAGAGCATGCTGCTTTTAATAAAAATTTTTCATTTTTGACATGTTTTCACTGTTCGAACACTCTCTGATCCATGATAGCATAGTGAATCATCTATTATATTAGAGAATAAAAGAGAGGAATCGTTCGAAAATAATCATTATTCTCGAATAAAATCTGCATTTAAGAGACCGGTTCGGTAAGACTCGAGCATGGTCCGGACATTCGCCAAGACTTTCGATCTGGCCCTCAATACTTTCATCATAGACACATACCAGGGGGAGACCGATGAAAGTTATAGTGAAAATGCCCTTAGGCTCAAACCCGGCTCACATATGTCGCATAAAATAAAAAATTGAAAAATTCATAACTTTTCAATCTTGATAGCTAGCAAGGGAATGCCCTGAAGCCACACTCACCGATCAGCTCCAAATTTTTACTGGAGGTATATCTCATATAGGGATGATGTTTGGCGGTATCAGAAATTGCAAAGCTCTTCTTTGAAATTTTATAATTTATTTTAAAATGGACAAAAAACAATGAAAACACTTTCAAAATCGATTTTTTGCAATAAAATTTGCATATCTGAATGCGTTAACCTTTCGCAATTTGCATACGATGTTATGGTGCTACTTCTGATAAAGATGTGCACGCTGTAAATTTTATCATCGATTTTTAAAAAATATTTTTAAAATTTCAAAGAAGAGCTTTGCAATTTCTGATACCGCCAAACCTCATCCCTATATGAGATGTACCTCCAGTAAAAATTTGGAGCTGATCGGTGAGTGTGGCTTCAGGGCATTCCCTTGTAGGACTTTAATTTCGTTTCATTGGTGAATATCATGCCATGCACTCTTATAAACACAGCCGAGCAGTAATTTCATATCGTTCTGAATATGTTTTTTCGTGTCTGATTTTCGGATTTTTCGTCTTCTATCCTCGTTGAACAGATACTGCAGGCAATGAAATAGTAAATATTGTAGCCCTGACAATTCTGTACATAGTGGTCACATTCCCTTGACAATCCAAGTTTTCAGAGTCATCGATAATTGCAACCGAATGTGAGAAATGTGTAAATTTCAAAAATCAAAATTAAATTTCTCGAAATTCGCAAGAGTAAGAGGTAGCTGTATTATGTCATTTCACTCGTAGCGCGGCGCGTAAATAGGAAAAATATACTAATAGACTCAGACTACATTTTTAAAAAATTGAGAAAAATAATTATTTTATTTTTATTTTTTCAAACTGCACATTGAGTCGACCGTCAATGCAAGTTGATTCATAGGGTGGATGGTGGCTGATGCATGTGTGTTTGCAGAAACGACTGCAACGTGAAGAATCGTTGTTTCGCAGATCTCGAATTTATTTTTTTAATTACCAAACTCGAATATTTATATGTTTATTTCATATAAATCGGTTGGAAGGTGGTGTACTGCATCCAAAGCTCTACTATTTCTATCAGTAGGAGTATACGGTATTCAACTGCCGTAATCGCCTGGAATCGCGAACTGATTTTTTTTTCAGTCGACCCATGATTTTGAACCATGACCCGGGGTTCATGGTTGAGAATGGCTGAGGTCTAAAAATTAATGATGATCCCAGACCAAATACTATTTGGCATTTTTTGAACAGTGGGCCAACTTTTATTTTTATGGATACCATAACTCGAATTACCGTAACAGTAATGCACGCACCTAAATTTTTGGAGAATTTCACCACATTATTATAGGATACGGTAGCTAGATTACGGTAATTCGAGTTATGATATCCATACAAATAAAAGTTGGCCCACTGTTGATATAATGCCTAATAGTATTTGGTCTGGGATCAACATGAATTTTTCGACCTCAGCCATTCTCAACCATGAACCCCGGGTCATGGTTGAGAATTTTAAAAAAATTGAAAAAAAAGTTAGTTCGCGATTCCTGACGGTTACGGTAGTGCAGTACAGTACACTCCTACTGATAACAATGGTACACCTTTGGTTTCTGTACGCCACTTTCCAACCGATTTATATGAAAAAAACATACAAATATTCAAGTTTGATTATTTAAAAAATAAATTCTAGATCTGCGAGACGACGATTCTTCACGTGGCATTTGTTTTCGCAAACGGACATGCATCAGCCACCATCCGCCCTATGAATAAACTTGACTTCACGGTCGACTCAATGTGCAGTTTGAAAAAATAAAAATAAAATAATTATTTTTCTCATTTTTAAAAAAATGTAGTCTGAGTCTATTTGTATATTTTTTCTGTGTATGCGCATAGCTACGAGTAAAATGACATTATAAAGCTAACTCTTACTCGTGTGAATTTCAAGAAATTAAATTTTCGATTTTTGCAATTTACACATTTCTCACATTCGGTTGCAATTATCGATGACTCTGAAAACTTGGATTGTCAAGGAAATGTGACCACTATGTACAGAATTGTCAGGGCTACAATATGTACTATGTCATTGCCTGCAGTATCTGTTCAACGAGGATAGAAGACGAAAAATCCGAAAATCAGACACGAAAAAACATATTCAGAACGATATGAAATTACTGCTCGGCTGTGTTTATAAGAGTGCATGGCATGATATTCACCAATGAAACGAAATTAAAGTCCTAGCTATCAAGATTGAAAAGTTATGAATTTTTCAATTTTTTATTTTATGCGACATATGTGAGCCGGGTTTGAGCCTAAGGGCATTTTCACTATAACTTTCATCGGTCTCCCCCTGGTATGTGTCTATGATGAAAGTATTGAGGGCCAGATCGAAAGTCTTGGCGAATGTCCGGCAGGGGGTCAAAATGCTCGAGTCTTACCGAGCCGGTCTCTTAATACGTACTAAAATGAAAATATTCAAAAACATTGGTCGGATAAAAATAGGGATGAGGCTATCCAATGTAATTTTATTCAGATGGGAGGTGAACGGCGGGAAATTCGTCCTCTATTGTCAAAAAGATTGGATTTCCGTTCTACATTGCCAAACTCCATACGGAGAACCAATAGCCATAGACGGTGAAGTCACAATGGGAGCATGGGTGAGTGAAAAATATTCTCAATTTCCTCCTGGAATTGGGCAAGATCAAGAATTTCGCTCCCTTTTCCCTTTATAAATGATGGGAATCGGGTAGAAGTTCAATTCACATTTTGAGGGTATGGTCTAGTGTCTAGGATCTGATTTCTGAGGCGGTATATAACGGTGACAATCCGTTTGCAGGCAAACGTGGCATCGAATAAATCTCGAATAAATAGATCAATATTTTCATGAAGAATTTTTCGTTCGTTCCGATTTAACCGCACGATCTCGTCGCATCAATACGTGTCTATGAGAAAAATGAAAAATATGCGAAATACAATAAAATTTAAAATATTTTTTTTCAGACCTACAAGTGCCATCGCAAAAACGACAACATAACGATTCAGTACTCACGCGAGGCGAACAAAGCCTGACCTATGAAATGATTTATTACATGAAATTATGTTGATAAAATTTATTATGATGCATTCGTTTATCTACTTAACCAAGCAAATATGATAATTAAGGCAATTTAACCATGGTACTGAGATAATTTAAGAATCATAGCTCGTTTCGTTGACAATAAAAATAAAAAGTAATAACGGAAACATGCTGAATCAGAATATATTTGTCCGATCTCCTATCCGATTACACATTAAATACAGGAAAAGCTATAAATATGTCTTTGTCTTTCAAAACTTAATTTGTTGTCACTCACCAATCTACCTTTGTTATGTTCCATTCTAAATATTTATCCTTCCTCCATTTTATTCATTTCGTTTTATCCTCCTGTTCTCAGTGCACCCCCCCCCCCCCAAAACAATCAATATTACTCGTATCATTACGTTTTATTTCAAATGTTTATCGTGACATGTAGATATTTAAAAAAAAATTTCTTTTAGAAACAATTATGTAAAGGTAAAGTGATCGCGCTACTCAAGTCACACGAAGTCGTGCGGGTGCTCACTATCAGTGCTAATCCAGAGTTATTTAAGGCCTATTCTTGTCTAATAGTTGCCAATAGCAATCGTATCTCCGCTGTCGAATTTCCGTTTAATGAATGACTAAGTTGAGCGCTGAGATAACGCGGAGAACTAGTGCATTATTGCGCGCATTATAGCGTCTTCTCCAATTTTAAGTCCGTGCACAGACCTCCGTTGCATTTTTTAAGTACCTAGTCTTAATCTACAGAAGAAGGGCTTTCAAATGAGGTATAACTCATCTCTCATCGCCAGATTAATGTAAAAGAGGTTCCTTGTAAGCTAATTCTATTCTCCGCTCCGACAACACTCTCTCGCGGAAAAGAAGCAAATGAGAGAATGTGGCCATGGTGGAGAGTATCAAATTAGTTTGGGGTGAGGCTTTAAGAACAGGGCCGGGATTATTTTTTGGCGTGAATGCACTGATTTTGAAAAAAAAGCAAGATGAATATCGAATCCAACATAGAGTTGGCTATTCGGGGGTTACGGGCCCCGCAACCTCGGAGGGTGGCGCGGAGGCGCTGAGAAAGGGGGCATGACATCGCAAGGGACGTTGCGGGCATGCATGCCATTGTGGGCCGCAAAGGCATTCGGGCCCGTAGCCCGAATAGCCAACTTAAATCCCAAACACAATAGCTTTGCAAGCCAATATATTTTTTGTCTGAGAAGTAGTTTTTTTTTCTTCAATAGTTAACTTACAAAGCATTCTAGAAGGCTATTTCGCAACGTTGAATAGAATCTCCGGAGGTAGTCTCTTGACATCTCCGAGATCGCTTTAAATCTTAAGACTCTTTCCGTGTACCTAAAATAAAATATTTGGAAACTTACATTACGCGCTGCTGCTTCTTCTAAGTAAACAATATAGATTGAACTTTCATGAAAGATCGAATACATCACCAAGAATTGAATCATCATTCCATAGCTGATTATATTCACGAACAGATTTGAGGAATGCGAAGACAGAAAATACTGGAGACAAGAGGAATGCTACTCTGGCACGTTTTTCCGGTATATGACTGCACTCACAATCAGTATCCATTAGAGGGAGAGTGGCCTCTATCAACGGCCTCTTCATTGCGCACACTATTTCTCTGCTCTCTAACAACAAGAGAGCGTAGACCGTTGAAGAGACCTTTGACAATGGTTTCAGTCCCTTTAACAACCACTTGTTCCTTGGCAAGACGTAAGGAATTTCGCAAGAACATCGATTTAATTCTTCTATATATTACTTCTCTTATCACTAATGTATTTTTGCTGCCGAACCTGTCACGAGTGTATCAAACAAATAAATAAATATATCGTTTTATATCCTTTTGATATCGATTGACTGAGTCGATCTACAACGAATTCTGCTATTGATTGTTGATTAAAATGAAAGGCGATAGAGGAGGTTTACAGGACCGTGAAAAGAAGTACGTTAATCGATGATTCTCTACAACGAAATGGTTGAAAATTCAGGGGTATATGAAAAGTACTGAAATAACAAGTAATTGTAAAACACACGTCTCTAACTCTTTTCCTATCTGTTATCTAGAATCGTCGTGTCTACGCGTATTACCAATGTTGCAGAAGCGATTTTCTTTCCTCGACGTCTAATATCGAAGATAAAGGAGGACAACGATTGAGCCCAGAGAAATAGTGTGTGAAGTGAAGAGACGGCGTGGTTTATCTCTTCTAAAGTGTCATTTGGTTCTATACAAAAGCGACGAGCGTTCACTGGAAATCATACATCGATCATGTCTCCTCTTCTGTGCTGTCTTCTTCTCGTTGGTTCTGCGCTTGGGCAGAGAAAACCTTGGGAGGAGGGACCAATGGATGAAGTACCTCAGATTCCATGCGATGAGGGAATGAAGAATGGACAGGAAAAGGTTAGTTTTTTTTTTCTGACAATAACCCTATTTTTATCCTTCAAAGCGTTTCCAAGGTTAGCTTAACTTGCAATTAGTAACTTAACGTAGCTTAACTTATCGTAGAGTAGCGTCAGTAGACACTATTTTTATCCTTGACGGCTCAATTCGTAAATTAGCGTAATAACTTATCGTAGCGTATCCTTAATAGCTCAAGGAGTAACTGAGTCGTTGTTTTGAAGGTCCGGTAATGACAATGTATTACACTGTATAATTCACAGATTCAAATTTGTCTTTGTCTATTTTAATTTTTTTTTTAATTTGTCTAATTTGTTAAAACGCTTTTTTCTTTGAAGAAATCCGGTAGTGAGCTGTATGCGTGCCACATTGGGAATGACAACAAGGGAGAACTGTCCCTCGTTGGGTGCGTTTCGGATGAGGGTACACCGGTACGATTTGGAGGATTCGTCGACGAGGTAAATACGACATTTTTGGTCATTGGATGACCCGAAAATTGAATAAAAAGTGGATGTGGGAAGGGGAATCAAGCAAACTTGGCTCAAGAAAATTAGAATTTCAATTTGTTCAAGTAAAATCTCGATCTGGAAGTTTTAGATCTCTGAGAAGTTTTTACCGTATAAGCGAAATTTCTCAATCTCCCTATCGGTGCAGACATAGCGCTGAACATCCATAGTTTCTTGAAAACACAACAAATTACATTAAATTAATTTTGCGTTCAAATTAAGGCGAATGGTACGTTCTACTGCACATCAAAAACTTCGGAAATGGGCCTGTCGATTTCTACCTTCACTACACCTCTTGATCACGACAGCAACTTTGTAGACTGCAAGAATAGAAAAGATGGTAAGTGACGCACCGCAAGCTAATTTCTCTCTCCGCATTGGCAATACTCTCTCGTGGACAACGAAAGCGAGAGAGTGTGGTCAGAGCGGAGAGTTTCAAATTAGTTCGGGGTGGACCTTTAAAATATCACCTCTTGATGGGGTATTACACTAG
>CALSFV010000206.1:850000-1167500 GCA_943737045.1 Parapristionchus giblindavisi | reverse complement strand
TACATAAATTGGTAAAAACATTTTGGTAAGACTGCATTATTGATATATTCTTTGATTTTTTAAAGTCGGACGCAGTTCCACAAATTCTAAAATAAAGAATCCTTTCAGACCGCATGCATTGCACGCACGGACGATCGAATTCCAGTCGGACAAAGCAAAAACTACACATACTTTGCTTTCAGGTAACAGTAGGCGTTTATCCAATCAGTAGTTCAGTTTATATAATTAAATCTTACAATTAATAATAATTACAGATGCGTGAAGAAGAATCATCGGGCCGTGTTGATCTATGATCAAGTTTGTTTAAAAATTCTTTACTAATATCTAAAAAAAACAAAAAAATGAAATTAAAGGGAGCGTAATCTCACTCAATGGTCTCTTCGACGCGCAATGCTCTCGTTGTTAGAGAACAGAAAAATAGTGTGCGCAATGAAGAGATCATTGAGTGAGGTAACGCTCCCTTTAATACACTGCCTCAACTCAAAGGTCTGTCCGATTATGTACAGTAAAAAAAGGGAGATCAACGTTTTTGACTTTAAATATTTACATTATTTATTGACATTGCTAGAATGTTCAAGTCGTACAATTAATGTACATGCATAACATATATTTGTGCATGCTAATATTTATTTAAAATATATATAAAAATAATTATTGTTAACTTAACTTGGCTGAATTAAGGTTGAAGTGAATGAGGGTTCCTCGGCTCATTGTGATGGTGGCATGGAAGTAGGAGATGTTAAGGTTGGTTTTCTTTCGTTGTCGGAATCAAATACATTTCGGGCCCGCATCCTCGTCTCCCTCTGAGGATGCGGGCCCGCAATGATTTTACGAGCCAATGCGGACCCGCAAGCCCCCAATAGCCAACTCTACTAACGGTCTTGTTACTTTGAAGGTATCCCGTGAGGTGCTGTTCGCTTGTGTTCTTGGAAAGGATCAGCAACCAGTGTTTTCCTTCGCCGGCTGCGCTACGAAGGAGGGAAGACCGGTGCGATTTGGACAATCCGTTGACGAGGTACGGTACGTTTTGATTGTTGCTGTATACACTACCACACCATTATAATGATACCTGAGGGAAGCTAGCTGGAGCCTCAAGGCGAAGGACCAACTTTTTGAAAACATAACAATTAAATTCTTTATTCGAATGAAGGGAGATACGACGTTCGTCTGCATGTCTAGTGAAGGGGGCGCACCTCCAAGGCTTTCCGAGATGTCGCTCGATAACGAAATGAACTACGTGGACTGTACGAAGCGCAGAAATGGTGAGTGATAATGAAAAAATAACAGAAGATTCCATGACTCTCATTAAAAAGAAAGAGATTTTTTGGCAACTTGGAAGATTAATTAGATTTTTATTTTTAAGTCACACCCCAAGCTAATTTGAAACTCTCCACTCTGACAATTCCCTCTTGCTTTTTGTTTACGAGAGAGCGGATCGTAAAATAATCTCGGTGTGTTCCTTTTAAGTGTGCTCGCAGATGATATGCACAGCTTATTTGAAATCAACCCCACGACATGTTTTTTATGAATGCATTATCTTTATCTTGAATACGTCGAATATTTCTATGTTTGAAAATAAATTTTCATTAAGATGAAACATTCGAATCCCTTGATGGAAAGTACAGGTACCAATGTGGAGCCGATGGAAAGGGAAAAACTGTATGATTTATTTAATCAGTAATATATTAAATGATTGAAAATATAAAACAAAGCAGATTTTGGTTCAAAAAGATAAGATATTTGCCCATTATTTCGCTTATGAAATGTGTTTTTTTTTCAAATTGCGCTTGAACAGAAAGAGAAAACTGATGAAACATTATGTTCTCACCTGTATAAGGCACCTCAGCACTCCCTTTTATCCACGACAACTATTTATGAGAGTCTTGTATCCACTATGCCACTCGCATATTCACATTGTACTCGATGTGCTAGATATAATAATCATACTAAAAAGAATGCAAAAAACTCTAGATATGATAGTGAGGTGTTTTAATGGATCTTTATCAAAATGTTCAAACTGTGTCCCCTCTGATCGTGGTTTATGATTAAGATATCAATCATGAACCAATAATTCTGACTAGAAGGGGTTAATTTTAAATGTAATGAGGTTGTCATGAGGTGAGATGGAAAGAGACTCCATCCCTAAATTCAACTCAATTCTAAACTCCATCCCCCAAATTCCAAATCGATTTCTTGAAGATCGAATGCCTTACACCTAAGCGTGATTGGATTCCAGTTGGAGAAGAAAGACATGTCAGCGGCATTAATTTCAAGTAAGTGTACATACAGTGACTACTATTAAAATCATTGTTTTGGTCACACTATCTTGTATTTAGAAAAAGTTAAAGAGTCATAATATTCATTCAGTGGTTGAAATTAACTGAAAAATCGTCAAATAACTGCAGGTGTGAACAGAAGAATCATCGAGCTGTGCTCACCTCAACCGTCGAGCCTAAGGTATTTATTAATTATTCAAAAATTAATTTTAAAAAGATGAAAAAAAAACAAAATTTTTGAAATGCAAATATTACCCTCCGCTATCACGCACTCTCGTAAAGTATGGTGGCGTTACGAGAACAGAGAGGCACAAACTTTCTTCAGAGACGATAATTGATTTTCTTCAGGAAAAGGGAGTTAGTTGCAGCTACAACGGAAAGCTGCATAAAATCACCGATACGTATGTTTTTCGAAAAGTTTATATTCCAAATTCAGCAGCCCATTAAAGCCCACACCCTGATCTAATTTGCAACTCTCCGCTCTTTCAAGGGTCTCTCGAATTCTTTCTCTAGGCCACAGCTTTGTCGAAGCGGAGAGGAAAATTGCCAACAGTGATAATGGTCAACGCACCGAAAAAAAAACCTATCTGACGTAGCCCTGTGCGCAGAACAATTCGTTCAAAGCCCTCCACTCAAGGCTTTCAGAACACTTGCCTACAAATCCGATCAATGGTCTTGAAAGTTTTGTATATAATTTGCACATGAGAGCATGCTGCTTATCCTGAAAATGTTTCATTTTTGACATGTTTTCGTTTTCCGAACACTGTCTGATACATGATAGCATAGTGAATCATCGGCCGATCTATTATATTGGAGAAAAAAAGAGAGGAATCGTTCGAAAATAATACTTATTCTCGAATAAAATCAGCATTTCATACGGAATAAAATGAAAATATTCAAGAACTTTGGTCGGACAAAAACATATGGATGAGGATGATCTAATGTAATATTATTCAGATGGGAGGTGAACGGTGGAAAATTCGTCCTCTATTGTCAAAAAGATTGGATTTCCGTTCTACATTGCCTAACTCCATACGGAGAACCAATAGCCATAGATGGCGCAGTCACAGCGGGAGCATGGGTGAGTGAAAAATCGGCCGCCGTATTAATTTCCTCCTGAAAATGGTCAAGATCAAGAAGTTCGCTCCATTTTCCCCTTATAATGGGTCTCCGTAAAAGTGTAGCAACGCCT
Organism: Parapristionchus giblindavisi; assembly: GCA_943737045.1. Taxonomy (NCBI): domain Eukaryota; kingdom Metazoa; phylum Nematoda; class Chromadorea; order Rhabditida; family Diplogasteridae; genus Parapristionchus; species Parapristionchus giblindavisi. The sequence continues at coordinate 1,164,032 of CALSFV010000206.1, read as the reverse complement.
ACAACTAGGAATTTTTTTTGTCTCCGATTTCGATAAAAGTCGGTCAGTGAAAGTGGTAGGGGGTCATGAAGAGGCCTAGCCACGTGATTTGACCAAAATTGCAAATTATCGATTGTTTGTGATCTACCCTTAAAAATAAATGTACATTAATGATGGGAATCGGGTAGAAGTTCAATCCATTTTTTGAGGGTATGGGCTAGTGTCAGGGATCTTTGATTTCTCAGGCGGTATATAACGGTGACAATCCGTTTGCGGGCAAACGAGGCATGGAATAAATCGCGAATAAATAGATTAATATTTTCATGAAGAATTTTTCGTTCGTTCCAGTTTAATAGCACGCACTCGTCGCATCTATGAGAAAAATGAAAAATATGCGAAATACAACAAAAAAATTAAATAAATTTTTTTTTCAGACCTACAAGTGCCATCGCAAAGCCGACAACATAACGATTCAGTACTCACGCGAGCCGAACACAGCCTGAACTATGAAATGATTTATTATATGAAGTTATGTTGATAAAATTTATTATGATGCATTCGTTTATCTACTTAACCAAGCAAATTTGAAAATTAAGGCAATTTAACCATGGTACTGAGAGAATTTGAGAATCATATTTGACAATAAAAATAAAGAGTGATAACGGAATTATGTTGAATCAGAATACATATATTTGTCCGATCTCCTATCCGATTATACATTAAATACAGGAAAAGCTATAAATATATCTTTGTCTTTCAAAACTTAATTTGTCAATCACCAATCTACCTTTGCTATGTTCCATTACAAATATTTGTCCTTCCTCCATTTTATTCATTTCGTTTTACACTCCTGTTCTCAGTGCATCCCCCAAACAAACCATATTACGTAATGATACGGGTAATATATTTTTTATTATATTACCCGTATCATTAGGTTTTATTTAACATGTGCATCGTGACACGCAGATAATTTTTATATTTCTTTTAAAACAAGTAAAGGTAAAGTGATCGCGTTATTCAAGTCACACGAAGTCGTGCGGGTGCTCATTGTCAGTGCTAGGGCAGAGTTATTCAAGTCCGATTCTTGTATAACACTTGCCAATAGTATTCGTATCTCCGCTTTAGAATTCCCGTTTAATGAATGACCAAGAATATATTTATAACCAGACGAACGACAGACCATACACAGATAAATAGACAGCACGTTTTTCTCTTTACAATTTTGAGACCGGTTTATTCCTCTGACAATGAGTCGTTCTGATAATGTAAAGAAATTGTATGATATAATTTTATTCTCAAAATTCTCCCCTAACCCCTATGAAGGTTTCATAGTCAATCAGGGCTTCTTCTATGACCTCTTCAGTTGTCTCAAGGATACTCTCCAGTACGGGCTCTGCCTCGTCTACTTCATTATCCTCATCGATGACTCGTCGATGGTCACCGGGGTAGAAGATGACGACGCCGATGTGGAAGATCCAGGCGACGGCCATTGCCATCCAGTTGAAGACCATAGCCTGAACCATTGGTCGTCATTTCGGGTTAAAAGCATACCCTAAGCTAATTCTACTATCCGCTCTGACAACACTCTCTCATGGAAAAGAAGCAAATGAGAGAGTGTGGCCATGGTGGAGAGTATCAAATTAGCTTGAGACTTAAGAACAGGGCAGGGATTATTTTTTGGCGAGAATGCTCTGATTTTGAAAAAAAAAACAAAGCAAGATGAACATCGAATCCCAAATAGCGTTGGCTATATTCGGGGGTTGCGGGCCAGCAACCTCGGAGGGAGGCGCGGAGGTGCTGAGAAAGGGACATGGCCTCTCAAGGGACGTTGCGGGCGTGCATTCCATTGCGGTCCAGCAATGGCATTCGAGCCCGTAACCCGAATAGCCAAATCAAATCCGAAATACGAAAACTTTGCAAGCCAATATATTTTTTGTCTGAGAAGTAGTTTTTTTTAATAGTAAACTTACATAGCATTCTACTTCGCAGCGTTGAGTAGAATCTCCGGAGGTAGTCTCTTGACATCTCCGAGATCACTTTGAATCTTAAGACTTTCCGGGTACTTAAAATAAAATATTTTTACACTTACATTACGCGCTGCTGCATTTTCTAAGTAAACAATATAGATTGAACTTTCATGAAAGATCATATACATCATTATATATTTATATATTTATCACATGCTCACGCATGAACGGGACAGTCGAATTAAGAAAGAAAATAATAAATAGCATAATAAGGACTCTCAAGCAGGGATGGGCGTAAAATTAAAATTTTACGGATCCGTAAAAACGTAAAATTTACGGATTCAAAATCCGTAAAATCCGTAAAATTTTTAAAACATGCTTGTAGTTTGACATTTTCGCAATGCAAAAATTAACAACAACGAAACTGCACGTCAAAGGAAATGAAAAAAGTGGTTCCGCGCTATTATAATAATTTATCTACGCCCGAGGCGCAACAGCAATTGAATGAACAATAGGTGGTAAAATATGATTGACGACTCTCCGGATTCAATGAGAAAGTGATACTTCGACGATATTGGGGTGGGCATCCAATCGATGTTTAAATAATCGAATATTGGGGGCGGTTCGGATAATAACTGGTAATTGGGAGTATAATCGGGCTGTTCTGAGTGGGAAAGAATGAAAACGAGGGGTACGGTGGTGTGTTCAATATGGATTCCAAAAGATGATACTCGGTCACGGACTGGTTTGTATATATAGAAAGATGAGGGGGAAATAATAGTGGTATTGTTCATAATCATATGAGCTAAACAAAGATCACCTATGATATATTGATAATTTGTCGAAACCACATCACTGGATGTTCTCATCGCGCTTATGTGAATTCATAAATTTTTATGAGTCGACTATGTTCAATAAGAACATAATTGGACTACTCATAGAACCGTTGTATACGTTTTTGCGATCAAAAATATGTTTTGTTCAATTTTCTCTTATTTTTAAGGATTTATTTCCTTAAAATCTTTTACGGATTTTACGGATTTTTATTATACGGAATACGTAAAATAAATATTTTACGGCCAATACCGTAATATCCGTAAAAGTAAAATCCCATCCCTGCTCTCAACACAAAATGATAATGATTTAGAGTATGAAAAGAACGAATATAGGGCAGGAAGGGGGGGGGGTGTCTCATGCGAGCCAGTTGTTCCTCTCCAATAATCGGATCGAGTTATGTCTTCACATAGAATAATATGATAGTATGAGTAGATGGAGGATATAGTTTGCTTGTGTGTAATCATCTTTCTATTTTTGAGCATATTCACGAAGAGATTTGAGGAATGCGAAAACAGAAAGTAATAGAGACAAGAGGGATGCTAATCTGGCACGTTTTTCCGGTATATGACTGCACTCACAATCAGTATCCATTAAAGGACCTCTCTCAAGATCTCAAGACCTCAAGGGAGAGTGGCCTCTCTCAACGGCCTCTTCATTGCGCACACTATTTCTCTGCTCTCTAACAACAAGAGAGCGTAGACCGTTGAAGAGACCTTTGACAATGGTTTCAGTCCCTTTAACAACCACTTGTTCCTTGGCAAGACGTAAGGAATTTCGCAAGAACATCGATTTAATTCTTCTATATATTACTTCTCTTATCACTAATGTATTTTTGCTGCCGAACCTGTCACGAGTGTATCAAACAAATAAATAAATATATCGTTTTATATCCTTTTGATATCGATTGACTGTGTCGATCTACAACGAATTCTGCTATTGATTGTTGATTAAAATGAAAGACGATAGAGGAGGTTTACAGGACCGTGAAAAGAAGTACGTTAATCGATGATTCACTACAACGAAATGGTAGAAAATTCAGGGGTATATGAAAAGTACTGAAAGAACAAGTAATTGTAAAACACACGTCTCTAACTCTTTTCCTATCTGTTATCTAGAATCGTCGTGTCTACGCGTATTACCAATTTTGCAGAAGCTTTTTTGTTTCCTCGACATCTAATATCGAAGATAAAGGGGGACAACGATAGAGTCCAGAGAAATAGTGTGTGAAGTGAAGAGACGGTTTGGTTTATCTCTCGTAAAGTGTCATTTGGCTCTATACAAAAGCGGCGAGCATTCACTGGAAATCATACATCGATCATGTCTCCTCTTCTGTGCTATCTACTTCTCGTTGGTTCTGCTCTTGGGCAGAGAAAACCTTGGGAGGAGGGACCAATGGATGAAGTCCCTCAGATTCCATGTGATGAGGGAATGAAGAATGGACAGGAAAAGGTTAGTTTTTTTTTCTGACAATAACCCTATTTTTATCCTTCAAAGCGTTTCCAAGGTTAGCTTAACTTGCAATTAGTAACTTAACGTACAGTAGCAGCCAAAAGTATTCGCCTAATAATTTGAAAAATCATAACTTTTGACTCCGATGAGCAATCGGGCTCATCTTTTGGCAGGACACTATAGTACTTTTGGACATCATATCCTACTCCCGTTGTTATGATTCGTCGTCGTAGTATAGTGTAGCGATCCTGGAACCCCTCTATACTTACGCAGCGATAATTATTTCCTCAGCGGGATTTTTATGTGACTTGTTGTTAACAGTGTATGAACAACATTTACTGAGGAGTAGAATCCGCTATGCGATCCTTTCGGGTTAATTCATTCCTCTGAGAAAATCGAATTTACCGACACCCCTGAATTTTTGCAAAAATGTCATAGCTTTGTGTTCAGTGTTGCTGTAGGCTCAAAACTTTGCAGAGATAATAGTACATGAGTGATACAAAACTTGGCCGAGTATGAGCTCGATTGGTTGAATTTTGAGAAATTTCGAAAATTTATTTTTCTTATTTTTCGATATACTGGAAGTACCTGGTCATATCAATTTCCATTCGGTATAACAACCAGATATCTTCTATATATAGTAGACGACAGTTTACTATTGTTTCACGAAATTTCGAGTTCTTCGAGAGAAGTTATAAGTAGAGAAAAGAGGTCGAAAATTGTTTAAAAAAATTTTCACGGTTTTTTCGAAATTATCAGAATTTGTCCGATAAGGCTGAGACTTTGCCATAACAATTATCTTGATGATAGAATATGATAACTATAATATTATCGCTAGCGATACTCTTTTAGTCCCACAAAAAATTATTTAAATTTTTGAATGGCCTGAAAAATTCGTACGCTTACAAATTTCGACCTCCTTTCTCCACTTATAACTTCTTTCAAAGAACTCGAAGTTTTTCGAAACAATAATAACCTGTCGTCTACTATATGTTGAACACAGCTGGCTGGTGAACAGAATGGAAATTGATATGAGCAGGTACTTCCTATATCTCAAACAATGTGAAAAATTAATTTTCGAATTTTCTCAAAATTCAACCGATCGAGCTCATACTCGGCCAGGTTTTGTATCACTCATGTACTATTATCTCTGCAAAGTGTTGAGCCTACAGCAACACTGGACACAAAGTTATGACATTTTTGCCCAAATACAGGGGTGTCGGAAAATTCGATTTTCGCAGAGGAATGAGTTAACCCGAAAGGATCGCATAGTGGATTGTACTCCTCAGTAAATATTGTTCATGCACTGATAACAACAAGTCACAGAAAAATTCCGCTGAGGAAATAATTATCGCTGCGTAAGTATAGAGGGGTTCCAGGATCGCTACACTATACTACGACGACTAATCATTACAACGGGAGTAGGATATGATGCCAACAAGTACCATAGCATCCTGCCAAAACATGAGCCCGATTGCTCATCGGAGTCAAAAGTTATGATTTTTCAAATTATTAGGCGAATACTTTTGGCTGCTACTGTAGCTTAACTTATCGTAGCGTAGCGTCAGTAGACACTATTTTTATCCTTGACGGCTCAATTCGTAACTTAGCGTAATAACTTATCGTAGCGTATCCTTAATAGCTCAAGGAGTAACTGAGACGTTGTTTTGAAGGTCCGGTAATGACAATGTATTACACTGTGTAATTCACAGATTCAAATTTGTCTTTGTCTATTTTAATTTTTTTTTAAATTTGTCTAATTTGTTAAAACGCTTTTTTTCTTTGAAGATATCCGGTAAAGAGCTGTACGCGTGTGACATTGGGAATGACAACAAGGGATATCTGTCCCTCGTTGGGTGCGTTTCGGATGAGGGTACACCGGTACGATTTGGAGGATTCGTCGACGAGGTAAATACGACATTTTTGGTCATTGGATGACCCGAAAATTGAATAAAAAGTGGGTGTGGGGGAGGGGAATCAGGCAAACTTGGCTCAAGAAAATTGGAATTTCAATTTGTCCAAGTAAAATCTCGAGATGGAAGTTTTAGATCTCTGAGAACTTTTTACCGTATAATCGAAATCTTTCAATCTCCCTCTGGGTGCAGACATAGCGCTGAATATCCATAGTTTCTTGAAAACACAACAAATTGAATTAAATTAATTTTGCGTCCAAATTAAGGCGAATGGCACGTTCTACTGTCAATCTCACTTTTCGGTCACAGGCTCGTCGATTTCTACCTTCACGTTACCTCTAGACCACGACAACAACTTTATAGACTGCAAGAATCGAACGAATGGTAAGTGACGCTCCCCAAGCTAATTTCTCTCTCCGCATTGGCAATACTCTCTTGTGGACAACGAAAGCGAGAGAGTGTGGCCAGAGCGGAGAGTTTCAAATTAGCTCGGGGTGGACCTTTAAAATATCACCTCTTTATGGGGTATTACACTAGATATTGTCGAGTATTTCAATCTTTGGCTTGGAAAACATTGATTATCGAAAAAGTTATATCATTTTTGTTCAGGAGAAGTCTTCAAGGCAATCGATTTGAAGTATGAGTACACTTGTGGGAGTGATGGAAAGGGAACAACTGTAAGAATATAAAAAAATTAATAATTTCCTAAATAATTAACATTAAACGCACATAAATTGTAAAAACTCAATATTGTAGATTAAAAAATCTTCCAGGAATTTTTTTTATATTGAAAGATTGTGTAAAATTAAGAAATATTTGAAGTGGAACACAGTTCCGCAAATTCTAAAAACCGATTCCTTTCAGACAGCATGCTTTACTCCAAAGGGTGATAAAATTCCAGTCGGAGGAGTCAAAACTAACACAGAAGTAGTACATGGATATAGTGCTTACGTGTAAGTTTAAAAAATGAAAATCAGTAATTCCGCTTACTCGTTTTTGTTCGCGATTTGTAAAAAAAATTAATAAAAAATATCATTTTAGATGTGAGAAGAAGAATCATCGTGCCTTGTTGACAACTACCGGTGATGTTCGTTTAAAAATTATTCACTTATACATAACAAAATGGAAATGGAAAACTTTACTATACCTTTTATATTTTAATGAATCATAAGACCCTCCGTTGTCGTTGACAACGAGATTACGGGAGAGTTGATTGATCGGAGAATTTAAGGCGCGAAAAGAAGAAGAAAAGAAACAAAAAAAAGGTAGATAGAGTGTATAAAACCAGAAGAATTATGTCTGTCTTTCTTTTCTTTTCGTATCTTTCCGACTGAGCGTAAAATACTGCTAGTTGTAATAGATAAAGTATGTGTACTGGCACTTTGCGAGAAGGGATAATTTAGTATTTTCTTAGCGACGCAATTATTGATTTTATCGAATTTAGGAACCGGTTAACGAGGAATTGGACGCGGATTCTCCCATTCCTTGTGATGCAAATATGAAAGTTGGAGATGTCAAGGTTAGTTTTATATGTGAAAGTCAATACTAATTTTTCGATTCTTGAATAATAGAATGTAACTGTATTCAGGAAATAATAAATAATGAATAAAATAGGACGAACGATGAAAATACTGCGATATCTAGATCACAGCTTTGATACTATTACGAAAAACTGCGAGATTTAACTTTGCCAATACTTGCAATACAACCAGGGAAAAGTTTACTCCACAGTACACAAGACCTGTGAAGTGTAATATTTAACACTTTTGGGATATTAAAAAAACACTAAACAGGTTTGTGTAGTGCGCTTAGGACTGCATGTATGATTCCCATATTTCTTTTTGGCTTTAAAGTGACACCCGAACTAATTTGTGACCCTCCACTCTGAACGCACTCTCTCGCTTTCTTTGTCTGCGAGACTGTACCGCCAATGCGGAGGGTAAAATTAGCACGGGAATGCCTTTACCATACCAAACTTAAGTCAGTCTGCTATAACAGATGAAATGAAAATTCATCAGAAATGAAATGCCCTTAACTCTTTGCGTCGCTTGTTTTACTTTGACCGCGCAAAGCTTTTTTTTATTTGTTTCTTTGGCACCTACGTAAACTGTAACAATCACACAAGAAGTTTTTCTTTGAAGGCAAACGAGAATGAGCTGTTTTCGTGCGTCCTCGGGGATGATAACACAACTCAACTGTCCCTCGTTGGGTGCGTTTTCGAGGAGGGAACGCGGCTGCGATTCGGAGAATTCATTGACAAGGTACGACATTTCTTGTGGTCCATTCTGCACATCAAATGATCAACTGTTCGTTGAGGTTATAACAACAACAATAATAATAATAATAATAATAATAATAATAATAATAATAATAATAATAATAATAATAATAATAATAATAATAATTATAATAATAATAATAATAATAATAATAATAATAATAATAATAATAATAATAATAATTATAATAATAATAATAATAGTAATAATAATAATAATAATATACATAATAATAAACATGTAAATTTGTATTCAAATGAAGGACGATGAGACGATGCGGTGCATATCGAGGCCATCGTCACCAGGCGCCCCTTCGGTTTTCACATCCGCGATACCACTCGATCACGATTCCAACTTTGTTGACTGTGAGAATCGAAAACCAGGTGAGCAGGGATGATGGTTTAAAAATCACCCTTTTGCTGAATCTACTCTTATTTTTAGTTACTCTAGATGCTGTCGAATATTTCAATATTTGGCTTAGAAAAAATGATTATTGAAAAAGTTACATATTTTTTATTCAGGAGAAGTCTTCAAGGCTATCGATGGAAAGTATGAATACACTTGTGGGAGGGATGGAAAGGGAACAACTGTAAGAATATTAATGATATCTTAAATAAATAAGATTAAGCGTACATAAATTGGTTATAAATCTATTTTTGGTAGGACTGAATTATTGATATCACGCGTGTCGCGTAAGGATCGATACAACTACCGGACAATGAAAAAATGAAAATTTGGTTTAAATCATTTTTGGATAGCCCTGACAGTGCCGGAGAAGATAGCGTTTCGATTTTTTTGTCTAAGGTCAATTTTGACGAAGATAGACGCCCTTGACTGGCGGAATTTGTGGAAAAGTGTTGACTTTCACCCGCAATAGCTCGGTTTGCAATGGGAATAGCGAAAATATCACAGAGACATAAATTGTAGAGAATTTTCAGGAGAATCGAAATAACACAAGCTGTAATTGCAAAATCGATTTTTCTCCAGCTTCTGTGGCGGAAAGCTGACGTTTGCACAGCAAATCATAAGTGCAATTTTTTATTGGCTTAGATGATAGATATTGTGAAGACGCATCGATTGATATATACTTTATGGGGTCGAATCGTGACCGCAATATGAGTTTTTTCCAAAAAACGAGTCTGAAATCCCGGACTTAGCCGATTTCTGGCTCGAGAGATGGAAGGATCACTTTGATCTACCCACTCGTCTCTCGCTGATCAATGATTTACCAACTCTTTTTTGTTATACGTGTTTTCAAGTGTTTTCAACAGGTTTCCCTGTTTCCTGAATATATTGTTAATTACTGAATATATTGTTGACTCGAGTGCAAGTCACAGAGAAGTCTCATCCCTCCCCAGAGAGCCTGTCCTCGATTCATGACACGGAAATTGGCCAATGAGAAGAATCTCGACCGGTCGTATGCCTTCTCTTACGACCAACTTCCTTCTGAGAAGCAGTTGACTTCACTCTTCTCTCGACTCGAGAAGAGCAGAATTAATGGTGAGTGACCCCCACCCACTATGTACTTCAGTAATGTTAGTAATGTATAATAGTCTTTATTTCAGGACCACCGACCAAATCGAGGAGGAGGAGCACTAGAAACACTCGATCGAGCACTGCTTCAAATACGAAAAACACTCGCAAGAGAAGAATAAACGAGTCGGAGGCTGAATCGGAGATGGAAGATGATGTCTTTGAGGAGGAGAATGAGGACGAGGATGAAGACGAATTTGATGAGATTATCACTGATAAGCAGGATGAGGATGGTTTCCTTCGAGAGACTATCGCAGCCGGAAGAAACTCCATTTTTGATATATAGATTGTTGTTTGTTTATATTTCCATTGTTTATGGTTCGTTAAAAAATTGTGGAAAACCGAAATCGGCGACTTTTTACCCGTTAAAAAAGTACCCGGAAAGTCGAAAGTGGAAACACGAAATTTGAATTTGCGCGCGCACAAAGAGGTGTGGGAATTCAAATTAAGAGTTTCCGTCATCTATTTTTAGCAGATAAAATGGAAATTCAACTCGGAAAGTCGGAATTTGAATTCCCGCACCTCTTTGCGCGCGCGCGAATTCAAATTTCGTGTTTCCATTTTAGTCTTTCCGGGTACTTTTTTAACGGGTGGAAAGTCGCCGATTTCGGTTTTCCACTATTTTTTAACGAGCCATAACATGCTAATTCCTTCTTTGAATTAGGGTTTAGTTATGCTTTTCATTTATTTCTTTGCTTTTTTCGAGTTCAATGTACAGAAATACCAGGAAATATCATAGATCATCGAGAGACGAGTGGGTAGATCAAAGTGATCCTTCCTTCTCTCGAGCCAGAAATCGGCTAAGTCCGAGATTTCAGACTCGTTTTTTTGGAAAAAAACTCATATTGCGGTCACGATTCGACCCCATAAAGTATATATCAATCGATGCGTCTTCACAATATCTACCATCTGAGCCAATAAAAAATTGCACTTATGATTTGCTGTGCAAACGTCAGCTTTCCGCCACAGAAGCTGATGAAAAATCGATTTTGTAATTTTTGCTTGTATTATTTCGATTCTCCTGAAAATTCTCTACAATTTATATCTCTGTGATATTTTCGCTATTTCCGTTCCAAAGTGAGCTATTGCGGGTGAAAGTCAACACTTTTCCACACATTCCGACAGTCAACGACGTCTATCTTCGTCAAAATTGATCTTAGACAAAAAATCGAAACGCTATCTTCTCCGGCACTGTCAGGGCTATCCAAAAATAGTAAATATAATAGGGGTTATATTTTGTCCGGACACCCCATGATTTTGTCTCGATCCTTACGCGACACGCGTGATATGCTATTTATCGTACTTATTAAAATATTTATTTTGTTGTGAGTTATCACTGAGCTAAAAATTAATAATCGCGAAATCATGAAATACTGAATCGTTTGGATTTAAATCTCAATAAAAAATGCATAAATAAAAAAAAATTCTTTCAGACCGCATGCTTTACTCCAAAGGATGATAAAATTCCAGTCGGAGGTGTCAAAACTAATACAGAAGTAGTACATGGATATAGTGCTTACAAGTAAGTTTTAAATAAAAATAAAATCAGTTATTGCAATCTGCGAACTTTTTTGTTCGCACGGTACGCATTCCCTGTACCAAAATTCGACGCGTGGGTCCCGCGAAGCGGTATACATCAAAACTCACACGCCTTGTGGGAACATCGTCGTCCAAAACAAGTGGGGTATACCGCCTTAACGTGCACAACGCGGCCTAAATAACCACGTCAGCGACGGGATTGAGACGGAGTGCTCCGCGATTTAAAAATTCAGTATATGAAAAAAGAAAACTAAAAATCATTATAGATGTGAGAAGAAGAATCATCGGGCCTTGCTGACAACTACCACTGATGTTTGTTTAAATTGTATTTACTTGATAAGACTCTCCGATGTTGTAAACTATGAGAGCACGGGGCTTTATCGAAGAATTTAAGGCACGAAAAGAAAAACACAGGAAACAAAAAAGGGTCGATAGAGTGTATAAAACCAGAAGAATTATGTCTGTCTTTCTTTTCTTTTCGCATCTTTTCGACTGAGCGTAAATTCCTGATATGATTCTTTGCTGTCGTAGATAAAGAAAGTACTGGCACGTAGCGAGAGGGGATAATTTAGTATTTTCGTGGTAAACCAATTATTGATTTTATCGAATTGAGGAACCAATTAACGAGGAATTGGACGGTGAATCTCTTATTCCATGCGATGCAAATATGAAAGTTGGAGATGTCAAGGTTAGTTTTATATATGTAATTCAACAGTCAACGTTGCCAACATTTTTACAATACACACAGAGAAAAAAGTGTACTCCACAGCACACAAAACCTGTGAAGTAGTAAAGTCCGTGAAGTCCGTTCTGTGAAGTCCGTTCGGACCTCAACTCTAGTGCACAATATGACGGTTTTGCATCTTTGAAGGCAACCGCGAATGAGCTGTTTTCGTGCGTCCTCGGGGATGATAAAACAACTCATCTGTCCCTCGTTGGGTGCGTTTTGGAGGAGGGAACGCGGCTGCGATTTGGAGAATTCCTTGACAAGGTACGACATTTTATTGCGTTCCAAGGATTGTTTTATGTTTTTAATCACGTTCTGTACTAGTTCAAGTGAACAACTGCTTATTGAAATTATAAAACTTAATTTTGTATTTCAATTAAGGAGAATGCAACGGTTGTTTGTGCGTCTCAATCTGCACCTGGAACAGGCGGCCCGTCGAGCTACACTTATTTTGTACCTCTCGATCTCGATGCCAACTTTGTAGACTGCAAGAATCGAAAACCAGGTGAGCAGGGAACGACGCTCCAAGCTAATTTAAAGCGACGCTCCAAGCTAATTTGAAAATTTCCGCTCTTGCCACACTCTCTCGCTTTCTTTATCTACGAGAGAGTATTACCAAGGCGGAGAGCAAAATTAGCTTCGGGTGTGCCTTTAAAAATCATCCATTTGCTGAATCTACTCTTATTGTTAAGTTACTCTAGATGCTATCGAATATTTTTATGACTGAAATTATGAGGAATACCTCAGAAATGTTGCTTGCAAAAAAATACATAATTCTTGTTCAGAAGAGGTCTTCAAAGCAATCGATGGAAAGTATGAGTACACTTGTGGAAAAGATGGAAAGGGAACAACTGTAAGAATATTAAAGTTTATAAGTACTTAAAGATTAACATTAAGCGTTCATAAATTGGTAAAAACATTTTGGTAAGACTGCATTATTGATATATTCTTCAACTTACTTTATAATCATTTTGGGGTGAATTATCTCTGAATTTACTACAAATTAAACATCGCGAACTCACAGAATGTATTTTGGATCTGAAAATCTTTCATTAAATCTTTTAGATTAAAACAAAATTGGAACTGCGTAAAATTAAGAGATTTTTTAAAGTCGGACGCAGTTCCACAAATTCTGAAATAAAGAATCCTTTCAGACCGCATGCATTGCACGCACGGACGATCGAATTCCGGTCGGACAAGGCAAAAATTACACATACTTTACTTTCAGGTATCAGTAGGGGTTTATCCAATCAGTTTATATGAACAAATCTTAAAGGGAGCGTTACCTCTCTCGATGACCTCTTCATTGCGCACACTATTTCTCTGTTCTCTAACAACAAGAGAACATTGCGCGTCGAAGAGAGATGTTCTCTTGTTGTTAGAGAACAGAGAAATAGTGTGCGAGAGGTTACGCTCGCTTTAATAATAATTACAGTTGCGTGAAGAAAAATTATCGGGCAGTTTTGATCGAAGAGCAAGTTTGTTTATTTAAAAATTCTTTACTTATGTCTTCAAAACAAAAAAAAAACAACGCTAGAATTAATACACTGTCTGAACTCAAAGGCAAATTTTTTTGTGTACGGCTGTGTGGAGATTTTGGCTTTAGTAATTTAGCGACGTTGCGGCAGAAATACCATGCAGCACATTACATATTGATATTGCCTGCATTTTCAAGTCGTACTATTAATGTGCATGCATACTGCATATTGCATAGTACATGCTAATAATTAATTAATACAAAATATTACTGGCTCACTTTGGTTGAATTAAAGGCACACCGCACGTTAATTTTACTCTCCGCATTGGCAATGCTCTCTCGTAGACAAAGAAAGCGAGAGAGTGTGGCCAGAGCTGAGAGTTTCAAATTAGCTTGGGGTATGCCTTTAAGGTTGAACAGAACGAGGGCTCCTCGACACATTGCGATCCAGGAATGGCAGTTGGAGATATGAAGGTTGGCTTTGTTTCGTTGACAGGATCATTTCCATTGCTACTTTGAAGGCATCCGGGGAGAGCTTATTCAGAGCTTATTCAGAGCAGAGCGCTTATTCACATACTTTGAAGGCATCATATACTTTGCTACTTTGAAGGCATCCGGTGAGCTGCTGTACAGGTGTGTTGCTGGACAGGATCAGAAACTTAATTTGTCGCCCGTCGGGTGCGTTACGAGTAAGGGGAGACCGGTGCTAGAGGGACAATTCGTTGACGAGGTACGGTATATTTGGGTCAAGATTGTTTCCGCTTTCACAATCGCACCATTATTATGTTACTAGAATGAAGTCTAAAGACGAAGGACCACTTTTTTGAAAATATATCAATTTTATTCATTATTCAAATGAAGGAAAATGCGACGTTCGGCTGCGAATCTAATGGATATGGATTAAAAGATTTCAAGCTTACCAAAAAGCAACTCGACGACGAAGACAATTACGTAAACTGTACGGACCAAAGTAAGCGTAAATGATATTAAAATAACTATTAAAAAACATTTTAATCCCCGGAGATTATTGTAAAGTGCTGATTTATTTTTTTAAAGATTGAAAACGTCCAAAAAATTGGTTTTTCGCACATTACGGGAGCTATACTAGACCTAGAGCTCTGAAAATTTATATTCTAGAGTAACTTTTTGCGCTCTTTCGAATGTTATATAACAAGATAGGAAAATCTCAACTTTATTTTTCGCGAGATCAAAGATCAAAGATCACATTTGGAGTCCAATCTTTTGGCTGAAGTGCATCCCACCCGTAGGCACTCCATCTGTGAAGTTTGAGCGCATAGAAACGATTTTCACCAACTGTGCCATCTTCCATCCCGTTCACTGCGTTCTTACCGAGAACGCCTTTTAAATAACTCTAATTAATAAGAAAGAGATCATTGCCGTAGCGGGGAGGAATTAATTTTGTTTTTTTTTAAAGCTAAATCTCAAGTTAATTTGAAACTCTCAACTCGTACGCTCTATTTTTCGTTTATGAGAGAACATTGCCAGAGTGGAGAGTAAAATTAGCTTAAAGTTGCTCCGAGGTGATATGCACAGCTCTGTCCAAGCTCACTTTATCTGTATGGGATTGTGTGGTAATTGTCTTCAACTTAATCCATTGCTAAATATTTTTAACTAAAGTTGTTTTGCGATTGATACGAGAATTAAAAGTAAATAATGACCCCCACTATATTTTTAATTTAATTTATCATACATCAATATGATGCGACAACATTTGAAAAACAGATAAATACTAGCTAGTGGGGTAGAGAGAGAGAAAAAAATGAGAAGGGAAGAGGGGAGGAGGGAAGTGCAGCTCATACAAGGACTCTGTATCAAAGATCAATGATAGGTTAGGTTGGCAAGGCCTAGCGGTGGAGAGGTCCGCAATGATTCAATATATATATCGGATTGAATCGTGAGAGTCTAGGATGAGGGCACTAAAGAGGGGTAATTGTGATTCCTATATTGAAAAATGTCTGATCTTTATCTAGAAGATCGAATATGTTTATGCTTGAAAACAAAACAAAAAATCATTGTCAGGAGACACATTCTTATCTCAAGATGGAAAGTTCAATTACACTTGTGGACCCGATGGAAAGGGAAGAACTGTAAGATTTTTCTAACTAGCAATATATTACACAATAGGACATGAATATGCTTGAATGCTAATTTGAAACATAATGACACAACGGTTGTGATCGCAACACTTTCCCTTGATACATTCAATAACGATTAATTGCAGTCGTCTTGCGTCACACCTATGGGTGATTGGATTCCAGTTGGAAATGTGAAAAATTACTCATCCATTAGTTTCAAGTAAGTGTATACACAGAGAAAAGAGGTGTAACCCACATCACATAAGACCTGTGAAGTGTTATATTTAACACTTTTTAGGTGTGAAAATGGCTAAAAAAGTGTTAAATATAACACTTCACAGGTCTTATGTGCTGTGGGCTACACCTCTTTTCTCTGTGTGCACATAAAGTGTTAACAGTGAACTTTACTCCTCGCTCTTGTGTGCATAGAAAATCTTAGAGAGTTTAGTCAAAATATGCAATCAGAAGTCTAACTGAAAAATCATTACAGGTGTGAGAAGAAAAATTATCGGGCCATACTCACCTCAACCGTCGAGCCTGCTGTAATTATGAATTATTAAATCATCAAAAAAATTTTAAAAAATTAATAAAAAAACAGAATTTTTGCATACATGACTAATATGACTCTCCGCTCTCGCACAAAGCGTTACGAGAGGGGATAGGCGCAAACTTTCTTCATGTACGAAAATTGATTTTCTTCAGGGAAAGGGAGTTCATTGTCGCTACAACGGAGTTGAGCATGACATTGACGATACGTATGTTTCTCGAACAGTGCTCTCTTTGTTTACGCGCAAAATTATTTCGGTATTCGATTCCAATTGACGAATTTCCTCACTTTTCAAAAAGCGCCCCTTTCTCCACACGGGCGATCAATAAGCTGAATTAGTAGCGACCAGAAAGCTGAATAAGTATAAACTTAATAGTGTAGGTAGAATAATTTTTGCTAACTTCTTCCCATTTGGTTCGCGGAATTATTAGAGGGAGTAAAGCTTTAACGATGTGACAATGTGCAAATGATCTGCACACAGAAAACAACTTTGGTATCCCAAATGCTATATTATTCAGATGGGAGGTGAACGGTGGAAAATTCGTCCTTTATTGTCAAAAAGATTGGATTTCCGTTCTGCATTGCAAAACTCCGTACGGAGCACCAATCCCTGTAGACGGAGAAGTCACGCAAATACCATGGGTGAGTGAAAAATCTAGTATATTTGATTTCTGAGTCCGTACCGAAGATGAATGGTGTAAATCTGTTTGCCGGCAAGCGTATGGCGAGGATTTTTGGTAAAAGCCTCCACACACGGATTTTTCGTCACGTTTGTCGGCAAACGGATTGCCACATTTCATGGATGCGGCCTCTGGTTTCTGTTAAAGTACTACAAATGAATAACGGTTGAAAATTCATCCCCCCCCCTCTCGTCTCTCACTAATCTGTCCACGAATGAGTCTATGAGAAAAAATAAACATGCAAAAATGACGGAAAATATGTTGTAATTTTTTTTCAGACCTACAAGTGCATTCGCAAAAACGTAACGGTTCAGTACTTACGCGAGCAGTATCAATACAATCTATGAAATAATTGATTATATAAAATTATATTGATAAATCTTATCTTGATGCGTTCGTTTACCTACTTTACCAAGCAAATATGATAACTAAGGCAATTAAAAAGTTCATGGTGATGTAAGAATTTGAGAATCACAGCTAATTTCGTTGACAATAACCATTCAAGTATATTAACGAGCAAGAAATAACCTGTTGAGTCAGAATACATTTGTCTGTCATTATCCGATTACTTAGCACACAGGAAAAAGTATACATAAATCTATCAGTAGTACTTGAACATTGGTCTGCCTCACTTAGTAATGGACAGCCAGTTGACGTTATATATTTTGACTTTGCTAAGGCATTTGATAGAGTATCCCACCCCAAACTTCTAGCTAAAATCAACACGATTGGTTTATCCTCTAAAACCTTACGTTGGATTGCTGAATATCTCAACAACAGAACTTTTCAAGTTAGAGTAAAAGATAAACTCTCTGACTGTCACCCTGTAACTAGTGGAGTGCCACAGGGCTCAGTACTTGGGCCCTTGCTCTTTCTCATTTTCACATCTGAACTACCCATACTGGTGCAAAAAGATGGTGTACTGGCTCGCCTATATGCTGATGACATAAAGATATACAGATCATTTAGAACGGGTGAACCTCCCCACCCCCTACAAGTTGCAGTCGACACTATTGTTAAATGGTCAAACGACTGGCAATTGCCTCTAGCGTCCCATAAATGTAACTCCCTACACCTAGGTAGAGCGAATCCTTCTAGAGTATATACTATTGAAGGCAATAATCTGAATCAAAAAGAAGTTGTCAAAGATCTAGGATTCATAATTCAAAGAAGCCTGACTTTCTCAGACCATTGTAGAGCAGTATCAATCAAAGCAAAATCAGCCTGTCATATAATTATGCGAGCTCTAAGAACAAATAACCCGATAATTCTACTAAAAGCATATTCAATTTATATTAGGCCTATTTTAGAGAGCGCTTGCACTGTATTCAATCCCTACCAGAAAAAAGACATTAAAATGTTAGAAAAAGTACAGAATTATTTCACAAGAAGGCTGTTTGCACGTTGCCACAAATATACGTGGCAATTCATGCCGAATAGTAGTGCACGCAATACAAAATTCGGTCTAGACACTCTCGAGCAGCGCAGGCTAAACATTGACATTAAAATGTCCATCAAACTACTTAGAGGGAAAACTAGGATTTCAAATAATAAAAACCACTATTTCAAAACCTACGTTACTAGAAATGGATTAAACTTCTCCAATTGCGGGTCTCGTTTCCAATACAGGCATAACAGTTTCTTCTTGCGAGCGGCTCGGTTACTTCGCCGACCAGAGAACAGAATCAACTTTTAAAAACCAATGACTGATCAGTTTGGCCACGACTCCGTTATCATTATTTTACTCTTATTCAATGTTCATTCCCCTTCTAGAAATTGTACTTCATTCATTTGTTTAATATTTATTGTTTTATACACGTTTACCTTGTGGTGAATAAATATATATATATATCTCTGACTTCTACCTTTGTTAAGCATTCTACATACATACTGTGTACTTCTTCCATTTTATCATTTTTTTTTCTCTCACCAATACACTCCACTAACGCAACATAAAATGGTATAATTCTATCAGGAGTGTTTGGTCTTTGATCTTTGACATCCCAATAGTTGCGCTGTTCAGATTGATCATTCTTCGTCAGTCATTTTACTGATGAGACCCAAACCACACAGATAAGTCCAATGTCTTTATCCCACGGACGACACTCCGAGCCGATCTGCTTGAACACAATATCATAATTGTGTTGTCTATCTATCTTTAGATACTTAGACTACTTAGAAGTAACACAACCATTGTATCCTATTCTTTTAATTAAATGACGGAATTTTTGGAAGCCTTGCGATTATCCGATAAGCAGGCGCACTCTATTGTGTCATTCCAATAATCCTTTGCCAGATTAGCGTTGCCGTTTACTGAGTTGCGTTATTTTATTTATTTATTTATTTATTTATCATACATCCAATAAAGATGTGACAACATTTGAAACGAATATATTGCGTATATTGTTATATTGCGAACAATTGTGGGTAATTTCCTCACTTCATCGTTAAACTATTCCGTTCTGATAATGTAAAGATATTGTATCATATTATTTTATTCTCAAAACTCTCCCCTAATCCCCTATGAAGGTTTCATAGTCAATTAGGGCTTCTTCTATGACCTCTTCAGTGGTCTCAAGGATACTCTCCAGTACGGGCTCAGTCTCGTCTACTACATTATCTTCATCGATGACTCTTCGATGGTCACCGGGATAGAAGATGACGACGCCGATGTGGAAGATCCAAGCGACGGCCATTGCCATCCAGTTGAAGACCATGGCCTGAACGTGTTGGTCGTCATTTCGGTTTAAAAGCATGCTCTAACAATAAGCGAATTCTACTCTACGCTCCGACAATAATCTCTCGCAGATAAAAACAAGTGAGAGAGTGTGGCCAGAGTGGAGAGTTTCAAATTAGTTTGGAGGTGCCTTTATGAGGGTACGGTTGGTTGAGTATTTATTCATACAGCAGATCAACTTACAATCAAGGGAGTACTATTTGACGTTACTCCAGATTTTTTTACCATATTTATATATGTACATAAAGGCATTTTCCCGACAAGCTCTGAGAGGAATGAAAATATTACACTCACCCCTCTATACGAGTAATATCTGCTCTCAACTGTATCCGATCCTCCTCGGATTGCATCAGAAATCTGAAGGAATTGTACACATTTAAAATCGCAACTATATGTAGATATATGATATTATACTTGAAACACCGAGCTGTAATAGTCGTGATTTATGTACCCATAGGTACATTACTATCATTCCTTGTCTGAATTTAACACACAGTTATTACATCGTTCCTTTGTATTCTTTTAATCATCTAGCCTTTATATTGTGCTCAGTATAATTTATTGAATTTAAGGAGACAATTAAGGTTGTTTTTTTTATCCCGTCATAATGTTATGTACTCACTCCTCCGATGACTTGTTCGGCGGGAAGAGTGACAATTCCGGTGATCAGGTTGACGAGAGATATTGCGGATGTCCTTTGCGCTTTCGGGCAGACATTCTGAAATGATTCTTTGTGTGATAAACACATACGCAGAGACTGCTCCTCCTCTTTATGTAAACAGTGCACGAGTTTCCTGCCATTTTGTCAATCAAACGATTCGCCAATAAGCAAGAGAATCGTTTGATCCTGACTTGATTTTGTTACGCACGAGATTATCGATTTATTTTCGTGCATTATTGGCGATAAATAGTATGACAAATATCAATCTTCTTACCAGTAACATTTGCGTCCCTAAAGAATAAATCGGAGCTGCCATGAAGGAATTTATGAATGCGGCAGCCTGAAATACATCAATGCATCATCGAATACAAGATTTATCTATACATTTATTTAGTATATTTATCCCATATAATATATTCATTTATAAAGGTATTACTGGTAAAGGAAAAGAACTGAGATGGATTTTCGTCGCATATTAGCGCTTTCGTTTTTTTTTCAAATAAAAAAATCAGAAAAAGTTGTTATCCACAATAAAACACCAATCTTACCACAAGTCCAATATAGTTTTTATCGGACATGTAGATCTGACCGAGACCGGCAATTCCCGCAAATGTAGTCACCAATGCGACCACAGCTGGAATGGCACGCTGATAACCACCATATCCCGAGCAGGAATTGAAGCCGTAGTGCCAGGACTGAGATGTATTCAATAAAACACCGTAGTGCACACTATTAACTGATAAAAGTAATGTTCTCAGTGATTCTTGTCATTTTTTGTACATTATTCACTAACCTTTATTATGTTTTTTTTAAAATTTTCATTCAAAGTGCATGCAAACATAAACTTGTACATCTTCTAGAAATTCAATGAGCAGAAAATGTAAACCACAGAAGAAAGCACAGTAAATCGTTCTTCTTCTATGAAATAAAACCGCGACGACACAATCACTGAACTTCACTATAGTTTCATTTGTAATTTGATTGCTTGGTTGTAGTTAGAGTTGGACGCTTTATGAACATTGCAAGCGGCCAGGGTCAGTCGAACCATCTCATATTACTACAAATCCAGTGACCAACCACATAGTTGGTCACGAGAAAGATTTGAAATGTTTAAAAAGCAGCCTAATTTTTTAAAATTCGTTTTTTGTTGTTTTTCCCGCATTTACTACACATTGGTTGCAGGAACGAATTTATATCATTATCGTTTATTCAAAATTCAATAAACCTCAGCTGCAAAGACCAGAATAGGTAGTCCCAATAAGCTACCACTCAGCTCTGTGAATGACTTTATCGAGATGACTCTGGAACAAATTTAGTATTATCTAGTCTTATTCGTGGTTGTGAATCAAGGCAAAAATAGATATTCCTGAAACAACTACGAGATTCGAATATTTTTTGACAAGATTGATGGATGCTGCCCGAGCTCTCATACAATAGGAACATGTACGTTTCATAGGATTCTTATAATGGTGAAGTCATTAATAGCCCTAAATAACATCTTCGATTTTTAGCAAGTAAAATGAGACAAATGGAAATACGAATTTTGGAAGTAAAGGGAGGGTGACCTCTCTCAATGGCCTCTTCAGCGCGCACACTATTTCTCTGTTCTCTAACAACGAGAGAGAATAGGCCGTTGAAGAGACCGTTGACAAATGTTTCATCCCCTTTAAAATAAACGTACGCCGCGTAGGGTAGGTCAAGGTACACAGTGGGCGAGAGTGTCCACGCAGAGATGAGGAAGGTTGGCATCCAGAACAAGGAAGATTTGAGGTAGAAGAGTCCGAGTGAGAGGCCGAACACGATCATGACGTACGTCTTACTGCAAACAATTTATTTATCATATATTTTATTTACTATTTATTATATAATATATATTATTATCTAACTGAATAATAATTATTACAATGAATAAATGTATGTTATGCATGCACCGCACCAATTCAACAATGTTTTTGGGAATGTTTTCATTTATTGTTCAGGGAAAACTTTTGAATTTAATGATAAATGATTTCAAAAGTAATAATTTATCTATAACAATATATTTAAAAACACTTACATACTCATGATGCTGACCACTTTTTCCATTACACTGTGCTTTCTCTTCGGTTCGATCTTCGTTGAGTTTTTCTGAATTTTTCATTTTTTTATTTATTTTTTCATTATAATCTTATTCACCGCTCCAACCATATTCTCTGACTTATTGGAATGTTAGAGAATTTCACATTATCACTGTTTAAAGGCCCACCGCGAGCTAATTTTACTATCCGCTCTCTCGTAAACAAAGAGAGCGAGAGAGCACTGCTAGAGCGGAGATCATATTAGGGGTGTGCCTTTAAAAGAAGAAGCCGTATCATTACCGGTAGTAAATATGCGAGAAGCGGAGTAAGAACAGCAGCCATAGCAGGTCCGGGAAGCAGTGCTATCCACCACGAGAGACCGCTTGTCACGAACCATGAGCTCACCGAGGTTGAGATGCAACTTAATTAGTACATTTACCAACCATACATAATTTCGGGAAACCAGTTCTTGGCTACTGCAAAGCAGAAGTAAACTAGATATATTCAAAAGTTTCTTGAATACCCGCTGATCATTCCGGAGAGCGCATTGAACATCAAGGCACGACCCAGAGCTCGATCTGAAAATTTGACTTTTAATGTTTTATTGTTAATGGAATGGGTGATGTGGAATGCTTTTCACATCACCCATTCCGTATAACCATACCATATAATATCCCCAGTACCAAGACAACCTGTGCAAGTAGAGTAATTCATATCTGGAATAGTCTTCCCACTGATATCGTTAAATCTTCTCCTATCAGTTTTAAATCTTTCCTTAATTCTGTTGAGATTGATCCCCTCTTGCCCCCCACACTTCTACGTCATTTATAATTATCCACCCCATACATCATTTCCCCATTTCCCACCCCATTTCCCTGCTGCCTTCATCCGATTCGCTGATAACGCGACGGACCTCCATCAACCTATATTTATTACATATCTGTTCTATTGTTCATGTGTTATGATGGAAATAAAGAAAGAAAGAAAGAAAGAAAATGTTAGATATATGAAGCAAATCAATCGATAGATCGATCAATCTTTATTAGGTTCACACATTGGTGTGCTGCGATATGAATGTTAACCAGTTTCAGAAAATTGTTTGTACTTGTTCGATCACCAAAAGAATATGAATTTTCATTTGGAACATTTACGATGAGTACGCTTGTTAGAGGGCTGTGTTGAGTACGGTGTAATATTGCGTTGCTATTATTTATTTATAATTACGCATCTGCATAATGTGTGTATTATTGGTAGTGTGTAATATTTGTGTTTGAGAATGCCATGTCAACACGTTAGTAAGAGCGATACGAAACACGAAATAAACTACAAATATCTTGCGATTAAAGTTAGTAGTAAGATCGTGATCGTTCAAAATAGAAAAAAAACTACGCGCCTGTATTGTTTAGTATATACCATGCACAGGTCGTCGGAATGCCATCGGAATTTGTGAACATCGGACGATTAATTCATTTTTTTTGAATCAGCATGAATTTAATGAAACGTAATATTTTAGCATGATTTTCGCGGACTAACTATATTAGAGGGAAAAAAGGAAAAGCTATAATATGAAAAGAAAGAATGCGAACAAAAATGCCTCGTTCGGCCAGAATCGTCGTTGAATAGCCAGACTGACGAATCATGATCCAAAGATTTTTCGATGAGGAATAGTTTCGCACTTTCTCTGACTACGCGAGTGGATATTTAAGTTTTGACATCACCTTCGTACATATCACCAAAAGTAACTGGAAGAAGCACAAGGAATATCGCAGAACATCCACCAGCAAGTGTTCGACATGTGAGGAATATCTGATGAAAAAAACATCAATATCATTTTGCTTAGCTGTGACTGTATTACTCTAGGTAGAATAATGCTGAAATAGAACTATTTGAAGAGCTTCATTATTAAAAATACTTACGGCATACATCTTGGGCTCAGAGAAGAACGATATCGTATTGAATACTGTCCACGCTACGAGAGCCACAATCAGAAGAGATCTTTAATATAAGACATTAATTTGATATCGATTAGCGTTGGCTCCATTTCGGAGAACACGTATACCTTCCCTAGATATGCATGAAACATTCTAATCGATTGTTATTCTAGAAGTAGATGATATTTTTCGATTTCTGAGAGTAAACAGAAAATACCGTATGCAGACACACTTTTCGTAGTGGGAGCAGAGTGGGTTGTTTAAATTTAAATTTCCTTTTTGATGCGTTTACCGTCCCTATGAAAAAGAGAAACGCTAGTGCACCTTCGCGATACCCGCTCTCCGAACAGCCAAATCACAGTGAAAACGATGCAAGACGCTCCGGAAGCTAATGTCTGAAATCTCAATGCATGATATCCCTGCGGGTTAAATGTTAAACAATGAAATATAACCGGATATACTGAATAACCTTGATTAGAGCCGTAGCTGAGTCCAATATATGGAAATGTCGTTGAATCGGCAGAACGATTCCTAGGACACTACAATTAGGAAACAGGAAATAAAGAGAACAATAAATACGATCTGGAAATGAGTTGGTTAAAGGTAAATGTAAACGGTTATTATGTCTTAATCCGTTAATAGGTTACACAGTATTCTGGTTCAAGCCATTTTCTTTGATAGAAAGGCAAACGAAAACTATGTTTGAAGGTGTTTCTGTGTTGAGCGATCATTTTGGCTTTCAATGTCTAGAGAACTGTGATTATTCCCGAAATTAGTTGGATAATAAAATTACCGTCGACAGCCAGGGTGTCGTAGTTGATGGCAGCGGCGAGTAGAGCAAGTACAATTGTTGCGTACACATCTTTCGTCTGAAATCAGCATATATTACAGACTTCTCATCGTTCTTCCCTTTTCATCAATATATATATATATATATATATATATATATATATATATATATATTATACACAAAGTGTCAAAGCCTAGCAGTGATCACCCGCCGGACTTCGTGTGCCTTGAATAACGGGTTGTACCTTTACCTTTACCTTTTACACAAAATATCGTTTTTTTCTCTTGTCCAAGAGAGTATAAATTATTATTATTATTTTAACACAATAAGCACACGCGAAACTCAGTTTTGAACACACTTCATTGAACTACGGTAGGTCGACTATCGGCTACGTGGGAATTTCGCAAAATCTTGGGAAGGATTCAGTTCACATCAGTTCAGTTCAATCTTTTTTTCCTTCAGAGAGCAAACCTTTTTTATAGGGCAAATGGTGGAGTGACGTGGACATTTTTATGCTTGATGAAGGTACGATACCAGGTGCAAATTGGTTTCTCTTAAAGGGAGCGTTACCTCTCTCAATGCTATCTCGTTGTTAGAGAACAGAAAGATAGTGTGCACTATGAAGAGACCATTGAGATGATTACACTCCCTTTAAATGAAGTACCTTTTGTTTGCGCGCCAGGGCGTATTCATCGCATCCCAGCAGAGGAGCCTTCTCATTTGAAATCTTCATCAAGATACTGTAACGTGATTAAAATGCATTAATATAACTGAAAAGAGAAAAAAGAACGTGTGAAAAGGCGCAGAAAACTTTATATCTGACCGTTGCACTATTTATGAATAATTTCGTGTAATATTATACTACGCGAGAAATAGTTTGCACTACTTATCAATTTTATTTGACAAACAGGCCTATTG
The DNA here is from genome assembly GCA_943737045.1 of Parapristionchus giblindavisi. Taxonomy (NCBI): domain Eukaryota; kingdom Metazoa; phylum Nematoda; class Chromadorea; order Rhabditida; family Diplogasteridae; genus Parapristionchus; species Parapristionchus giblindavisi. The sequence continues at coordinate 1,137,915 of CALSFV010000206.1, read as the reverse complement.
GACGCACAACATAACGTTTTCGTGAGTTATTTTTTACTGTTCTTATCTACTTTCATATACGAACGTTTTTTGACTGGAGAAGAATTATATCAGGGACTGAATGATTGAACTTGTGAATGTCAAGATTCCCTTTGTTGTTGCCCCAATCTGCATATGATATGCTGACAGGATAAAGTATTACTATTATCAAATGTATGCGCCACTGACCTCTAGAGAGTATTCGTAATGATACGGGTCTTTGGGATAAATTCGATTCCTAGAAAAGTCAATTCTTGCACAGACAAAACAATTGGAAAGAGGGTATTTAATGAGCGCACAACCTAAATTGTAATTCCGAAGTTGTTCTAAAAATAATCGCTAAACACTAAAACGATAGAATGAGAATGTTTGTTTACAAGGGATCAAAACTCGCGCCGCTGGTCCCACTTCTGAGTACTCCCTGCACTCTTGTTATTATTTGATACTGCGGTCACTGTGAGTGAATGTCCCCATTTTCTCGGCAATTGATCTTTACACTTCCTTGCAAGTCTAAAAGTAGATATTTCGCGTTCATGAAATGATGTTGTTCACTTGCACTAATTCGAGCATATTGGCCGTTTTAAAGTGGAAAAAAAGCATACCGCCCTCTCATCCGTTGTTGTTTTTCTCTTTGATTTGATAAGCGAATTCTTACAATGAGCATGTAGACGTTCATATCAGCAAAGGATAACAGTTCGTCGACCTATCACTAGGAATATGATCATTCCTCGTGGATAAAGTTTTCGATAAGAGAATTAGTCATTAGTGACGTTCTCAAATGGAACTCATTAATAAGTAATAGATACATTACAGCGTTTGTGTGTGAATTATACGAGAGAAAAATTCAAAGAAGGATGAAAATTTATTTGAATTCAATGAAAATTAGAAGTGGCTAGAATTGGGTCGATCAAGATATGCAATATGATGATGACCCTGCACACTAATTGCTTCACACGAGTCTGCATTTAAATACTTCTTTACAAAATCAGAAAACCGTCGTCACAGTCGACATTCTCGATGTAGTCTTTCGACGAAGCCTGCAATGGATCTACAGTTGTATGCTACAGTCCTCAAAACCGTTTACTGTATGTTCAACTTTCTATCGAACTTATGGATAGTAGCTACATAACGACTGATATATGACAGGGGCACTTCTATACCGAAAAATTCATGTAATATGCAAAGTACCTGCAAAATAGCATAGCGAATTGTTTCTGAAATGGCGTAGAGCACAGCAGTAGCAGATATGGCGGCATACACGCGTACACATCATAAATGATATTCAGATACATGTAGAATTCCCGCAGGGACATCGGAAATGATAGATGTTGCATTGATTAGTGATATATGGATGAAATAACCTCGGTAAAGACGAAAAGCGTTAGTAATGAGTCCAGATAGCTAATGAACTGTAATTGAAAAATATATTAAAATATATTGGAAAGAATAACCCAAGCAAAACTGTAATATTGTTCCATACAATTTCAATCTTCTTTGGAATATAGATTAAGCTCATGTTCATATTCATTTAAAATATTGTTTGGCAATTGTATACCGAGAGGATTTACCTATATCATCTTTAATACATTTTTTATATTACCTCCATAACGCAAATCGACATCGATATTATTAATAGTCGATACTCTTGCTTTGTCTGATCTCTACCGCTTCCTTCACTCTTTTTCTTATTCTAAATTAGTATTAATTATTTATTTAAAACATAAAATTTGAGAAAAAAACCTTTCTCAAACATTTTCTGAAGTAGATGAAGACTACGGTGTAGATCAATATCAAGGTGATAATGAAAAAGGTCTGCAGCAATCCTGACACTCCGAAGAACCAGTCTTGGAAGTCACCTTTGTCCAACTGCAAATGTATGTATGGTGTATACTTTACTGTTCCAAGTGATGATAAAATGAAGATTTCTTGTACTGATTATCTCAAAATATTTTTCTCACGTAAACGATCGTAAATATTGATTGATTTATTGATTTATTTATTTATTGATTTATAGTACACCACTAAACATCGTCAATCATCATGTCAAGGGGCTTAATCAAATCTTTTATTGTAATTGTAACAATCACTTTATGCTATTTAACTCCAATATCTAACAAGTTATTTAAAAGTTATCTCTTTTTTTGCATATTTTCGCAAACAATTTACATTTTCTCATCAGTGGCCGTATGCATGAACAACGGAAAGCGTTTTTCCTGGTAAATGTGACGTCATTAGCGTAGGCGGAGGCGTTTTCCAAAAATCCTCCTCCTACGCTAGTGACGTCGCATTTCCCCGGAGAACGGTTTTCCCGTTGTTCGTGCATACGGCCACTGATTCATACCTCGCAGTAGATGCCGTGCCAGTGTGTAGGGACAGTGTAGGCAGACGACAGTACGAACAGAATTCCGACAATAGTGGCCGGTACTATCTGTAGAAGGGTGATGATTACACCAACAGTATCGCTCCAGATCTGAATTATATCTTAATAAATGTAATAAATAATAACAATAATATATAAATGGTAAATGAATTGTAAATATAGCTTTGAATGTACATTAAAGTAAAAATTATGAGATATTTACTTAATTATATTAATATTTGCGATTCAAGATGTTTCGTCATAGTATTATTTATTAATAGCTTATGCGTTAAAAAATTGCTAAAGGAAATGAGAGAAAATTCTCCTCTTTTCACACACTTTTTCTGTTCTTTTCACCACATAAAGGATGTAAATACATTTTTAACAGAGTTAAAACGCATTCTCCCTTACAGCGGAGGGGCAGCAGTGGGGGCATGGCACAATGTTTCAAAATCATTCCAGGTGACTCATATTTGATGGTTGAAGTCCCTAGGGGACGTGTACACTCCAGTCAAAAAATTGACCCAAATTATTGATTTTTGATCTACCAAAAGTCGAAAAATCAAAGTGTGATTTCCATGGCATGTTACATACCATTTGATAGAGGATCCACAGTTATATAAGAATACCAAGTTTCGTGAATTTTCATAACTCCATGTTCGAGAAATATCCGATTTTCCGAATTTTCACCAGATTTATTTATTTTGATCTCGTGGCTTACTATGTTACCATTATTTCCAGGGACTGGATTTTTGATATGTTATGTAAAAATGAATGGGCTATCCGAATATAACACTTATTTGGACCCGCTGTATGCCAGGCATAGTGATATCGCCAGTCATAGTGATCAGTTTTAACGCCCAAACGCCGACGCAGGTTCGAATCCAGGTCCCGGCCGAAATTTTTGCAAATTTTTATTCGACTCAAATTTGACTTTAAATTATACTTTCATGTGTTTTACCTTGTTTTCATTAATTTATTGCACGAAATATCCATCAACATTATCAGAACTAACAAAAAAATCGTATAACTGATATAGTATCGGCAAAAAGTCATGGGCAGGGCGAAAATAACGGTTTTTCGACAGTTCCACTTTTTAAGATGCAATATTTTCTACTTTCTGATAAAATAAGATCAATCAACACTTGAACTCTTCAAATCTCGGTAATTGAAAATTGTTTGAAAAATTGTTTACGAAGATCAAAGTTCAAAGATCAGAGACCAAAGATCAGAAATAGAATAAAAAAACTTTTATGAACATTTTCAACATATATCAGAGCTTTGAAAATAAGAAATTTCATCAGTAGAGGCGTCGGGACGTGTCAACTGCATGAGAAAAAGCCATAGTCTAAGCATAGGTGCTGAAATCCAGCAGACCTCAGAAGAACGTTTGTTGCGGGTCTGAAAGGAATCGGAACTAAAAGAAAATAAAAGAAATATATATATGGAACATTGCAATGTTACCTGCGGAAGAACCATAATTTTAGAATACCTGCCTCTGAACGGTAGGGTCTAAAATGCGTCCTTCCAAAAATTTTTGTTTATGTCCTGAGGGCACATAAAGAGCTATGACTACCATAATCTGTATATAAATATCACTCGCTTCTAGCATCATTTTGGCATTCAGAAAGGGTCGTTAGCGCATCTAGAAGAAGAGTTTTAAATTTTAGGGAAAAAATTGCATCCCTTCTAGAGCTTGAAATCCGAGTCAGAAACATTCCGATTTTTTCAACTTGGGCAACTCTAGCGGAGGACTCCATTCTCACAATGTTTCAGAAGAACAGCATTTTTCACTAAAGAACTATACATGCTTAAAAAGTGTACTTCGATTGTGTTATCATTACGCAACAATGAACTAATTTAATTACACCAACACAATGGTTGTATTCTTTTATGAGCTGCTTACATTGACTCTAACGATCAGCTTGATTGCTTTCCTGAATCAAAATTCGAAAAAAGAAATGAAAAAGCGTCCCATGACTTTTTGCCGATAGTGTATCTGTAATAAGATTTTTTTCCTCGGAGTGTTCTCGTCACAACGCCTCTACTGATGAAATTTCTTATTTTCAAAGCTCTGAAATATGTTGAAAATGTTCACAAAAGTTTTTTATTCTATTGCTGAACTTTGGTCTCTGATCTTTGAACTTTGATCTTTGATCTTCGTAAACAATTTTTCAAACAATTTTCAATTACCGAGATTGAAGAGTTCAAGTGTTGATTGATCTTATTTTATCAGAAAGTAGAAAATATTGCATCATAAAAAGTGGAACTGTCGAAAAACCGTTATTTTCGCCCGGCCCATGACTTTTTGCCGATACTATATCAGTTATACGATTTTTTGTTATTTCTGATAATGTTGATGGATATTTCGTGCAATAAATTAATGAAAACAAGGTAAAACACATGAAAGTATAATTTAAAGTCAAGTTTGAGCCGAATAAAAATTTGCAAAAATTTCGGCCGGGACCTGGATTCGAACCTGCGTCGGCGTTTGGGCGTTAAAACTGATCACTATGACTGGCGATATCACTATGCCTGGCATACAGCGGGTCCAAATAAGTGTTATATTCGGATAGCCCATTCATTTTTACATAATATATCAAAAATCCAGTCCCTGGAAATAATGGTAACATAGTAAGCCACGAGATCAAAATAAATAAATCTGGTGAAAATTCGGAAAATCGGATATTTCTCGAACATGGAGTTATGAAAATTCATGAAACTTGGTATTCTTATATATCTTTGGATCCTCTATCAAATGGTATGTAACATGCCATGGAAATCACACTTTGACTTTTCGACTTTTGGTAGATCAAAAATCAATAATTTGGGTCAATTTTTTGACTGGAGTGTATACGTCCCCTAGGGACTTCAACCATCAAATATGAGTCACCTAGGATGATTTTGAAACATTGTGCCATGCCCCCGCCACTCTTATGGAGAACGCGTTTTAATTGTAAGTAGCTGTTGATTTCTAGATATCTCGCTATCTCGATACAAGGGGCACCCCCCTTATTAACTATCCCTTTACATGTGTACTAATGGAATAATGAGTAAAAATAGTCAGAATAAGAAAAAAAGTATACATTTAAAAGCTAACTTGCACATATCGATGTGGCCAGACGACTGCGGTTAGTCGATTCACCGCAAGAGTCATCACCGTGAACGCTTGACCGTACCGAGTGGCCCAAGTTATTCCGAGGAAGACCTGAAAATGTTTTGTAATGCTGTTTACAATGCTGTTTTTATAATGAAATCGAGATTTTTGTGGCATCTCTCGAAATCAAAACAACGTTGAAATTTTCAACTTATTCTAAAACGAACAGCGGTAATTACAAATTAACAAACTGAAGTGTTGGTCCAAACTCTTCGCTCTTTTGCAGTACCTTACAGTAGTTAAAAACTGAATCATGGTAGAAGCCTCTGGCCGGAAACACTCCAAGCAGGTAGTTGTTGAAAATGTACGTGAGATCGATGAAACCACCAAACTAAATATTCAAATGTTTAGAAAATTTTAAAAATATTTTTATTTTATCTTCTGAAAAAAACATACCATGGAGATCCGATAAAATACTTGACTGGAGGAAATTTTGACATTTCTGAGCGAAATGTAAATTGTTATGATAACGGTGATGTAGATGGGAATTGTGACAAGGACCAGTGCGAACTCGAAATTGGCGAGGGTCGACTCAACGACTTCATAGAATGGCCCGAACTCTTCTTCAGTCATCAATGATGATTTAGAGAACGTAGGCTTCGTTACTAATCGAAACGTGAGTTTGTAAAGGCGTTGATGTTTGGCATTCGTCAGCTAGTCCCACGCTCCTACACAATCTATTTACCTACTATTATGGAAAAGGCTTTCTCTATGTTCTTCCATTGAAGCTACAATTCAAAAGAATCACTCATTGTTTTTAGGCGGGAAAAGTGGTAGATCAAAGGTTAGAACGAGAAGTAGAATGGACAGTCAGTAAATACATCGTTATTTAATTATTGAAAAGACACACTCTGGTATTTTCAAACTAGTAGTTTACTTATCATTCCAACTTGCCGTAAATTTGCAAATCTACGGCTAGTTAAACGTTAGTTTACTAATAGTAGTGTATAATACGGTAATGCATTTCGTCCAATGTTCTTTCACTAATAGTAAACTAACAGTAAACTGCTAGTCTGTGACATCACGTAAGTAAACTACTAGTTTGGAATACCAGAGCAAGTTCTCTTTTCTCTCACGTAGACAAAGAAAGCGAGAGAGTGTGGACAGAGCGGAGAGTTTCAAATTAAGTGGGGGTGTGCGTTTAACATTTTCTAGTCCTACGTGCATGTATAACACATATCTGTACATTTTGTAAAGCTAATTTAATTAACGATATTTCGGCTTGCTCAGTTTGAACAATTTTGCACGTCATTTATTATATATTGTTTCGATGCAGATATCTAAAGATATCCATCTAGAGATAATGTATTCCTTGACACCCATTCTATCCATGATCTGAATACTGGGTTCGGTGTGAAGAACACATAAATTACATATAAGATGCGATGGTAGTGTGAAATCATAAAGAACAATGAGAGGAATCAAACACAATAGCTCCATAGAAGTTCCGAACCACGGTAGATCGGCTAGGAGCGAATTAGGATTTTCAAGCACGTCACATTTTTCATATTCATAGGTAAGGAAAATCTCAGCACTCTTCGACGGTCACGAAACAATGTAATTTAAATAAAAACAGACATAGTGCAATAAGCGTAGTAACCAGAAATAACCAGCGAATATTAAAATGTCATTTGTATTTATTTATATGTGATTGCGTGGAGAAAATACCGATTTTGAATAAGCGAAGTGGGAATCTTTAAAAAAAATTGCTATTGTATTTAACATACATCATTTTTACATTACATTTAAACAACTTTATCAGCATTTGGATGTTATTTTAGCTGGGTCGCCATTAGGGTTCTCCATCGAGTCCGATCGTGTCTTGCTATTTGCATGAATTGTTGAATTGTGAATGAAAATGTTTTTTCCAGGTAGCAATGTCTCAAATGATCATATATTATATGTACACAACGTTCTGTTTACTCTGAAAGCGACACTGAATGTTCAGTACAGAAATATTAATTAGATGATCTATTGTCTCGTTTTCAAAGAAAACTAGCCTGACCCAGAATACGGTGTTGCTATCTAATATTTCCGTTTGGGGCTGATTCAGACCAAGTTAAAAAAAAGAAAGCGAGTGTGCATGAAAATACCCATAATTTAGTTTATAAAAACATTTTTTTTCTATCCAGGAATATGGAATATGTTTCGGTTATCGACTTTCGTTTAAATTCGCCTTACGTGCCTACGTCGTAACCTTCGTCGTAACGTCGGAAACGCGGATAGTTTTAGTCGGACATTTGTGCAATGGAGAATAATGACAAACCGTTTGACGTCAAGCTTGTCCGAGGGGAATTTCTTATTGAAGCATCTGGCTAGAATTGTGGTTAGACCGTGCCAATTAAAGATACGTAACCTTGTTTAAATATTCAACATTGTATTTAAACTTTTAAAACTATGTCGTACTTATCCAAAAGTGACAGGTTTCACTCATGCAGTCATGTATGTATATGGGAAAGTTGATTTTACGTCTGAAGATTACTGCAGGAAAAGATATATTAAAAAAAACATTTCGGCTCCCAGCCATCCGATCGACTCCTGAACGATTGCATTTTTCCCAACAGTACCTTCAGACGAAAAATCAAGCTTTCTCATGTTTATTGTTGAGGTCGATGGCAGTACTATATTCCACATCATTGCGGTCCCCGCACTCCCGGTCAGAATGCCAGTTCCATCAGACAGGCTCTCATATATATATATATGTATACAGTATATACTGTATACAGTATATAGATATACAGAATGTACATATTCAGTTGTTTAGGGCGGTTTGAGCAATATTCCACCTGCTCCGTCCTCCTCCGTCTGTACATCACATCAGCTTCTTTTTTTTCTGTTCGCTGAATATGAATTATTATTATATATCTCGTGACGTGGAAGATGCTTTATTATGGTTTCAACACATTTTGTTCATTTTCTCGCCCATTATGAACATTCTTTCCTTCATTTGCTTGTTCAAAGAAACCTCGCCTAACCAGAGGACTTACAGGAACTAGTGTTGTGTAGTGTAATCTAATCTATTTAGCATATTATAATTATCATATAGTTAATGCATAATAGTCATTGTGCATTATCCCTAATTATCATATCTATTACTCTACACATGATTCTCCATTTCATTCTTAGCTTAGCGTAGGTTACAAGTAGGTCTCTTCTATCCCTAGTCTTAGACTCGAACTCTATATTATTTGTGATAAACTTGTATTGGTTACTACTCTAGTCTCCACATATCAAGGTATCCAACATTGGCGACCAGGATCTTAGATTAAGGTTTAAGACTTAGGATTAGGATTAGACTTAGACTTTACCTAGTTTTGCTAAGAATCAGTATCTGGTAAGTTTCTGGTAAGTCGTGGCTGGCAAAGCATAGATCTTAGCCTGGAGATAGTCACTGTGACCGGCACTTCGATACGCTCGATTGTTGCTGCGATTGGTCACGGCCCTTGGCTCTGCTATCTTGTGATCCACACTTGATATTCTAAGCAACCATTGTAAGAGCCGAGTGTAACCTGTACCACCGTTGTGATTCCCGGTTGGATACTGTATCGCTATTGTGATACCGAGGTTGACACAGGTCTGATCAAGATCACCGTATCTTAAGATCGTTGTCCATTGAGACTAGAGACCAAAGATCAGAGACCGAAGGTCATAGATCACTCTGAGACCAGAGACTGGAGATCAAAGATCATCCACCAGAAAACTGAGATCAAAGATCAGAGCACCGTACAAAGATACGAGTAGCCAGCACATAAGAGATCAAAGATCAGAGCACCGTACCCGATACGAGTAGCTAGTACACATCAGGTCATAGACAGTACAGACTATAGAGTACGTGATAGTTATCATTGAACAGTACAGACTATAATCATGACTGATTCAGGTGGAACCAAATCGACCGATTCAAATGGAATGAATTCGATGATGGATACGTTCATGAAGATGATGCTCAAGATGCAAGAAGAGTCTGATAAGAGAGTTGAGAAACTAATCAGAACTCTCAATGAATCGAATGGAGCGAGAGTTACGACTTATCCTACAGTAACTTCAGGTGACAGTAGCCAGAGTGTGCATACTGTAAGTGGCCCATCGATTGATGCTCTTGAAGCCAGAATAAATGAGTTCCAGTATGACCCTGAAGATGAGTGTACGTTCGAGAATTGGTATGATAGATACAAAGACATCTTCGAACATGATATGATTCACTTATTATTAGATGAGAAACTCAGGGTGAGAATCTTGTTGAGACATTTGAGTACAAAATGCAATTCACAGTATAAGAATCATTTGTCACCTAAAGATGTGTATACTGAGACATTTGAGAATACAGTGAAAGAATTGATTAATCTTTTTGGTAGACAAGTTTCTGATTTTGAAGTACGTCTAAGATTTCTCAATCAAAGAATGTCTATACTTGGATTGACTGATGTCAAGAAATTTGCATCTGAAGTCAACAATCTATATCAGAAGGGAAAGATGAAGGAGATTACAGAAGACGAATTGAAGGTCACTGTATTCCTTGCAGGTCTTGATCTACCAAACCTGAAAAAGGCTCGAACAAATCTGATGAACATTGTGAATAACAAACAAGATATCACATTGAATGAACTCGTAGAGAAGTTCTCTACACTTCAAGCACTGGAAAGAGATGTTGCTGTAGTAGAAGATCAAAATAATGTCTACCTGTTACGTGATAATAAGCCGAACAAGGTGAACGATGATACCGCTGAGGTTGATTCGAAGACAAAGAGTGATAAGAGTTCATCAGATAATAAATGTGCATATTGTGATAGACATGGTCATGCAGTGCATGAATGCTGGAAGAAATATCCAGATAAACGACCAAAGAAGAATGATTACAAAAGAAATAAATTCTTTAAGAGAAAGAACAATAATGCTGTGTTCTGTAATCAGGTCGTCGGTAATAGAGTCTATGCACAAGTCAATGTTAACGGAAAGAACATTGAATTCCGAGTAGATACTGGTTCAGATATAACCTTTATCTCCAAGAATGTATGGAAAACACTGGGATCTCCCACCCTAAAAGAGGGAAGACTTCAGGCAAAGTGTGCAAATGGCACCAGTGTATCCATACTCGGAAAATTTCATTGTAAAATGAAATATAAGAATGATGAGAATAGGGGATTTGTTATGTTACAGATTCACCTGTTAATTTAATCGGAACTGATTGGTTCTGGAAACTGAATCTCATCAGATCATTACAGAATGAAGTTGAAGATCAACTCGTAATGAATCAAATCAAGAATCCAGTCAAGGTACCACTTAAGCCATGGCCATCAACTGATAGACCAATGGAGCGAATTCACGTTGATTTCGCAGGACCTATGAATGGAAAGAATTACTTGATTATCGTAGATGCACACAGTAAATGGCCTGAAGTAATAGAAATGGATAGAATAAATACTAATTCTATCATTACACACATTCACAAGTTCATATCTGCATATGGTTGTCCAGAAACATTGGTCAGTGATAATGGAACACAATTCACTTCGAGTGATTTCCGAGAATACTGTAACAAGTACGGTATCAATCACGTCCTGACTCCTCCATATCATCCTCAATCAAATGGTCAAGCAGAACGATTCGTTGATATATTCAAACGAACACTCCTCAAATTGAAAGGAGAACAACCTGAAGTAGAGAATGTTCAAACATTCCTCATGTCTTATCGATCGAATCCGAATAGACAACTAGCTGATAAATCACCAGCTGAAGTATTCATCGGACGTAAACTGACAACAAGACTAAGTCTCTTGGTTCCAAGTCGTAGATCAGATAAGAAGGATGAAGATATGAAACACCAGTTTGACCAGAAACATGGTGCAAAACACAAAGAATTCGAAACTGGTGATAAGGTCTACTACCGTGATAAATATGGACCTAATAATGTGAAATGTAGCGAAGCCATCATTGTAGATAAACTCGGTCGAGTTGTTTATCTCATTGATAAGGGAGGAAGGAGAATGAAGGCTCATGCCAATCAATTAATCTCCCGAAGAGATCAAGATGAAGATGATATACTTGATCTTCAAATCGATTCATTCGATATCAAGAAGCCGACAGAAGAAACTACGAAGGATAATTCAACTGGAGCTGTCATCGTCATGCCTATCCCAGACCCCTCAAGCAAGGCATATCATCGTCCGGTCAGAGACCGAAGGCCCGTTGTTAGTAATACCTCCGAATGTAGTAGTTACGTTAGTTCAATTGTAAATTAGTTTTTATTGTATTGATTATCGATTCTGTTGTCTTTAACTTAGAATCTTAGGAAGGAGGTGTTGTGTAGTGTAATCTAATCTATTTAGCATATTATAATTATCATATAGTTAATGCATAATAGTCATTGTGCATTATCCCTAATTATCATATCTATTACTCTACACATGATTCTCCATTTCATTCTTAGCTTAGCGTAGGTTACAAGTAGGTCTCTTCTATCCCTAGTCTTAGACTCGAACTCTATATTATTTGTGATAAACTTGTATTGGTTACTACTCTAGTCTCCACATATCAAGGTATCCAACACTTTCCTTCATTTGCTTGTTCAAAGAAACCTCGCCTAACCAGAGGACTTACAGGAACTACTTGATCGTTATCCAGGTATCATTAGGTTTTTATACATTAAAATACTTCTGTACATATATAATTTGAACAGTTTTCTTGTTCACATAATTTAGTTCTAGCTTTTTTTCTATTTTCCAAAATAATAGATATTCCGAAATGGATTCGTTTAAGTGCTCGGTGGTTCTCAACGACTTCAATTTTGACATTATGCTCCTCATTTTCCCATTATTTCCCACACTCGGTGCATATTCCAAAGGAATCTATAGCAAGATGAACGTTGCTATTCACTGGCAAATGGTATTTTCATATTCTTTTTTTTCAGGTCTTAAACACGGTAGACAGCTTCTACTGATCTGTTAAAACCCCGAAAAGAAATTATAAAAAAGAATTCGTAAACTTTTAGGAGTTCGCTCCACTTCAATGTGTTTATAGATTGTTGTTTTCCATTTACTCTAGTGTTCGTGGGTTGACTTCAGCCAAAACCTCCTGCGAGCACTAATACTCCGGTATACGGCTCCGGTATTTTTTACTCGCGGGGCACACCGTTCAATCCCGTGGTGTACCTCGCGAGGTACACCGCGGGGTAGAACACTTAGACGGGGTACCTCGCGAGCTGCAGCCTCTAGACGGGGAGCCCCGCGAGGCGGACGACGGCGTGCCTCGCGGGGCAGGAGGGACGGTGTGCCCCGCGAGATTTGATGTCCACCCCGCGAGGCACGCCGTCACTTCCACACCGTGGTGCACCTCGCGGTGTACCCCGCGAGATTTAGCCTCTCAACGGGGAGCCCCGCGAGCAAAAAATACCGGAGTAGCCTAATGGCAAGTGTCTAGTAGAAAGAACGATCGAGCGTGTTCGAGTCCTGCCCCTGCTCGCTTTTTTTGCACATTATTCCCTATATATCTATTTGATCTCATTATTCGCGAGATCCCAGAACCGCTTCCTCTGCTAATTCACAAAGCATTGATGGTGGGAATCCTTCACAAGAGTCTGAAGGAATGATTCATGATTGGAATGAATGAAAGAATGATATATTGATTGATTGATTACAGATTTCTGTGGTTGCGCTACTTGCCGTCACTGGATCTTTTGTTGCAAACTGCTTGTTCTATCGGCATCAGACTATCATTCCGACATCCAGCAAACTTAAAATTAAGCAAGTCAGTGTTCTTCCTAGTACATTGTCAAAGGTGCCGAAGGGAGCTAGAATCGCATGCAGAAACGAAAATGCAGTTGGAACTGAACCTTGTATTTGCAGCGAAACCTGTGCTTACGTTGTTTTTGTCATTATGTTTTTCGCATCGCCAATAGCGTCAGCTATTTATCCATTCGACGCTTCGCAAAGCGACGAATTAATCGATAATATGAGTTTACGCTATTTCACCAATTAATCGATAACATGATTCTAAGCTATTTTATGCTGTGTTCAGAACTTGGAAAATGCAAGAAAATGCGGAAAATGCTGTTCAAAAGTTCAGGTGGAAAATGCTCGAAAATGCTCGATTTTGGATCGAAAAAGATGGTTTTATACACTTTAAAAGCGTTGACAGGGAACGTAGGTCATTTATAAAGTATGCTGCTGAAATAAATATCGTATGATCCTTTTTTGAGCACTTTAAGCCGAAAATCAACGAAAATGCTGCGAAAAATCAACCTAGCGAGTCCATATTTAAAAATATCACTTATCATCAATAAAATGCGTCCTTAACACTGTTTGCGACCAATAAACGTTGATATTAAACAAAAAAAACATTAAAATTTGCTCAAAATCCTCGAAAATGAGCATTTTCAGAGCATTTTCCGGTTGAACTTTTGAACAGCATTTTCCGCATTTTCGTGCATTTTCCAAGTTCTGAACACTGCATTACATATATTACATATAGTTTGGAGACTATTAAATTACTTTAAAAAATATTATTTTCCCCATTGTCCATTTCAGTTTAAATTCAACTTGACTTGGATCAAAGAAAGAGGCCAATATAGCATTTACAAGCGAGAATTCTGGCTACTTTCGATATTTCTTTACCTTTGTTTTGTGAGTTTGACTATTATATTATTTTCCCGAGGTAAAGTTACTTCGTTATTCAAGGCATTTTGTTTGAGCTGCTTAAAAAACATGTGCATAATTTCTAAATGATCGTACCGTTTTCGCGCGATTAATAAGCTGAATCAGCACAAAATAAATAGTGTACGCTGTGTAGTATAACTTTTGCCACCTTTCTTCCTACACAGTTTAATAATATATTTATCAAAAACGAGAAGATAGCTCATAATATATGTTGATTGAAAATAATCTTTAAAGGTGGACTCCCGCGAATATTTTCGTGAACAAACTGTGAAGATAGAAAGTTAGCAAAAGTTATTCTACATACCGTACACCATTCATTTTATGCTAATTCAGCTTATTGATTGCTAGAATGATGAATGAAGCGTGCTTGCAATCGCAGGCAAAGGCGCGCTTTTTGAAAATAGGAAAGTTCGGTAATAGGATTCGAACCCACGACCATGCGCTATCTAGTCAGAAGTCTAACCACTGCGCTAAGGGAATAATGCGTGAACACTCTATCTTATTGCATATCACTTGGCACTTGCATAAGCGAGATGCAAGAGATTTGCATGAACATTCGCGGGTCTCCACCTTTAACGAAAATATTCGAGGACTCCACCTTTAAGATTTGTGGACTGACGATGGTTCTAGCTTTTGTGATCTATTGTCATCTCTACTTTTCTCTACGGAATAATGTGAGTAGTTTATTCAAACTGTTTTATCTAAACATTTTATATTATTCATATTATATATTAAATAATCAAACGCAAAACAGATATAAAGTAAATGTTCAAATAACATGTAGCCGAAATAGTTTAAAAAAACAATATTAAAAAGATTGACGACGAAGAGGGATTTATGCTCTTATACTTTACAATTTTTTCGCAACAGACTTCACATAGAATTCTTTGTTTTGACTTCTCGTTAAACCGAATTCCCTAGGAACCTGCTTACTCCGGTATTTTTGCTCGCGGGGCACACCGTTCAATCCCGTAGTGTACGCCGTGGGGTACACCACGCGGTAGAACCTTTAGGCGGGATACCCCGCGAGGTGGTCTTAAGACGGCGTGCCCCGTGGGGTACCATGCCCATCACCCTTGCTCTCAACCGCGCACTATCCGCTTTTGTAAGCAACTCCTGGCACGGTTCACAATATTTCAATATATTCAGACAATAAACAGTGAGAAGTCTCGGAAGATTCAACGAGACGCTTTATCCATTCTATTCATCCAGGTACCCTCTTTAAAGAACCGACAAATTTTACTTTTTTTGAAAATTTTTAATGATTTTTTTTTGCTATGACAGTAAAGCAAGAGCGATCGATATATTTACTCTCATTTCCAGCTCGGATTTCCAATCATTCTACTGATATGTCCTGTTTTGATTATATTCTCGGGCATTGTAACTGAATTAGTTCCGTTTGGTAAGTAGAAAATTTTACGACAATGAGAAAAATGTATGCATTTCTAACTTGTCCTACGTGCAAATTTTTGCAATTTTTTATTAACAGTGCAAAATCATGAACTAGGAATCATCTTTTCTTCTCGGTTCATGCTGTTTTGTAAACATTTCCAATCACTGACAGGTAGTGTGCTTAAACTTATTTTTCAGAGCTATGCTTCTATTCCTTCTTTCTCTTTCATCTTCATTCTCCAGCACATAGCATCGCTCTTGTTTTTGTCACTCCCAACAACAGAAAATACATCTTGAGTTTGTTAATGTGCAAACGAAATGACGTCGAAAGTAAGTGGATTTGATATCAGTCAAACGCTTATTGTTAGCAGTATCCTTTTAATATCTCATTTTTCTCAATTACATAGCATTGTAAATAAGCATGCGGAGATTAAAATGTTATTTGTTTGTTTTTCTATGTGATTGCGTGAAGAAGAGACCGGCTGCAAGGCTCCATTCATATTTTAATAATAATAATAATAATAATATACTTAATTTTAATTTTCTAATCTTTATCAAACTTCAGATCATCAATGGCGGACAAGAAACGAAAGATCACAATTCGAGTTTAGCCATCGCGGAACTAATTTCTAACAGTAAGATAAATATTTAACTGAACTCAATATTGTATAATGCGTAAGATGAATAAATCCGTTTATTCTAATGTTGTTGTACCTGTTTTAGGACAGCCGAACGACCATTTTAGAAAAATGTCGTTCGTTGAAAAAAAATACACTACTTATTCTTTTTTCATACTTTTTCATTTGTGTTGAGAGTCCTTATTATGTTATTCTTTATTTCTTATTTCGACTGTCCCGAGCATGTGAAAAATATGAATATATAAATATTTTATTGAAATCAATCCACCAAAATTATCCAGATGCACCGAATCCTTACAATTTCAACAGCGAGACAGCTCTTGAGGTAATCTTGAAGCCTTGCGTTGATCTGCAGCATTATGTATTGACTCATAAATGGACAGCCATATAATCTGATTAACGATACCTGGTCTATATTGTAAACAAAAAAGCATTCCTTGGATATTAATATGAGTGAGGTTCCTCCGTCGTAACGTCTTCGTAACGCCTCCGTCGTTACGGCGGAGGTTACGGCCTGCGCACGTTTTGAAAATTTAACACCACATGACAACGTGATGCGATAATTTCATTATTAATTAATTAATTAAATGTAATCGATCTAGGGATATCGAACTTTATCAACACTACCCCTTTTTTGGAACGTTCGTTTTGGAACAGAACGAGCGTGTCATATTCTAATTATGTACCGCAAGAACTAGGCAGACCATCAAGCATGCTGACAAGGGAACCATAACACATTCCCGTGGCGATATGACTAGTGACATATACCATTCGAGTCAGTATCCGATTCTGATACCTTTACCTTTTACCGTTGATAAGAAAACTCAAATATTTAAGAGCTTCGAGAAAATCGATAATGAAAATCGCACAAATCCAAGGCAATGCAAGAGGCAATTGAGATCAACTCGGCTTTAGCTCCTATCCCACCTATTGTGGTGTAGTGGATAAGGCGAACGCGTTACATTTTGTAAGTACATGGTTCGATGCCTGGAATGCGACATTATATTTTGCTGCCTTTCCAAGTTCAAAAATTCATGTCTATTGCTTCATTGTTATCCTTTGTAGATCATTATCGATCGTCTGCTTAACTCCTGATCTCCTACTCGCGCGCTTTTGTGTCTGCATTTAAGGTGTTTCAGCTTCAGATTCAACATGTATCATGTCAACTACGCCTTCCAACCAATGTTAAATTTCACAAATGTTAACGGCATAAACAGTTTATTGCTTTTGTTCGGTCTTCGAAAAAATCAGCAAAATGTAATGTCGCATACCAGGCATGGAACCATGTACTTACAAAATGTAACGTGTGCCCCTTATCCACTACACCACAAAGGTCGGTGAGATAGGATCTGAAAGCCGAGTTGATCTCAATTGCCTCTTGCATTGCCTTGGATTTGTTCGATTTTCATTATCGATTTTCTCGAAGCTCTTAAATATTTGAGTTTTCTTATCAACCGTGTCTTATCAGAATCGGATACTGATTCGATTGGTATATGTCATGTCGCCATGGGAATGTGTAATGGTTCGCTTGTGAATGTATAGTTGTTTGCGCATGCAACTAGCTGCTAAACGTTTTTTTGGCCTCAAGTTCAGACGCCTCTGTCTTGCACTGTTGTTACTGCTAACTTCCATCTGGTTTACACTAGAGAGGGAGTTCCTCGAGGATCGTGCGCATGATTTCGATTCAGGTGAAACCTCTTTTTTGTGCTCATCGTTTGGTGGGAATTACACAATTTTGGGGTTGTCATGTCAGTATGTCCTCACTGTAGACATAAAATGTTATCGGGGGAATCGAAAAGATGTGATGAGCACTCGCGCTTACCACTATTCCACGGATTGATAGGGAACAGCGGCAACATTTGTGATCGAGCTGCGGATATGCGACGACTTTCGTTTACAAAATCGATGAATAGCAACCTTTGAAAGTTGATTGTCACCATTCTGATTGTCGCTATGTACTTCACTCCCCATAGTTTCATCCGTTACAGACAGTGTTCCCCAGTCAGTGGTGCAGAAGTCACGGTGGCTCAATGATAGTAAGTAAGAGGCTCCCGCTGGAGAAAAAAAGTATGGCAAACTGACAATGAGTGTTGATAAGCACTAAGACATCTAGGTTCTCCCAGCGTGTAAGTTGACGACGATATCGTACATGTAAAAATAGTTGTATCATGAACGGTGTGAATGGATCTGAACGGATCAGGCCGATCAAACGGGATTGTGAGCGAGCCGGCCATTTTCGTTATTTTTCTTTCTTTTCATTGTTTTTCTTTTCATCGAATCTACTATATTGAAATTCATTTGGTCAAAATATTGCCATTTAACAAAAATCATCATTTTCGCGAGGAATAAATTGCTCCAATGAACCAAAATTGACCCACTTATTCAGCGTATAATCGGAATAATTTATTCATTTGTAAAGCAATGATTTTTGCTAAATGGCAATATTTTGGCGTTATTTCTTTCAATACAGTAGATTCGAAGGAAAGAAAAACTATGAAAAGAAAGAAAAATAACGAAAATGGCCTTCTCGCTCACAATCCCGTTTGATCGGCCTGATCCGTTCAGATCCATTCACACCGTTCATGATACAACTATTTTTACATGTACGATATATTTGGGCGCTCGCCATACGAACGCTTCTGATTAGACCTATCATCGAGTTTTACATATCATTGAGTTGGGAAACATGCCGAGATCGCCAGAAAGTAATCGGACACTTTTTCATTTTTTTGTAACTTTTGATACAGGAAAGCAATCAAACTGATCTTTTCAGGCAATTTACAGAATTTATCAGGGAATATCAGCATGATGTATTGGTATAATTAACTTAGTTATTTTTTGCGTAGTGATGACGCTACCGAAGTACACTTTTTTTGAAAATTTCCATTTCTTTAGTGAAAAGCCCTGTTCTTCGGGAACACTGTGAGAGTGGGGACCCCCACTAGGGCTGTACAGTCAAACAATCCGGAATGGCTCCGACTCCGATTTCAAGCTGTGGCAGGGTTGCAACTTTGACCTCCAAAATTCATAACTCAGCTTCTGGATGTGGTACGACCCGTTCTAAGCGCCAAAATGATGCTAGTGGCGAGTGATGTTTATCCCCGGAATATGGTAGTCATAGCTCGTCATTAGCCCTCAGGGCATAAAAAAAAATTTTTTTTTTGAAGGACTGATTTTGAGACTCTACAGTTTCAGCGAGTAAAGATCAAAATACAAAGATCAAAGATCAAAGTTCAGCAATAGTGTAAAAACTTTTGTAAACATCTAAGACATACATAGGAGCTTTGAAAATAAGAGATTTAATCAATAGAGGCCCAGGGACGAGAACAGTGAGAGAGAAAGCGCAAGAGCGCGCACCGAGTAGACCTCAACATAACTTTTGCTACGGGTCTGAAAGGAATCGGAACTAAACCAAAATAACGGAAATAAATATATGATACATTGCAAAGCTGCTTGCGTAGGTACCATAATTTTAGAAGACCTGCCCTCTGAACTGTAGGGTCTCAAAATCAGTCCTTCCAAAAAAAAATATTTTTTATGCCCTGAGGGCTAATGACGAGCTATGACTACCATATTCCGGGGATAAACATCACTCGCCACTAGCATTATTTTGGCGCTTAGAACGGGTCGTTACCACATCCAGAAGCCGAGTTATGAATTTTGGAGGTCAAAGTTGCAATCGGAGTCGGAGCCATTCCGGATTGTTTGACTGTACAGCCCTAGTGGGGGTCCCCACTCTCACAGTGTTCCCGAAGAACAGGGCTTTTAACTAAAGAAATGGGAATTTTCGAAAAAGTGTACTTCGGTAGCGTCATCACTACGCAAAAAATAACTAAGTTAATTATACACGTCATGGTGATATTCCCTGATAAATTCTGTACATTGACTGAAAAAATCAGCTTGATTGCTTTCCTTGATCAAATGTTATAAAAAAAAGAAAAAGTGTCCGATTACTTTCTGGCAATACTGTAGCTTAGTGGCCAGAATTTTTGTGTAGCGATCCGAACCTCGTAGGTTCGAATCCCTCCCGGTGCAAATCAACTTTGCCGATTTTTCGTAGTGCGAGAAGCTTCAAGCCAAAGTTAAAGCGACACCCCAAGCTATGTTGAAACTCTCCGCTCTGGCCATACTCTCTCGCTTTCTTTGTCTACGATAGAGTATTGTCAATGCGGAGAGTAAAATTAGCTTGGGGTGTGCCTTTAAATGTAGGGATTTCTCTCCATTGAATCACCCTTGGACGAGTAATGGCTCGTTAAAAAATAGTGGAAAACCGAAATCGGCGACTTTACACCCGTTAAAAAGTACCCGGAAAGTCGATAATGGAAACACGAAATTTGAATTCGCGCGCGCGCAAAGAGGTGCGGGAATTCAAATTCCGACTGCGAATTTTCGCGATTCCATTTTTAGCAAGAAGGAAGTTGAATTTCCATTTTACTGCTAAAATCGGTGACGGAAAGTCGGAATTTGAATTCCCGCACCTCTTTGAGCGCGCGCGAATTCAAATTTCGTGTTTCCATTTTCGACTTTCCGGGTACTTTTTTAACGGGTGGAAAGTCGCCGATTTCGGTTTTCCGCTATTTTTTAACGAGCCATTAGGGACAGGCGGAATTACTCGCATTTCTTATTCTTCCGTATCTGAAAGATATTTCTTGCTTACAGTTGCCGCCATAGTATTATTTAATTTAATTTAATTTAATTTATCATACATCAATATGATGCGACAACATTTGAAAAACAGATAAATAGAGAGAAAAAAAGAGAGGGGGAAGAGGGAATTTTTTAGCATGTAATCCAAATAAAATTAGACATCATTTTTATGAATATGTATGGATATAGTTATACAAGGCGGTCTGAGCAATTTTCACCTGCAATATCTTATATCCTGTTCTGTATCCGCCTGACCATTACAATAGTTTTTTTATCCCTTTCTACTGAATATGAATGACTATTACATATCGCGTGAAGTGGAAGATGCTTTATTATGGTTTCAACACATTCTATTTATTTTTTCATCAATTTTGAACATTCTTGCATTCATTTGCCTGTTCAATGACACCTCGCCTAACCTGAGGACTTACAGGAACTACTTGATCGTTATTCAGGTATGATTAAGTTTTTTTCTATACTTTTATTCTGAAATTTCCTCAATAGTTTTATAATTCTTATAGTTTAGCTTTTTTTCTGGCCACTCTTAGAGAGCGAGAGCATGCAGCTAATACACAAAGTTATCTAAATCCGTTCTGAAATCTTTTTTCGTTAGATATTTCAAAATGGATACGTTTAAGTGCTCTCTCGTTCTCAACGACTTCAATTTTGACATTATGCTCCTCATTTTCCCGTTGTTCCCGATAATCGGTGCATATTCCAAAGGAATCTATAGCAAGATGAACCTCCCTATACACTATCAACTGGTATTTTCATTTTATTTTTTATAAAATTCTCAAGTATAAAACACGGTTTCGGCAAACCGCATCACAGCTTCGGAAACTGCGTTTGTTATACTGTGTTCAAAAGCCGTCGTAAAAATCGAAGAGAATTAATCGACGTGTGCATATTGTTCTTACTCTTCGCTTCGTGTAGGATTAGCTTCAACTGTCCGAAAGAGGTCATTCCATCTTTCCGGGGTCTACCTTTTCTTCACATGCGCCGAGGAATCTACTCGATCACACATCGGCTCCACTTCCAGAACTAAAAAAATATTTCCCGAGCCTGTGCACGCAGCTCTTCCTCTTCAGCGATATGGTTCTGGGTTCTGGCTGTAGATAGAGTATTCAGTATAAATTCACGATACATTATTTTTCGTTAATCTAAGCACTGGTGGACTGAAAAATCTTCCACTCCAGCCCTTCCTAGGCCCTATGAAAATATGCAATAATGATTGAAAAAAGTGATATATTGATTGATTACAGATTTCTGTAGTAACACTTCTCACATTGACTGGATCGTTTGTTGTAGTCTGCTTGTTATATCGACATCAGACGATCATACAATCATCGAGCAAATTTAAATTGAAGGAAGTCAGTTTTCGTCCAAATATAAAACATTTTCAAAGGTGCTGTAGGAATCCGGAATCGCATGCAGAAACGCAAATGCAGTTAAAACTGAATGGTGTATTTGCAGCGAAATCTATTCATATTTCAAGTTGTTTTTGTCATTATGTTTTTCTTAATGGCAATAGCGTCCGCTATTTATCCTTTCGACGTCTCGCAAAGTGACGAATTAATTGATAATGTGAGCTGTTTCCATTGGATAATATTCAATATAGTTGTGAACACTATTAAATTATAAATATTATTTTAAATTGTTGATCGGACGATTTCAGTGCAAATTCAACTTGACTTGGATCAAAGAAAGAGGACAATATACAATTTACAAGCGAGATTTCTGGCTTCTTTCGACATATGTTTATCATTTTTTCGTGAGTTTCAATATTATATTTTAATAGATTTTTGAAGAATTTTAATCATATCTGGATAGAGTGTGTCATATCCTATCTTACAAGTTGTATGAGATGGATGATGTGAACCACACCGGGGTGTATTCTTGCACCGAATTCTGTCTTTTTCGAATTTTGGAATCTGGAACTACCGCGAAACATATATACTCTCTGAAAAATAATGATCTATCGGTTGTCTGGCTTTCCAAGAAATATGGCTTACACCAAAATACTGTGCTTGGCATAGGCTTTCATTTTACCCTCTCCATTTAAGATGTGTTCTCTGGCGATGGTTCTTGCATTTCTGATCTATTGTCATCTCTACTTTTCTCTACGGAATAATGTGAATAGTTTTATCTAACTATTTCATGGAAACACTTATTCATACTCACACTCAAAGAATCAAAAATGAAATGTTAAAATATTATGTATTCGAAATATTTTTAAAAATATTCAGAATAACGATAATGGTTTATGCTAGTATATTATGAAATAGTAAAAATTCAAATGCATGGATAAATATGTCCTAAGAATATGTTTGAAAAAAGATACTGCTGAGCATAGGAACACTAGAAAAAAACAAATTAAAACTACATTGTAATTGTCAAACCCACGAACAGGCTTATTAATTTGTAGTAAAGAAGTAATAAAAAGATATCGAATTGAATAAAGAAACAAAAGAATAGGCCATTTCCCGAATCCTCATGAGATCCTTATGTGATCTTTATGTGATCTTTTTTTGGCATAGACGTCACATAGATTTTTTCTATTTTCGTCAAAGCGAATTCCCTAGGAACCATGTCCCTCACCCTCGTGATGCATAATCCGTTTTTGAATAAAACGTGGTCCATGGGCCCTGGAACTGTTCGCACTTCTTCAATATTTTCAGACAGCCAACAGTGAGAAGTCTCGGAAGATTCAACGAGACGCTTTATTCATTCTATTCGTCCAGGTTCCCTCATCAAAAATCCTCTAAATTTTACCTTTTTTAGAGAAAGATTGGAGAAAATCGATATCAAATATTTACTCTTTTTTCCAGCTCGGATTTCCAATCACTCTGCTGATATTTCCCGCTTTGATTATATACACGGGAGCTGTAACTGAATTAATTCCGTTTGGTAGGTAATAAGGACGGACTATGATAAAAATGTGTGCACTGCTAACTTGTCTCACGTGTAATGCTTTTAACAGTTCAAAACCGTGTGGTATTTTCCGTTGGTAAAAGAAAACGATACGCACATCTCTGTGAAAAATCAGATTTCTCTTTCCTAAAATGTCTATTTTTTCCAGAGATATGCTTCTATTCCTTCTTTCTCTTCCATCTTCATTCCCCAGCACATAGCATTGCTCTTGTTTTTGTCACTCCCCGTAATAGAAAATACATTATGAGTTTATTAATGTGCAAAAGAAGTATTCACTGCTTCGACCATGGTCAAAAGTAAGTGCATTTTGTATCAATTTATTGTTAGCTACATCCGGCTCATTTCGCATTTTTCTCAATTATATATCATCGTAAATTAGATGTGACGTATATTATGTAAAATGCGGGCAAGTGTGCTCTAGTAAAACTGTATAACATGCAATCTGAAAATTCCGGCCAAGACTCCATACATACCTTATTTTATTTAATAATCTGCATCAAACTTCAGATCGTCAATATCAGACCAAATTCGAAAGAACACATTTCCAGTGATTCCGAACGAATTTCTCAGACAAAAATTTAACTGAATTCAGTATTGTGCCATGCGTTCGTTGAATAAATCCGTTTATGTCAATGTTAATGCATCTACTGCTGCATAGCCGACACGACCTTTGTGCCTATAAAAAGAAACAGTCGTTTGCTTTTATTAAAATAAAAGACACAATTTCTTGAAATCATTCTACAAAAATGAACCAAATGCACCGATTCCTTCCAATTTCAGCAGCGATCCACTCTGGTATTTCCAGACTAGTAGTTTACTTCTCATTCAGGCTAGCCGTAGACTTGCAAGTGTACGGCTAGTTAATCGCAAGTCTACGGGAAGTGGTGCGTAAGTCTACGGCTAGTTAAACGCAAGTCTACTGAAAGTGGTGTGGTATACTGTAATGCATTTCGTCAAATATGTGAATCACGAACTATTTTTTAAAAATTTTACTCTTTAAATGTCTTCTACGATAGTAATGTGAAGCGTATTAATAAACAAACTTCTGCTAACAGAACGCGAATTTTTTATCGGAAAATTGGACAATCAAGAAAACATTTAATTTATAGGCAAGCATATTAGCGCAATCTTGAGTAGTTTTATACTACGTGAATACACGAAAAAGGCAAATGATTAGTTATGGGTAGTTTTAATACATATATACAATCGATATATATATATTAACAATTCAAAATACAACAGCAAAAATTAAGATCATCCACAATTATGGAGAGTCGATGCGGATTGAGTCGCAGATTATGCAAGTGACCTCAGTCGATGCCGATCCAGATGGTAGTCATTGTCATATCTAAAAATGATTATATGCTCCGGTATTTTTTGCTCGCGGGGCACACTGTTGAGAGGCCAAATCTCGCGGGGTACACCGCGAGGTGCACCACGGTGTGGAAGTGACGGCGTGCCTCGCGGGGTGGACACGAAATCTCGCGGGGCACACCGTCCCTCCTGCCCCGCGAGGCACGCCGTCGTCCACCTCGCGGGGCTCCCCGTCTAGAGGCTGCAGCTCGCGAGGTACCCCGTCTAAGTGTTCTACCCCGTGGTGTACTTCGCGAGGTACACCACGGGATTGAACGGTGTGCCCCGCGAGTAAAAAAACCGGAGTGCTTTAAATAAAAAATAGATATTGGAGAATTGCATAAAACACTATTAAATATAGACTTTTTCTACACAAAGTATATTTTCTTAGAATATATTCGAGAATAATATCAAGCAAGTGTGGATTACATCAAGAGCATCGCGAGGCGCAATCGCTCTGGAAGAAAATGATTACTGCAATAAAAGTATCACGACTCCGTAGAATAATTGTTTACAGTATGTGCTAATATCAGATTACTGTAGGTGGAATAGTGTTGTCCCTAACGTATCTGCTGTTGCCAAAATTGTACCCCCATAGTACCACTCAGACAACGGGACTACCGTAACCGAATTCAGACAAGGGTCAATATTCACGGGTATTGTAATGTTTGTTGTACGGTAGGTGTCATCAACAAATGACTAACCAAGCCCACGTCTGGTTTAAGTGGTTAACGCGATAAGGTAGTGGGTTACGGTAGTTCGATATCGCGGGTTACTGTATTTCATTCATTTAGCTTTCATTTAGTTAGAACGCCCCTGCAGAATCGAGCTCCCTGTTCCCCGCCCATGTATGCCCTACAGTTTTGCAAACATACATTTTCGAGCACCCACATTGTGGGTAGGGGGGGGGGGGGCGATCATTTCGGCAACGATCATTTCGGCAACGGATCATAAATCTGTTGGAAGATGGCCTATGGCAACAAAAGTTGTATCATTGTTATCAGTGGGGGTGTACGGTATTGTGCTACCGTAACCGTCGGAAATCGCGAACTGATTTTTTTCATTCGACCCATGACCCGGGGTTCATGGTTGAAGATTTTCGAAGTCGAAAAATTCATGATGCTCCGAGACCATATACTAGTTGCCATTATATCAGCTGTGAGCCATCTTTTATCTTTCTGGATACCGTAACCCGAACTACCGTAATCGAACCGGGATTTGAGTGAATTTCGCTATAATATAGTAGGGTACGGTAGCTAGATTACGGTAGTTGGGGTTACGGTATCCAGAAAGATAAAAGGTGGCTCACTATTGATATAATGGCAACTAGTATTTGGTCTCGGAGCATCATGAATTTTTCGACTTCGGTCATTTTCAACCATGAACCCTGGGTCATGGGTCGAATGAAAAAATCAGTTCGCGATTCCCGACGGTTACGGCAGCACAATACCGTACACCCCCACTGATAACAATGATACAACTTTTGTTGCCATAGGCCATCTACCAACAGATTTATGATCCGTTGCCGAAATGATCGTTGCCGAAATGATCGCCCCCCGGGTACGGGCCAGTTTATAAATTGGTCGGCTTATAAAAATTCGGGTTTATCACATATTTTGCCAAAATAAGCGAAAATTAAGCAATTTTACGGGCCAGCTTGGTAGTCGGGGCCGTTTATCGCAATTACGGGTCAGCTCATAATTCTGAAACTGTGAGTTGAACAAAAATGTATGTTTGCAAACCGACTTCAGCTAGGTGACGCTGAGTATCCCACATTATCCATATCTACAGTATCCAGTATATAGTCTCTACAGTATCCTTTAAGAAACGGATACACGATACCATTATTGAAAAGCGTACAGACACAGGCGCGGCGCCCTCCGCGACCGGTCTCTTCCTACCAGCGATCAGTATTAAGTGCTCTCCATTCCATCCTCGCTTGCCCGTGTGTCTTCCTCTTCACCATCATCTTCGTCGTCTTAAATAAGGCGATTTAAAAAAAATAACAATAAACATGATTCATCGATTATAATTGTGATTCAACCATTCTAAAATTCAAATTTATCCGTGTTCACACATAAGTTAATAGTTTAGTGTGCCAAAAGTTACTTAAATCAGATGAACGAAGACTTATTGAAGATAGAAAAAAGAGAAATGGCAAGAGACCGGATCACTGAGGAACGGCTAACAATCGATTGAGCAAGAGTATGTCAAGGAGTAATTGACGTGGATAAACCCAGTATATATTGCTCATTTCTACCCACCCTATTCGAAAATAGCTCCACTATTTAAAAGAGAAAGACGAGGGCACCGAAAGTGTATCAGTGACAGCTGTAGAAGAAATGAGAGAGAGAACATGTAAAGACATTTAATAAATTTTGCGGGGTTGCGAAAAGAAATGGTAGAAAATAGTTATAAAATACATTAAAATCGCCTACATCACCATCTTCCAGCCAAATTTCACGCCTCGACGTTTCCAACAACAATGCGGTATGGACGTCGACTGTAAATAGCATTGCGAGTTATCAATAATCACCACAGAGGTTGAGAGATTTGAAATCAGCGAAAGTAAAAGTATTATAAATAAATACGATGAAAGAACTAATGGAAACGGACCAACCATGAATTCACGCGATTCACCATGAGATCCACCATGAATCCGCTCATCGCCAATCAGCCAACTGAGTGAACCGGAAAAAGGTTTCGATTACGGGCAATAAAAAAACACAAACACTAAAGAAAGATGAGTGAAAACTGAACCAAAACGAACGTAGCATATCGAATTAATTCTGGCGCTATTTCAACTTCCCAATATTAAATTTGCATCTCACAAATTCATATTGATATTGCGCAACACACACGGTGTGTTGCGCAATATCAATATGAATTGACACACCGACCGGCGGAATGGTAGAGACGCAGAGTAGGCGGAAGTTTAAAATTTTAGGGGGAACCGTATACCGGAAGCCAAAACCGTAGTTCGTGATCGCAAAGGCAATTTCTGTGTGAGACCTTTTCAAATAAATACAGTACAGCAGAATCCCGCCCTTGACATGGGATCCCCGGGTGTCCCGGGGTGTCCCCTCTGTCCCCTCGATTTTTTACGCTGTGAATAAAGAATATCAGCTCTTCAAATTGTTTGCGTTGTTTTGCTCCAGATTTGACCGAATTTATCAAGGAAAGTTTGGATTTTTTAAAAGCTTGTCAACTCAACTGTGCTAAGGAAAAGAAATGCTGGAACGAAGTCACTTTGCGATAGAATTTGCCGAGCGTGCGCGACTTCTTCAAAATTTTCGCGCGGCATTCGTCAAATATTGAAAGAAATTAAATTTTTCAATATTTTTTCTCAGGCTACGTAATTTATAAAATTCCAATCTTTCCGTGATAAATTCGGTCAAACCTGGAGTAAAAGAATGCAACCTATTTGAAGAGCTCATATTCCTAATTCACAGCGTAAAAATCGAGGGGACAGAGGGGACACCCCGGGACACCCGGGGATCCCATGTCAAGGGCGGGATTCTGCTGTACTGTACCGTAGTTCGTGATCGCTAAGGCAATTTCTGTGTGAGACCTTTGAAATTATCACGCATAAACCCTGACTTTTGTAAAACAAATACCCTGAAACAGGGACAATTTTTAAAAAATATTTTTTTCCTGATTTTTGAAAGAGAATCTTGCGATTCAGGGTGCATCAAGTGCTAGAGCACCAGACGGCACGAGAGAGGCGAGAGTGCAGACACGCCAGACATTCGGTCATTTCTAATTTTTCCGCCGGTCGCTTTCTCTTGTTTTGTCACACCGTGACACACCTACACATCGTACAAACAGAAAAATAAGCGAAAATTTCAAATATCTCAACTTCCGCCGTCCGAGTTGCAAAGGGCAATCAGAGTATACGGTAATACGTGGTGCGGAAACACACGTACCACTTATCGTGAACAAAAAACTTTTAGTCTACTTATACCGTAATCACTAGCCGTAGACTTGCATTTTACTTCTAGTAAACTAGCAGTAAACTGCTAGTCTGTGACGTCACGTAAGTAAACTACTAGTCTGGAAATACCAGAGCAGGTCGTTTCTTGAGAAATAATAGAGATAAATAGCGGTCTCAATTTGTCATTTTATTAAATTTCCCGATCAAAAAACCTCTATTCGCCTACAAAACGTTTTGACCTTTTCAAGATTCCTTAATGCTAGTGAAATAATGGATGTGGATGAAACATGTTCGGCTAAC
Source organism: Parapristionchus giblindavisi (assembly GCA_943737045.1). Taxonomy (NCBI): domain Eukaryota; kingdom Metazoa; phylum Nematoda; class Chromadorea; order Rhabditida; family Diplogasteridae; genus Parapristionchus; species Parapristionchus giblindavisi. The sequence continues at coordinate 1,108,535 of CALSFV010000206.1, read as the reverse complement.
ATTTAACAGGAGATATGAAATGGATCGTTCTCCTTTAACAATAAGACGAGAAACGCAACTCAAATTTCCGACATGACCGTTCCTCTCTTTAATAATATAATTTCCGATTACAAATTTATGTAAGCAATTGGTCAGTGTATGGTTCACCTAACCTAGTTGTTGATTAATTTCGGTTAAATTCATGCTAGAGAGAGTCGGGAACAAATTTGACTAGAGAATTTGATTTTGGACAAACAGGCTCATCATTAAACGGAAGTCTGAATCGATGGTTCTGTGAATAATGCAGTTATTTTTATTTTATTTTTTAAAATTTTATTTATCATACATCCAATAAAGATGTGACAGTTAGTGAGTGATATAGGACAGAGTATTTGAAATTTTTTTCTTGTCAAGCAAAAAATGGCAGAATCATTTTTCCTTTTTTTGCGGTGTTCATCGCACACAAAAGACCAGCGAAGAGAAAAAAGTCGAGAAGAAAGGGAAGAATGATTTTGCGATTTTTTTTGCTTGACAAGAATGCAGTAATTTTCAAATACGCTGTCCTATATGTGGCAGTGCAGAGAGGAAGCGAGAAACAACGAACAACAACATTATCAAATGCTCCGGGACTTATGTCACAACCTAATACTTATATGAGCAAAAGTGACCATACAATTAGCGAGGCGGTTATTCCGATTGAAGCTTCTGGCCAAAGATTTATAAACATGTTTGCATGCTGCTTGCCCATAATTGTTACTTTTAAAGGGATCGTTACCTCACTCAATGGGCTCTTCATTGCGCACACTACTTTCGTGTTCTCTAACAACGAGAAAGCATGGCGCGTCGAAGAGACCATTGAGTGAGGTTACGCTAAACTCGGTCGTACCTTTCAAAAGTAACAGGTTTAACACGTACGAGCTCTCTTATATAATCAAATGTAAGCCAGATCCAAGCTTCTGAAAAGATTCACCTGCTTATATCCTGTTCTGTATCCGCCTAACCATACCATTACATTGGCTTTTTATTCCTTTCTACAGAACATGAATTACTATTACATATCGCATGAAGTCGAAGATGCTTTATTGTGGTTTCAACACATTTTGTTCTTTTTCTCGTCAATTTTGAGCATTCTTGCATTCATTTGCTTGTTCAATGAAACATCGCAAAACCAGAGGACTTACAGAAACTATTTGATTGTTATTCAGGTATGGTTGAGTTTTTTCTATAGTTATTTATTTATATTTTCGAAATAGTTTTATAGTTCCTGTAGTTCCTTCTCTAACTGGTCAAATTCTTTGAGCGAAAGCGGTCAGCTAAAGCAAAAAGTTTTCAAGAATCGATCTTAGATTCTTCTTCTTTCGATATTTCAAAACGGATTCGTTTAAGTGCTCGCTGGTTCTCAACGATTTAAATTTTGACATTATGCTCCTCGTGTTTCCATTATTTCGCACACTCGGTGCATATTCCAAAGGAATCTATAGCAAGATGAACGTTGCTATACACTATCAACTGGTATGTTCATATCTTTTTTTTTCTTATTCTCAGGTCTGAAACATGGTTTTGGACACGATCGCAGTATAACAATCGCAGCTTCGGAAGCTGTAATTGCTATACTGTGCTGAAAAGTCGTAAAATTGAAGAGAAATAATCGAAGTGTGTAACAAAACTGCTAGCAATTCGCTCAACAATAGTTTGAAAACACACCAAAGATATTAGACATGTAAAGTGTGTTGTTTCTTTTACGACTCTGGTGTTCATGATGTTCCAACTCTTGCTTTTTGCTTCATGTAGGAAGTTAGCTCCAAATGTCGTCCGAGAAAGGTCGCTCCATCTCTTGCGACGAAATAAATTCTAAAAAAATGAAATGACTTCACGCATAATACATAATTCCCGCAAAGGTGAGGGAATTACGCGCCCTCTGTCCATGTTGTGTCAAATCACAAAGTTGGGAAGGGAGAAGTTGGGAAGGAGAAATGCTTTGATATAAAAACTCAAATTTTCTAACATTTATGATATTTTAACGATAATTTAAAATTTGTAAACAAAAAAAAAATTCGAAATAATTTTTTCGCACAGCCCTGATTCCAAAGCAAGACAAAGAAGAGACCATTGTATTCGAGAGAGTTTGTATGTTGAGCGGTCGTTCTTGCTTTGAAAGTCATGAGAACGCTGTGGACATAAGTCCTTGTGCATTTGATGGTGTTGTTGTTCGTTGTTTCTCGCTTCCTCTCTGCACTGCCACATATAGGACAGCGTATTTGAAAATTACTGCATTCTTGTCAAGCAAAAAAAATCGCAAAATCATTCTTCCCTTTCTTCTCGACTTTTTTCTCTTCGCTGGTCTTTTGTGTGCGATGAACACCGCAAAAAAAGGAAAAATGATTCTGCCATTTTTTGCTTGTCAAGAAAAAAATTTCAAATACTCTGTCCTATATCACTCACTAACTGTCACATCTTTATTGGATGTATGATAAATAAAATTTTAAAAAATAAAATAAAAATAACTGCATTATTCACAGAACCATCGATTCAGACTTCCGTTTAATGATGAGCCTGTTTGTCCAAAATCAAATTCTCTAGTCAAATTTGTTCCCGACTCTCTCTAGCATGAATTTAACCGAAATTAATCAACAACTAGGTTAGGTGAACCATACACTGACCAATTGCTTACATAAATTTGTAATCGGAAATTATATTATTAAAGAGAGGAACGGTCATGTCGGAAATTTGAGTTGCGTTTCTCGTCTTATTGTTAAAGGAGAACGATCCATTTCATATCTCCTGTTAAATGTTAGCCGAACATGTTTCATCCACATCCATTATTTCACTAGCATTAAGGAATCTTGAAAAGGTCAAAACGTTTTGTAGGCGAATAGAGGTTTTTTGATCGGGAAATTTAATAAAATGACAAATTGAGACCGCTATTTATCTCTGTTATTTCTCAAGAAACGACCTGGATCGCTGCTGAAATTGGAAGGAATCGGTGCATTTGGTTCATTTTTGTAGAATGATTTCAAGAAATTGTGTCTTTTATTTTAATAAAAGCAAACGACTGTTTCTTTTTATAGGCACAAAGGTCGTGTCGGCTATGCAGCAGTAGATGCATTAACATTGACATAAACGGATTTATTCAACGAACGCATGGCACAATACTGAATTCAGTTAAATTTTTGTCTGAGAAATTCGTTCGGAATCACTGGAAATGTGTTCTTTCGAATTTGGTCTGATATTGACGATCTGAAGTTTGATGCAGATTATTAAATAAAATAAGGTATGTATGGAGTCTTGGCCGGAATTTTCAGATTGCATGTTATACAGTTTTACTAGAGCACACTTGCCCGCATTTTACATAATATACGTCACATCTAATTTACGATGATATATAATTGAGAAAAATGCGAAATGAGCCGGATGTAGCTAACAATAAATTGATACAAAATGCACTTACTTTTGACCATGGTCGAAGCAGTGAATACTTCTTTTGCACATTAATAAACTCATAATGTATTTTCTATTACGGGGAGTGACAAAAACAAGAGCAATGCTATGTGCTGGAGAGTGAAGATGAAAGAGAAAGAAGGAATAGAAGCATATCTCTGGAAAAAATAGACATTTTAGGAAAGAGAAATCTGATTTTTCACAGAGATGTGCGTATCGTTTTCTTTTACCAACGGAAAATACCACACGGTTTTGAACTGTTAAAAGCATTACACGTGAGACAAGTTAGCAGTGCACACATTTTTATCATAGTCCGTCCTTATTACCTACCAAACGGAATTAATTCAGTTACAGCTCCCGTGTATATAATCAAAGCGGGAAATATCAGCAGAGTGATTGGAAATCCGAGCTGGAAAAAAGAGTAAATATTTGATATCGATTTTCTCCAATCTTTCTCTAAAAAAGGTAAAATTTAGAGGATTTTTGATGAGGGAACCTGGACGAATAGAATGAATAAAGCGTCTCGTTGAATCTTCCGAGACTTCTCACTGTTGGCTGTCTGAAAATATTGAAGAAGTGCGAACAGTTCCAGGGCCCATGGACCACGTTTTATTCAAAAACGGATTATGCATCACGAGAGTGAGGGACATGGCTCCTAGGGAATTCGCTTTGACGAAAATAGAAAAAAATCTATGTGACGTCTATGCCAAAAAGAGATCACATAAGGATCACATAAGGATCTCATGAGGATTCGGGAAATGGCCTATTCTTTTGTTTCTTTATTCAATTCGATATCTTTTTATTACTTCTTTACTACAAATTAATAAGCCTGTTCGTGGGTTTGACAATTACAATGTAGTTTTAATTTGTTTTTTTCTGGTGTTCCTATGCTCAGCAGTATCTTTTTTCAAACATATTCTTAGGACATATTTATCCATGCATTTGAATTTTTACTATTTCATAATATACTAGCATAAACCATTATCGTTATTCTGAATATTTTTAAAAATATTTCGAATACATAATATTTTAACATTTCATTTTTGATTCTTTGAGTGTGAGTATGAATAAGTGTTTCCATGAAATAGTTAGATAAAACTATTCACATTCTCCCAAGAATAGAAAATACATCATGAGTATTTTAATGTGCAAAAGAAATATTCTCTGTTTCGAGTCTAGTAAGTGATTTTTTATTAGAAATCAGATTCTTATTGTTAGTCTCGGATTGTATTTTTTTAATTTAAGTTTTTGTCCCAATTCTATAGCATAGTAAATATGCATTTGAGCTCTAGTAATATTGTATAAAATACACTTGTTTATTTACTACGATAGTAGCCAGCCAGAGCCACAATGAATTTCTATGTTTAGAGAGAGAGCACAAGTGAGATAGTACGTAGATCAGAGAGAGAGAGCGAGGAAGGAAGGGAAGATAAAGTGGGGAGTCGATCGATAGTTATTTTCTTCGTTAAAACTTCAGATCGTCACTAGCAGAGACAATACGTAAGATCTCCATTCGAGTGAAGCCGATCTAATTTTGTGGATTTAAGTATTAGAACGAACTCAATTTAGTGCTATACAATCGATGAATAAATCCGTTAATGACTATGTTAATGTAAATGTTTTTGAACAGTCAACCGACCATTTAAAAGAAGGTTTTTTTTAAAATAAAAGGCATTATCCTGATGCGTTCATTTGAAGGAATAAAAAATTATTATTATTATTATTATTATTATTATTATTATTATTATTATTATTATTATTATTATTATTATTATTAGTATTATTATTATTATTACATACCTTACTTAGAGAGCTTTCACACCCCAAGCTAATTTCACTCTCTACATCGGCAATACTCTCTCGCAGACAAAGAAAGCGAGAGAGTGTGGCCAGCGCGGAGAGTTTCAAATTAGCTTGGGGTGTCCCAAAGGACTGCTTCGCTTTTTTTTATTTTAAAACAAATATTACAATTTTCTTCGTTTTGAAAGTAGAGAGATTATGCGATTTCGAGACAATACAAAGTAAAAAATGGATATTTTCTTGAATTGTCCGTATAAACTACACTTGTTTATTTGCTACGAGAGTAGAGGAACACAGCAACACCGTGCTGCTATGTTGTGAGAGGGAGCACAAGTGAGATAGTACGTAGATCAGAAAGAGCGAGGAAAGAAGGGAGTAAAAAGTGGAAGGGGTCGATAGAATATTTCTATGTCTAATGCACTGTTACATTTGCCTTTCGCGGCTACGCCGTAACGGCGGAGCGTGTTACACTTCGTTACGTATCCGTCGCCGTAAATTTTGGAGTGTGTTAGGTCTCGAGTGGAAAACCATGAATGGTAATGATGATACGGTAAGAAGTTACCGTAATCATCGATCAATAATGGTTGACTACCGTAACCTTTTACAGTACTTTTATGATCCATCAGGGTTTTCCACTGGAGACCCAACACACTTCGATGATCCATCAGGGTTTTCCACTCGAGACCCAACACACAAGTCCCGTTGACGGATCCGTCATCCGTAACGACGTTACGGCGTAGGCACGTAAGGCAAATGTAACAGTGCATAACAGCTAGTAGCAAGTCAATTGCACAAGTACATTTTATACGGACAATATTTCCAGCTAGGATTTCCAATCATTTTGCTTATATGTCCTGCTTCCGTCATATTCTCGGGATTTGTAACTGAATTAGTTCCGTTTGGTAGGTAATAATAACAATTTACGAGTATGATAGAAATGTAGTCTCACTTTTAGCAATGTTTTAACATGGTTGGGGTAACCTGATATATCTTTTAACCAAACTCTGTCCTCACAATAGTGCTACTGTCTATCGTCCTGGACTTAGCGCAATTTTCTCTCAAATCACATTTTTGGTTGTAAATCAGCTCAAACTTATGTTAATGTACTTATTAGCATATTTAAACCCTGTAACTCGATCAACTTGAAAAAATTGTCTTAGTGGTTCGAATTCTCAACAACAACCATTTTTGAGATATGAATCGAAAACTGATTTTATTGACGATTTTTCGCCTTTCTGACCTGACTTGGCCTGACTTGATGTCTCCTGAGCCAGGAAATGTGGATTATGAAGCCGTGACTGGTCGAGCTCCGGTATTCGATCCCTCTGCTCAACCCTCTCTTCGAATGCAGTCAATCTTATGCCGTCCATTCTCAATATGTCGAAGGACTCTCTCATGTCTGATGAATCGAGCAGACATTGACTGCATACGAAGAGAAGGTTGGGAGCAGAGGGACCGAATACCGGAACTCGACCAGTCACGGCTTCATCATTCACATTTCCTGGCTCAGGAGACATCAAGTCAGGTCAGAAAGGCGAAAAATCGTCAATAAAATCAGTTTTCGATTCATATCTCAAAAATGGTTGTTGTTGAGAATTCGAACCATTAAGACATTTTTTTTCAAGTTGATCGAGTTACAGGGTTTAAATATGCTAATAAGTACATTAGCATAAGTTTGAGCTGATTTACAGCCAAAAATGTGATTTGAGAGAAAATTGCGCTAAGTCCAGGACGATAGACAGTAGCACTATTGGGAGGACAAAGTTTGGTTAAAAGATATATCAGGTTACCCGAACTTGAGGACGGGGAATCCGAATCTGCAATAAAAACTTATCCTTTAGAGAAAATTTTCGAGAAACATCTCATTTTGTATGCTGAAAAACAGTTTTCATGCAATAACACATGTAAAACAACATTTCCGACCATATCCTTAATTGAGTTATTTGTAGACGAGGTCATTAGCAACAGATAGAAAAAAATTGAACACGGTAGCACAAAAATTAAGCGAGTTACATTCATCTGAAGTTTACAGGAAACAAATTGCCTAGATATGCAAATTTCGAAAAACAAAATTTGAAAATGTTGTTTTCGCACTCAGTGACACTAGTCTAACAATAATCAATAAAAACGGAGGAAATCATTTTTTTCCGTCGAAAAAGTTTTTTTATTTTCATATACTTTTACAGGAGATCCGTGTTAACTAATGCAAAATCATCTTCCTTGTTGACATGCATAGAGAACAAAAAAGCAAATTTTTCTTACGTAAAATGATACATAAAGTCTTCTCAAATTTTTTCTTAACAGTGCAAAATCGTTTGCTAAAGGAAATGGTATTCTTAGAGAACTAAAAAATCATCTTTTCTTCTCTGCTGATGATTTTTTGTATACTCACATTTCTAATCCATGACAAGTAGTGTACTCAACCTTATTTTTCAGAGCTCTGTTTCTATTCATTCTTTTTCTTTCCTCTTCACTCTCCATCACATAGCATCGCTCTTGTTTTTATCACTCCCAAGAATAGAAAATACATCATGAGTATTTTAATGTGCAAAAGAAATATTCTCTGTTTCGAGTCTAGTAAGTGATTTTTTATTAGAAATCAGATTCTTATTGTTAGTCTCGGATTGTATTTTTTTAAGGTGTGCCTTGAATAACGGATTGTAAATTTACTTTTACTTTTCCAGTGCGTTAGGAGCTCTATTATCAAGAATGAATCGCTATTATAATATATTTACGAATATATTCGCAGGCCTCTTTACCTGGCGGTCATCTTTACCGACTGCCAGTCCACTCCAAAATGTAACAAAAAACAACAATTGAAAATAATGAATTTGATTTTCATATTTTAGTTTAAAAACTATCATAAATTATAATCATAATCATTATTCCATTATAAATTCTATTATCATTATCATATGCAAAAAATTTTGATTGATTTTTAAAATGATTTTTGTTAAATTTTCATACATAGAAAAATAGCAAAAGATGTTGAACTTGTGTGGGAATCGAACTTGCGAGCAAAAGATATATAGACAATCCTCTTATCCATCCGGCCACCACAGTTTGCTCTAGATCTCACAGAGACTGGATCTCATTGTAGGGCGAAAAAAAAGACAGTCAGAAATATGCAAATTACTCGGCGCCCAAGGGTACGTTGCCAAAATCCTTAACATGGGAGTCTTCTATTTTGGAGACCTATCGAATGGTATATGTCCCATTCCGAAGTCCGGGACCGGCGCACCATACTTCCCTTGTAAAACTAATTTAAGCACTACATCAACTGCTGCAGCAACGACAGAGATGACAACAGAGACAACGACATCAACTGTACAACCAACTCAAACGACTGCAATTCCCTTGGCTGACACTATTTCTACCGAGGCTCCGACTGTAATTCAACCAATATCGAATTTCTCGAAGCTCAGCTCGATTGGGCAACTTTCAAAAGCGGATTAGTAATCAGCATCGAAAACTGATTCTATCCATGCTATTGCCATCTCCTATGGTTAGGACAAGTTGGGAACGTTTCATTGACGCTGTCATTACTTCTACGATTTCTACCAAAAGAGTGACCGCGCCTGCAAAAGAAGATATCGCACCCAATAATGCTGATCAATACAAGGACAAACAAGATCATCCTGATGATGATAAATCAAATTCGGATGACACCCAGGACAACTCTGTAAATGATCTTCGTAAGATCTCTCTCCTTATTCCGCTCTTCATTTTCTATCATTTCTGAGCGTTGGAATAAATAGATTGAAGTGTATCTAACCATTGGTTAAATACATATTTGATAATATTATACATATTCAAAATCAATCTAATCTAAATACAGTGAATATATTTCAAAACAGTTTTTTTCCTGTATAACCTTTCTCAAAGTATCCCGATCGGGCTGATTTTTTTCACATGTTTATTACACGACCATGAGCCGCTTCAACCTGGATAGACTACCTGGATAGCCTAAATAACATAGATAGAGTATCTGGACAGTTCACAGTGAAAAATTAACTATTTTATCAAAAATAGTAAAAAATCATTAACATAATTTATTAATCAAATAAATAAAATAAATCATCTGCAACAGGCTAAAAAGTTAGAAATAAACCTTTTACATACCTGCACGAAAAAGCCAAACAGATATATCCCATAGGCGAACGAGAGAATGAGATGAGTGAATCTTGTTTCTTCTCAATTTAAGTAGTTGCCATGCAAAAGGAACATTTTCGATAGCTTCGAGCCGATAGGTTTTATCTTTTGCGATTGTCGGCATGGTTGTCAACACGAGAGAACAGACCAGAAACAATATTGTCAGATAATATTTTTTTAACTTCACTAGCGTTCGGCAGACGATGGCTGAACTTGTGTAATTATCGTCCAGGATCCGAGTACTCACCATCAGCTTCAAATCAAAACAGGTTTGCAAAAAAAAGAAACAAATTCTCATTGTTTTCGCAGATGTCGCATAAAAACTTCCATTGAGAAGTTTGACAATAGCAATGAACATCACACTGAGTGAAGAATGAAGTTTCAAGAATGAGGTTTCACCCGATGTCTGATTGATATTATGACCAGAAATGTAAATGAAAAGGATAACAAATGATAAATAGGCGTTTGACAAATTGCCTAAATACCTCATTTAAATAGCCCTTTCTGTATCCTTTGGAGGTCTCTAATAAATACTTTACCATGCCAAGAAGGAGCAGCATAAGAATATCAGTAAATGTCGATAAATTAAGTTGAACGTACACCCGAGCTAGTTTGAAGCCCATTTGCTTAATGCTGATGAGGGAAAGAGAAAGGGAGAAGGAGAAAAGGATAGAGGTGGAGAAGTAGAGAGAGGTTAGACGGAAGTCTAATAATAATATATTTATCGCATCTTGGAGAAAAGAGACAAGAGAGATTTTTTCATAAACAATTAAAATACATATTAAAACAAGAAGTAGCGACGATATAGGTGCAATTACTGGATTGCAACCTTTATATAATTACTAAACACTTGAGGAGAGATTGATGTGACAATAGTTCGATCTAAATTATACCATTTTCGGACAACACGATTTGAGAAAAATGATAGATAGCGAGTACTAGATGAAGGGTTCATACAAATTCTAAGTTGATGACCTCGAGTAAAATTCAATGTGTTGGGAAATATAAAGATGCTAAGGGGGTCAATATCAATAAAATTATGAATGATCTTGAATGTTACAGTAAGATCAATAATTGTTCTACGGGTTTCTAAAGTAGGGAGGTCCAAGGCTCGTAGACGGTCCTCATACTAGGTGTGCGGTAGACGACAGCGTTTGCATACCAATCTGGAGTATCTGATAAGTACTGATTCAATTAGGGCATTCAAAGACGACGACATGGGGTTCCACACTTCAGAACAGTATTCGAGCGGGACATAAGTGCAAAATAGACGGGTAGGTATAGACAACTGGGCTTTTTTGATGTGAAAGAACGAAGGATGTAGCAGAAGCGAGCTTTAGCTTTTTTTCACTATGTTGCTAATATGTTCAGTGAAATCCAAAGTATTTGAATATGTGACACCGAGATCTTTGATCTCAGATGGACAGTGACAGTGATTCAAACTCTCATCACTTTAAGACAACGGCTCAGTGAGATTCCAGGTAGTGCCGGTCATCGACCTCACCGATTTGGCTCAAAATTTTTTGTGGATACCCCCATGAGCCCCCATCACCAAATGGGTATTCATTAGGGCTGGATCCTTGAAACATAGAAGTGGCGGGTTGTCGAAATTTGAAAACTCGATTTTCACCAAAACAAAATGGAGCGACCTAGGACAAATGTTAGTGTCGATTAATTATAAGTATAAATAGACAACAAAAACTAGATATATGACGGTCCGGAGATCCGATCGCAAACTGATTTTTTTACATTCTTAAAACATTCTAAAATTAATTAAAATTTTAAAATGAAAAACGGCAGCCCAATTTTTGCCTCATTTTATAGAGCTAAAAATTCCGCGTCGAATGAGGCAAAAAAATAAAAAATCGATCGACCCGTGTTTTGAGATAAATGAACCTGAAGATGACTCGAAAATATTTTTGCATTTAAAACCCTTCATGTTTGTACTCTTTTTGAAGAGCTCGTCGAGTAGAACAACTTTCATGTTGAACGTTTTGTCTGAAACTCTTGTACAAGAGAAATACATGAATTTAGGTTTATTGAATCCAAATCTTTTCTATCACTTGCATCTTGAGAACAAACGACTTTCATAGAATACGACCAACATGAAAAATGATGTACTCGACGAGTTCTTTAAAATGAGGCAAGGTTTCGACAACTTTTGTTTCATGACCACTTTAGAGGCCATGTTTTTCAGAATAGGGGCCAACAATTTTTTTTCGTTAAACAACAAATTAAGTATGGATTTTTGAGTTCTACAATATAGGCGTAATCACTTTGTGCACAAAAAATATTTTACTTTCGATTTACTCTTAATTGACTGAAAAACTGTGAGAATAAATTAAACTCACGTATTTCTCTTGTGCATGAGTTTCAGACAAAACGTTCAACATAAAAGTTGTTCTACTCGACGAGTTCTACAATATGAGTACAAACATGAGGGGGTTTGAAAACAAAAATATTTTCGGGTCGTCTTCAGGTTCATTTATCTCAAAACACGGGTCGATCGATTTTTGATTTTTTTGCCTCATTCGACGCGGAATTTTTTGCTCTATAAAATGAATCAAAAATTTTGCTGCCGGTTTTTGTTTTAAAATTTTAATTAATTTTAGAATGTTTTGAGAAGGTAAAAAATCAGTTTGCGATCGGATCTCCGGACCGTCATATATCTAGTCGTTGTTGTCTAGTTATACTTATAATTAATCGACACTAACATTGGTCCTAGGTCGCTCCATTTTGTTTTGGTGAAAATCGAGTTTTCAAATTTCGACAACCCGCCACTTCTGTGTTTCAAGGATCCAGCCCTAATGAATACCCATTTGGTGATGGGGGCTCATGGGGGTATCCACAAAAAAATTTTGAGCCAAATCGGTGGGGTCGATGTCCGGGGTCAGTGGATCAACCCTCGAATCTTACTGAGCCCGTGTCTTAACACAATTCCTCCCAAAAGAGCCTGCATAAGAAGGCATCACACCCAATAAGCAGTGGTGATCCATTCGAATGCTCAAATTCGGATCAAATTCGGATGACATCGAGGACTCTGTCAATGATCATTATAAGATATCATTCATTATTCCCATCTTCATCTTCTATCATTTGTTAAAGTTGAAATTTATTGTTTTAAAAATTTGTTGACAAAATTAGGTACTCACATATTGACCGAATGAAATACACTTGTTTATTTGGTACGAGAGCAGCCAGCCACAGCCACAATGAATTTCTAGGTATAGAGACAAGAGTCCAGTGGCCGTATGCAAGAACAACAGGAAAACCGTTTTCCGGGAAAATGTGACGTCATTAACGTAGGCGGAGAATTTTTGGAAAACACCTCCGCCCACGCTAATGACGTCACATTTTCCCGGAAAACGGTTCCTGCATACGGCCACAAGTGAGATAGTACGTACATCAGAGAGAGGAAGGAAAGGAGGGAAGATTGGGATTGATCGATAGAATATTTCTGCGTTTAGCAGCAGGTAGCAATACAAGTACATTTTATACGGAAAATATTTACCTGCCACAAAACGGACAAGCCCCGGCTCAACGTACAATTAGAATTAATATAATCCCTTTTCTCTGTGATAGTCGTGCGTGATTTATCGAAAAACATGCAGATCTATCTATCATCTAGATACACATTATCTACATATCTGTACATCTAGATAAATTAATAGTCTGAATCTCTGTGCGCACGAAAGGTACCTCATCAGACACCATTATCCCTTATTCCAAGATTCGCCCTTACCTCCCAAACTGCCACTGTCCCCAAAAAACGTACACAGATATTGCTATCTCTGAGACGGACCTCCATCGCTCCCCTCATTTCATAATCTATTGTGTATATCACGCGTGTCACTGAAGAATCGAGTAAATTCCGGGGGTGTTTGGCACATTTTTTTACCCCCACATATTAATGCATTTTTTGGTAGTCCTTAGGGTCCCTAACAAGCTGGCCAGAGCTTTTTTGCATATCTTCATTTTCAACGTCGAGAGACGACGTCAAACTTTTTTGACGCCGAAATCGGCCGACTTTAGAGCTCTGTAGCTCTTCGGGGTGTGGTGGTTGGTATCGAGTCGTCAACAGAAGAATTACTCGGAATGCTAAGGAGAATGCGCCTACATCATTGGCAAGTCGATATTTTATTTAGTATTTTTGTAAATCGATTTCATTGATTGGTTTAAAACAAAAATCGAAGCCGAAGGTTGTTAATAGCTCAATCGACTGACCTCGACGAGAGGATTTCAACGGTATGCTGAACGTTTTGTCATGTGGAAGCCTTCGAAAGTTATGAGCATTTCAAGATTTTTTGATTGAGAAATTCGTGCATTTTCATACACAAACTATCCGGATTAGTTGATTTGCTCATCTATCAACCAACTTAACGTATGGCTGGGTGGTGTAGTGGATAAGGTCGCTGTTTACTTTTTGACTATCAGGGGTTCGATCCTCCTTGCCGCACTTTTCTTTTGCTGATTTTGTGTTTGTCGAAATGTTTTCCTGTGATTATGAAAACCAAAAAAACGAGAATCCACTTTAACTTATCATTAAGCGTTAACTTTAACACGATCAGGAAGAGAGGAGTTGTGGATGAGTCAGAGGACTCGGAGCTGGACGATGTCGTTTTCGAGGAAGATGGAGATGATGAGGAGGACGAGAACGAGGAGATTCTCGGACAACACGAAGATGACTTCTTAGGATGATAGAGTGTGATAAAATATTCCTGTGAATTCGAAGCCTTTTTGTTGTTTTGCTGTCATTTGCATTCATGTTGTTTAAGAGACCGGCTCGGTAAGACTCGAGCATTTTGACCCCCTGCCGGACATTCGCGAGGACTTTCGATCTGGCCCTCAATACTTTCATCATAGACACATACCGGGGGGAGACCGATGAAAGTTATAGTGAAAATGCCCTTAGGCTCAAACCCGGCTCACATATGTCGCATAAAATAAAAAATTGAAAAATTCATAACTTTTCAATCGTGATAGCTAGCACTTTTATTTCTTTTTATTGGTGAATAGCATGTCATGCACCCTTATAAACACTGCTGAGCAGTAATATCATATCGTTCTGAATATGTTTTTTCGTGTCTGATTTTCAGATTTTTCCTCTTCCATCCTCGTTGAAGAGAGACGGCAAGCATTGACATAGTACATATTGTAGCCCTGACACTTCTGTACATGATGGTCACATTCCCTTGGAAATCCAACTTTTCTGAAGCATCGAGAATTGCAACTGAATGTGAGATAAGTGTAATTTGCAAAAATCGAAAATTAAATTTCTTGTAAATCGCAAGAGTAGTAGGTAGCTTTATTATGCCTTTTTACTTGTAGTGATGCGCCTACACAGAAAAAATATTCAAGTAGACTCAGACTAAATTTTTAAAAATTTTTAAAAATAATTATTTTATTTTTATTTTTTTCAACCCTGACATTGAGTCGACTGTCAAGGCAAGTTGATTCATAGGGCGGATGGTAGCTGATGCATGTCCGTTTGCGAAAACAACTGCCACGAAAAGAATCGTCGTTTCGCAGATCTAGAATTTATTTTTTTAATTATCAAACTTGAATATTTATATGTTTCTTTCACATAAATCGGTTGGAAGGTGGCGTATGGCAACCAAAGCTGTACCATTGTTATCAGTAGGAGTGTACTGTACTGCACTACCGTAACCGTCAGGAATCACGAACTAACTTTTTTTCAGTCGACCCATGATTCACAACCATGACCCCGGGTTCATGGTTGAGAATAGCTGAGGTCGAAAAATTCATGATGATCCCAGACCAAATACTATTTGGCAATATATCAACAGTGAGCCAACTTCTAGTTTTCTGGATACCGTAACCCAAAATACAGTAATCTAGTTACCGTACCCTATAATAATGTGGTGAAATTCTCGGAAAATTCAAGTGCGTGCCTTACAATTACTGTAGTTTGGGTTACGGTATCCAGAAAACTAGAAGTTGTCTCACTGTTGATATATTGCCAAATAGTATTTGGTCTGGGATCATCATGAATTTTTCGACCTCAGCTATTCTCAACCATGAACCCCGGGTCATGGTTGAAAATAATGGGTCGACTGAAAAAAAGATCAGTTCGCGATTCCTGACGATTATGGTGTTCAAGTACAGTTCACTCCCACTGATAACAATGGTACAGCTTTGGTTGCCATACGCCACCTTCCAACCGATTTATGTGAAAGAAACATGTATTTTTTCAAGTTTGATAATTAAAAAAATAAATTCTAGATCTGCGAAACGACGATTCTTTTCGTGGCAGTTGTTTTCGCAAACGGACATGCATCAGCTACCATCCGCCCTATGAATCAACTTGCCTTGACGGTCGACTCAATGTCAGGGTTGAAAAAAATAAAAATAAAATAATTATTTTTAAAATTTTAAAAAAATGTAGTCTGAGTCTACTAGTATATTTTTTCTGTGTAGGCACATCACTACAAGTAAAATGACATAATAAAGCTACCTACTACTCTTGCGATTTACAAGAAATTTAATTTTCGATTTTTACAAATTACACATATCTCACATTCAGTTGCAATTCTCGATGCTTCAGAAAAGTTGGATTTCCAAGGGAATGTGGCCATCATGTACAGAAGTGTCAGGGCTACAATATGTACTATGTCAATGCTTGCCGTCTCTCTTCAACGAGGATGGAAGAGGAAAAATCGGAAAATCATACACGAAAAAACATATCCAGAACGACATGATATTACTGCTCAACTGTGTTTGTAAGAGTGCATGACATGTTATTCACCAATAAAAAGAAATAAAAGTCCTAGCTATCGCGATTGAAAAGTTATGAATTTTTCAATTTTTTATTTTATGCGACATATGTGAGCCGGGTTTGAGCCTAAGGGCATTTTCACTATAACTTTCATCGGTCTCCCCCCGGTATGTGTCTATGATGAAAGTATTGAGGGCCAGATCGAAAGTCCTCGCGAATGTCCGGACCATGCTCGAGTCTTACCGAGCCGGTCTCTTAATATTCATCGATTGGCTATGAATTATAAGCTTAATAACGAAAACGAAACCTCCAAAGATATCAAAAATAACTTGGAGATGCACTAGAACAATGGTAAAACTTATTACAATGGGTGAAGTCATCGCACAAGGCAGTAGAGTGGGTAGATCACTGGCCGCGTCACTCTCCTCACGTGTGATCGCACGCAATTAAAATCTTGAAATGCTCATAACTTTCGAAGGCTTCCACATGACAAAACGTTCAGCATACCGTTGAAATCCTCTCGTCGAGGTCAGTCGATTGAGCTATTAACAACCTTCGGCTTCGATTTTTGTTTTAAACCAATCAATGAAATCGATTTACAAAAATACTAAATAAAATATCGACTTGCCAATGATGTAGGCGCATTCTCCTTAGCATTCCGAGTAATTCTTCTGTTGACGACTCGATACCAACCACCACACCCCGAAGAGCTACAGAGCTCTAAAGTCGGCCGATTTCGGCGTCAAAAAAGTTTGACGTCGTCTCTCGACGTTGAAAATGAAGATATGCAAAAAAGCTCTGGCCAGCTTGTTAGGGACCCTAAGGACTACCAAAAAATGCATTAATATGTGGGGGTAAAAAAATGTGCCAAACACCCCCGGAATTTACTCGATTCTTCAGTGACACGCGTGATATACACAATAGATTATGAAATGAGGGGAGCGATGGAGGTCCGTCTCAGAGATAGCAATATCTGTGTACGTTTTTTGGGGACAGTGGCAGTTTGGGAGGTAAGGGCGAATCTTGGAATAAGGGATAATGGTGTCTGATGAGGTACCTTTCGTGCGCACAGAGATTCAGACTATTAATTTATCTAGATGTACAGATATGTAGATAATGTGTATCTAGATGATAGATAGATCTGCATGTTTTTCGATAAATCACGCACGACTATCACAGAGAAAAGGGATTATATTAATTCTAATTGTACGTTGAGCCGGGGCTTGTCCGTTTTGTGGCAGGTAAATATTTTCCGTATAAAATGTACTTGTATTGCTACCTGCTGCTAAACGCAGAAATATTCTATCGATCAATCCCAATCTTCCCTCCTTTCCTTCCTCTCTCTGATGTACGTACTATCTCACTTGTGGCCGTATGCAGGAACCGTTTTCCGGGAAAATGTGACGTCATTAGCGTGGGCGGAGGTGTTTTCCAAAAATTCTCCGCCTACGTTAATGACGTCACATTTTCCCGGAAAACGGTTTTCCTGTTGTTCTTGCATACGGCCACTGGACTCTTGTCTCTATACCTAGAAATTCATTGTGGCTGTGGCTGGCTGCTCTCGTACCAAATAAACAAGTGTATTTCATTCGGTCAATATGTGAGTACCTAATTTTGTCAACAAATTTTTAAAACAATAAATTTCAACTTTAACAAATGATAGAAGATGAAGATGGGAATAATGAATGATATCTTATAATGATCATTGACAGAGTCCTCGATGTCATCCGAATTTGATCCGAATTTGAGCATTCGAATGGATCACCACTGCTTATTGGGTGTGATGCCTTCTTATGCAGGCTCTTTTGGGAGGAATTGTGTTAAGACACGGGCTCAGTAAGATTCGAGGGTTGATCCACTGACCCCGGACATCGACCCCACCGATTTGGCTCAAAATTTTTTTGTGGATACCCCCATGAGCCCCCATCACCAAATGGGTATTCATTAGGGCTGGATCCTTGAAACACAGAAGTGGCGGGTTGTCGAAATTTGAAAACTCGATTTTCACCAAAACAAAATGGAGCGACCTAGGACCAATGTTAGTGTCGATTAATTATAAGTATAACTAGACAACAACGACTAGATATATGACGGTCCGGAGATCCGATCGCAAACTGATTTTTTTACCTTCTCAAAACATTCTAAAATTAATTAAAATTTTAAAACAAAAACCGGCAGCAAAATTTTTGATTCATTTTATAGAGCAAAAAATTCCGCGTCGAATGAAGCAAAAAAATCAAAAATCGATCGACCCGTGTTTTGAGATAAATGAACCTGAAGACGACCCGAAAATATTTTTGTTTTCAAACCCCCTCATGTTTGTACTCATATTGTAGAACTCGTCGAGTAGAACAACTTTTATGTTGAACGTTTTGTCTGAAACTCATGCACAAGAGAAATACGTGAGTTTAATTTATTCTCACAAAAAAGTGATTACGCCTATATTGTAGAACTCAAAAATCCATACTTAATTTGTTGTTTAACGAAAAAAAATTGTTGGCCCCTATTCTGAAAAACATGGCCTCTAAAGTGGTCATGAAACAAAAGTTGTCGAAACCTTGCCTCATTTTAAAGAACTCGTCGAGTACATCATTTTTCATGTTGGTCGTATTCTATGAAAGTCGTTTGTTCTCAAGATGCAAGTGATAGAAAAGATTTGGATTCAATAAACCTAAATTCATGTATTTCTCTTGTACAAGAGTTTCAGACAAAACGTTCAACATGAAAGTTGTTCTACTCGACGAGCTCTTCAAAAAGAGTACAAACATGAAGGGTTTTAAATGCAAAAATATTTTCGAGTCATCTTCAGGTTCATTTATCTCAAAACACGGGTCGATCGATTTTTTTATTTTTTTGCCTCATTCGACGCGGAATTTTTAGCTCTATAAAATGAGGCAAAAATTGGGCTGCCGTTTTTCATTTTAAAATTTTAATTAATTTTAGAATGTTTTAAGAATGTAAAAAAATCAGTTTGCGATCGGATCTCCGGACCGTCATATATCTAGTTTTTGTTGTCTATTTATACTTATAATTAATCGACACTAACATTGGTCCTAGGTCGCTCCATTTTGTTTTGGTGAAAATCGAGTTTTCAAATTTCGACAACCCGCCACTTCTATGTTTCAAGGATCCAGCCCTAATGAATACCCATTTGGTGATGGGGGCTCATGGGGGTATCCACAAAAAATTTTGAGCCAAATCGGTGAGGTCGATGACCGGCACTACCTGGAATCTCACTGAGCCGTTGTCTTAAAGTGATGAGAGTTTGAATCACTGTCACTGTCCATCTGAGATCAAAGATCTCGGTGTCACATATTCAAATACTTTGGATTTCACTGAACATATTAGCAACATAGTGAAAAAAGCTAAAGCTCGCTTCTGCTACATCCTTCGTTCTTTCACATCAAAAAAGCCCAGTTGTCTATACCTACCCGTCTATTTTGCACTTATGTCCCGCTCGAATACTGTTCTGAAGTGTGGAACCCCATGTCGTCGTCTTTGAATGCCCTAATTGAATCAGTACTTATCAGATACTCCAGATTGGTATGCAAACGCTGTCGTCTACCGCACACCTAGTATGAGGACCGTCTACGAGCCTTGGACCTCCCTACTTTAGAAACCCGTAGAACAATTATTGATCTTACTGTAACATTCAAGATCATTCATAATTTTATTGATATTGACCCCCTTAGCATCTTTATATTTCCCAACACATTGAATTTTACTCGAGGTCATCAACTTAGAATTTGTATGAACCCTTCATCTAGTACTCGCTATCTATCATTTTTCTCAAATCGTGTTGTCCGAAAATGGTATAATTTAGATCGAACTATTGTCACATCAATCTCTCCTCAAGTGTTTAGTAATTATATAAAGGTTGCAATCCAGTAATTGCACCTATATCGTCGCTACTTCTTGTTTTAATATGTATTTTAATTGTTTATGAAAAAATCTCTCTTGTCTCTTTTCTCCAAGATGCGATAAATATATTATTATTAGACTTCCGTCTAACCTCTCTCTACTTCTCCACCTCTATCCTTTTCTCCTTCTCCCTTTCTCTTTCCCTCATCAGCATTAAGCAAATGGGCTTCAAACTAGCTCGGGTGTACGTTCAACTTAATTTATCGACATTTACTGATATTCTTATGCTGCTCCTTCTTGGCATGGTAAAGTATTTCTTAGAGACCTCCAAAGGATACAGAAAGGGCTATTTAAATGAGGTATTTAGGCAATTTGTCAAACGCCTATTTATCATTTGTTATCCTTTTCATTTACATTTCTGGTCATAATATCAATCAGACATCGGGTGAAACCTCATTCTTGAAACTTCATTCTTCACTCAGTGTGATGTTCATTGCTATTGTCAAACTTCTCAATGGAAGTTTTTATGCGACATTTGCGAAAACAATGAGAATTTGTTTCTTTTTTTTGCAAACCTGTTTTGATTTGAAGCTGATGGTGAGTACTCGGATCCTGGACGATAATTACACAAGTTCAGCCATCGTCTGCCGAACGCTAGTGAAGTTAAAAAAATATTATCTGACAATATTGTTTCTGGTCTGTTCTCTCGTGTTGACAACCATGCCGACAATCGCAAAAGATAAAACCTATCGGCTCGAAGCTATCGAAAATGTTCCTTTTGCATGGCAACTACTTAAATTGAGAAGAAACAAGATTCACTCATCTCATTCTCTCGTTCGCCTATGGGATATATCTGTTTGGCTTTTTCGTGCAGGTATGTAAAAGGTTTTTTTCTAACTTTTTAGCCTGTTGCAGATGATTTATTTTATTTATTTGATTAATAAATTATGTTAATGATTTTTTACTATTTTTGATAAAATAGTTAATTTTTCACTGTGAACTGTCCAGATACTCTATCTATGTTATTTAGGCTATCCAGGTAGTCTATCCAGGTTGAAGCGGCTCATGGTCGTGTAATAAACATGTGAAAAAAATCAGCCCGATCGGGATACTTTGAGAAAGGTTATACAGGAAAAAACTGTTTTGAAATATATTCACTGTATTTAGATTAGATCATCAAGCAATTTGTTGACGAAGTATTGAGCGAGGACTTCGTGGGTTATCTCTATCTATTTTTTCTCAATTCTGTTTCATGATTCACTATTCGAAAAGGATCAAGTGTAGCGGCTTTGATTCTGAAGAACGTCTTAATTGCTGATCAGAAGATGAAGAAGAAGAAGATAATTATGCCCCTTGTATGGAACCTCAGCACGCCTAGACTAATCTGTCTTTTTTTAACCCATTCCCTCCCTAATGGTTATGTGCTTGATAAAGGTTAATAAACTGTTAAACTGTATTTAGATTAGATTGATTTTGAATATGTATAATATTATCAAATATGTATTTCACCAATGGTTAGATACACTTCAATCTATTTATTCCAACGCTCAGAAATGATAGAAAATGAAGATGGGAATAATGAGAGAGATCTTATGAAGATCATTTACAGAGTTGTCCTGGGTGTCATCCGAATTTGATCTATCATCATCAGGATGATCTTGTTTGTCCTTGTATTGATCAGCATTATTGGGTGCGATATCTTCTTTTGCAGGCGCGGTCACTCTTTTGGTAGAAATCGTAGAAGTAATGACAGCGTCAATGGGTTGAATTACAGACGGAGCCTCAGTAGAAATAGTGTCAGCCAAGGTAATTGCAGTCGTTTGAGTTGGTTGTACAGTTGATGTCGTTGTCTCTGTTGTCATCTCTGTCGTAGATGGTACAGTCGTTGCTGCAGCAGTTGATGTAGTGCTTAAATTAGTTTTAGTGGTTAATTCAGTGTTATAAAATCGAGCTTAAAACGGAACTTTTGACCTAGCATTTTGGAAATATAATCCAATGAAGATCAAGATATCAAAATTTGAGAAAACCGTGGTAAGGTTAAGTAGTTTCCTTGTAAGTCACTTCAGTTTAAAAGAGATATGAATGATAATGAACATTTTGGGTAAATTGTGAACTCTGAACTTAACTTGCTTATGTGCTTATCTAATTATGAACTAATAATTAGCATAAAGTAACTTATAAGTAAACATTTATGTTCAAGTAACATTATGAACTTATGACCTCTTACCTGTACCTATTGTATACATCTTCGTTGACCTGATTATGATCTCTCAAATACGATAATATTGTCTTTAGCGCATCTTGCACACTGAAATTAACGAAATGAGTGTCATGATGGAAAATTGTTTGCTAAATCTATATGACCCCAAATTCAGCCTTCGAAAAGTGGTGAAATGATGAATGGATTTTATTAAAGGAGAAGGCAAACACCCCGTTATTCAAGGTACAAGAAGTTTTGCGGCAGATCACTGGTAGTCCAGTTTACTCCGGTGACCTAATCTCTTCAGACATACATATATACATACTGTACCGTGCTAAAGTCTATCCACTTTTGCTTTTTTCATCATAACTTTTTTCAAATATAACCGTTCAGGACCAGCTTTCCAGGGATTATTTTGAGAGCGTGTTCACGTGTTTAGCACGACCAACTAACCAGGGTGATCTCTTACGGTGAAATTTATTTCGAATTTATGAAAAGTAACAAAAGTGAGATTTTCGTGTTCTTCGATTTCGTCATTATTTTTTCACTTATTTTGCTACCAATGTGTCTTAAATCGTTACAAAACTATGAAAAGGCCTCTTGGGTGCAAGAATATGCCGATATCCGAGTTAGAATCCATTCGTCGTGGACGTCTCACTGCAGTTCCGGATGTCAGATGTCAGTATTTTCAAGGGCAACGCAACTCCAACAGATGATCGAACAATGAAGAAAACTTATGAACGACCACACAAGACGTCCGCGATATCTATTCGCCTGATTACTTGCATCTCGAAGGAGAACCCGAGGCTCAATGCAAGGGACATCAATCAGGAACTGGCAGAATTTCTTCAAATTGGGGTACCTCAAGCTTCTAAACTTGGCTGAAAAGATGTTTGACTGAATGAAATGTGTATCTAGGATATTGATGTTGTTCTCCTGGAACTGATCGGTTGAGTTTGAAAAAAAGTTATGACGAAAAAAGCAACAGTGGATGGACTTTTGCACGGTACTGTACTTTACCGCGTGATCAAGTCACTACCAATTGCCCTTGCCGTGGTTTGGTGAAGGCTGTGTCGCAACCGGGAATCGAGCACATGCTTCGGTATTTCAAAACTTTAAGTCTACTTCAAGTGAATGACCTCACTTTTTCACTTTAAGTAGACTTACATAGTGACGTCATACCAGGGGGGAAGGTGGATTGGCAGGGCGTGCCACAGACCATTGCAGCCCGCAGAATCTCCTTTCGTGCATGTGATCCCGGGGATCCCCCGTGCTTCTCGAATTATTGTGCTTTCAATATTGAATATCAGGTGTCACAATTGTTACTATTGTTTTCCTCTTTACTTGATCTATTTTATCAATAAAGTTGGGAATTTTGTCAATTGCGTAGCCCGAAAACAAATATTGAAAATATTTTAATATTATAATATTATGAATATTTTGAAAATATTACAAAATAGAGAACACATTAATTTTTGACAAATGCCGCGTAATAATCTTGAAGAACTCGCGCACCGTTCGGCAATATCAATCTCAAAGTGACTTTTTCGGCATTTCTATTTCTTAGCACAATTAAGTTGACAAGTTTTTAAAATTCCGAACTTTCTTTGATAAAAAACAAGTAAAGAGGAAAACAAAATGTAGTAACAATTGTAACACCTGATAGTCAATATTGAAAGCACAATAATTCGAGGAGCACTGGGGGATCCCGGGGATCCCCGGGGTCACAACACGAAATGAGCGGGGCTGCGGGGCTGTACACCACTTCATCTCATTGATTTATTAGGTTGATGCATAAGTTTCTTTACTACACTTTAACCCTCATATTTCTCTTGTTGTATATCGCTAGGGCCTTCTACTCTCGATGCTCGAGGCTCGTCGTCCGGCTGAGAATGCCTCATGTTTTCGCGCCGATCAAATTCACCACCGTGACGCCAGGGTCCATGACGCAGTGTCTCTTCTAGTCCTGCTACGTGAATTTGATTGACTCGGTCATGTCATCACTAAGGATGAAAGATGGGTCCTCTACGACAATGATGAGCGTATTCGCCAGTAACTTGATACAGATCAGGCGCCAGCAGACGAGCATAAACCTGATCATCATATCGACGAAAATAGTGCTTTCGGTTTGGAGGAGCGCAAAAGGAGTTGAACATTGGGAGAAGCTACCCCAAGGCCAGATTATAACCGCACAAGTAAATGTAACTCAACTGAGAAAATTGAAGGCCCATCTCGAATCCATGGGAAACAAGCTGAAATCTATTTTCAAAATGACAACGAAAGACCAGACATTGCAAATTGACCAAGGCTTAACTGGCGGACATTAGCAGGACTGCTCTGACCCACCCACTGTGGTCCCCCAACCACACTCTGACTGCATCTGGTTTCGGCCCTCTATCACTTTCTTAAAGGGCAGCACTTCGATGACTGAGCCAAAGTCGACAAGGTGTTGACCAACTTCTTCAAGTTCCAGCCCAGCTCTTCCTTCATTATTGGATCTACAAGTTGCCATATAAATAGCGCAAGACTATCACTGCTGTAGCCGCATACTTCAAAGTTGACCCGACGCTTGTACTATTTGTGGCAGATAAATATGTTCGAACTTGATTTTGTTAAGAAACTTATGCATCAACCTAATATTATGGTACTAATATTGCTAATATTAAGGTACTAATATTTACCTATTATCCTGCTCGATATAATATCTCAGCATTGTTGATTCAGCCGAATTACAATAGCTAAACTGGCGATTATGTTAAACAATAAAATGATCCTTCCAAACATCCCAAAAATTCGAAGACTCTTCATGAAATCAGAATCAGAGGCAAAACCGCATATAAGGGAACAGATTTTTTGTGAGATCTTATAGTTATGATCGAAATTTTTTCCTCATTTTCTTTACTTTTTCTTACTTTTAAGCATCGCATCACACGAAAATATAACAAAAAGATCAAACTTGTCGGACGTTTCATTCAAATTCCAAAATCTTTCAAATAACATATTCTCCATAATAGTTATGCCCCCAGAAGACTTACCTCACATCGCATACGTAATTCAGAGAATCAAAATTAATCGATGAGGGTTCATCGTTCTAAAAAAATCATCATGTTCAATTCGTAAATTAAATCATATCATAAATTCCCAAATTTTCTTAAAATATTCCTTGCTACACACAAAATTACAATGATATATTTCTTTTTAACACACGCGATGACTCGTAATGCCGTTATGTAATATAGTTTAAGATTGCCTTCCTTCATTGCTCGCTGGTTACTTCATACAATAACAGTAAGGGAATTCAGGCATTTCCAATAGTTAAATTATTATAGAATTAAAACTGTCCGAATAATAGAAATTCCGCTGTTTGCCGCGCAATATTCAGACTCAACCCACTTCTTCGCGCGACATACCATTTTCTCTAGTTTTATCGAATTGTATTTCATTTCCTCATCATTTCACAGGACTTTCAATAAAAATAAAATTATATGCATTGAAAAAACGTTCGAAAAAGCCTTCCGAAAATTTGGAGTGCGTTTTTCTCAACGGTGGAGAAGTTTACTATATTCGGCATTTGGCGCGGTGTGTGCAAAACTTTTGTAATTCTATAATAACTGTTACAAATTCTGATAGTTTCCGTTAAATCCGTTAAATTACCAAATAAATTGTGAAATTCGACTAATTCCGATATTTTCCATTTTTTCATTCAATATATATATATATATATATATATCATGAAGATTCTCGGGTCTCCATCTTTAACAATAAGCGTCCATGACGTCACATCCAATCACAGCACATTCTGTTCAGGGTTGGGATTCAACGTTGACGATTTTAACGGATTTAACGGTATTCGTCCGTAAAATTAATTTTTAAAGGCATCCGTTAAACATTTTCCGTTAAATCAGTTAAAGGGAGAGTGGCCTCCCAATGACCTCTTCATTGAACACACTATTTCTTTGTTCAACGAGAGAGCGTAGACCGTTGGATAGGCCGTTTATAAAGGTTTCGGTCCCTTTAAGATAGATGGCCGTTAAGACTCGACCATCCCCCGGACGTGTGCGCTAGCAATTAGAACTGGGGTCCATACTTGGGTGTTAGGAGTGCCATTATTACACAAAACGGCTGAGATTTCCTGTTTGTGCCCTCAGACTATTAGAAAAATAATTTTAAAAAGAAAACTTTAAAAAATCATAATTTCTCTAATTGTTGAGATAAAGTCTAAATACCATCTCCGATGCGTTTTGAGTACACAGTGCTTGCTAATTTTCACTATTAGCATCGAATGTGCGTTGATTCCTAAACCACTTTTTTGACTCATTTTTTTTGTTTTTTTGGACAAATCATTGCTTGTTGTAGTTTGAGCCAAACATTTCTGACCAGGTATTGTAGCCTAAGCAATTCTGCATTGATTTAACTCAAAACTGGGTTCTTCCCGATCGGCCATTTTGTCGAATTTTTTGCTCGAACTTCCGTCATCGATGGTTTTCCCGAACAAATGCTGTATTTTCCAAACGATTGGTGCGGAATTGTGGTCCACTCAAAGTTTAGAGGTGAGATGAGTAAAATGACACAAGAATCCCATCACTTGGATCAATTTGAAAATTTCGATTTTCATGACCCGGGGGTCATGGTCCGAAAATTTCTAAATTTCTCAAGTTTGAAATGTTTTCATTTATGCGGCTTATTGTGAAGTACTAATGGTGTGAATAATATTCAGCCAATGATCAATGGTTGCGAAAAATCAGAATTGTGTTTGAATCAGTTTCCAACTTGCTCTCTGTAACATTCTGTCTTTGTACTTTGCAATATGAACATCGTTTTTTTCGAAAATTCATAAAATTCTGATAGAGTGCCTACTTTCACAGTAGATTTCTGAAACATTGTAGTTTGTTTGTTGAGCAAATGACATGGCGTAAAAGAATTTTCGAAAATAAACGATTTTCATATTAATTATGTGCATTGTAAAGTACTAAGCCAGAATGTCACAGAAAGCAAGTTGGAAACTGATTCAAACACAATTCTGAATTTTTCGCACGCAATCAATGAAAAGGTTTCGATCCCTTTAAGATAGATGGCCGTTAAGACTCGACAATCCCCCGGACGCGTGCTCTTGCAATGAGAACTGAGTGTACATACTTGGGTGTTAGGAGTGTCATCGGCCCTCATCACGCAAAACAGCTGAAATTTCCTGTTTGTGCCCTCAGGCTATTAGAAAAAAATATTTTTTTAAAGTATAAAAATCATAATTTCACAAATTGTTGAGATGAAGTCTAAATATCATTTGCGGTGCATATAGGGTGCACAGAGCCTGCTAATTCTCAACTCAAATTTGCGTTGATTCCTCAACCACTTTTTTTTACTCAATTTTTTTGGTTATTTCGGACGAATCATCGCTTGTTGTAGTTTGTGCAAAACATTTCCGACCAGGGGTGCCGAAATATTTCGCGGCTTGCCGAAATATTTCACGACTTTAGCCGAAAATGATCACCGAATCTCGCAAACGCCACAAGTTTGAGAGGGGAATGTACCACCGAGCATCCGCAAGACAATTTATCAATCAACCACTTGACTATGCTGCTTCATTTCATTCTCAATCATTTCTCTTCCTAGTACCTAGCAATATTATCTCTCATTCCTTTCGATTCCTCTCTCATTCATCGTTTTGACCGCTCTTCTCTTCGCCGGTCGGTTGGCCGTGATGCTGTCAAGGAAAGAATAAAAAAAAATATTTCGGAATGGCGAAAAAAATTTCGGCATGTGCCGAAATTGACGAAAGAATACCACCCGAGGTTGCCTAATTGTAAGCAATTAGAAATATATTACAGAATTAAAACTGCCCGATCAATACAAATTCCGCTATTTGCCGCGCAATACTCAGACTCCGCCCACTTCTTCGCGCAGCATACCATTTTCTCTAATTTCATCGATTTCTTTCAGCAGAAATAAAATTATATGCATTTACAAAACGTTCGGAAAAACCTCCCGAAATTAGGCGAAAATTTTGGAGTGCGTTTTTCTCAACGGTGGAGAAGTTTACTATATTCGGCATTTGCGCGATGTATGCAAAACTTTTGTAATTCTATAATAGTAGCCTAAGCAATTCTGCATTGATTTAACTTAAAACTGGGTTCTTCCCAATCGGCCATTTTATCGAATTTTTTTGTTCGAATTTCCGTCATCGATGGTTCTTACGAACAAATGCTGTATTTTCCAAACGAGTGGTGCGGAATTGTGGTCTGCTCAAAGTTTAAAGGTGAGTCGAGTAAAATGACACAAGAAGCCCATCACTTGGATCAACTTGAAAATTCCGATTTTCACGACCCTGGGGTCATGGTCCGAAAATTTCTAAATTTCTCAAGTTTGAAATGTTTTCATTTATGGGGCTCATTGTGAAGTACTAATGATGTGAATAATATTCAGCCAATGCTCAATGGCTGATCTTTCTTTTCAACCAATTTTTCGAAAATTTGCATTGTGAATGTGTGCGAAAAATCAGGGGTCTATGCAATCTATCAAAGTTTGCGAGAAACTTCGAAGGAAAGTTCGCAGGTTGCCCGAAAACTTCGCACTAAATTTGCGAAGAAAGATGCGAACTTTTCTTCGAACTTTCATCTTCCCCGTGTATAGTCAATGGGGCTTATATAGTAGTATTAGAGAGTTCGGCGTACCCCAGACGGGTTTGGTGTACAACTAAACTACCGGGCGTTGGGCGGTGCTCAGCCGGTTTAAACAGATACCAAGTTAACTCATTAGTGAAGCCACCATATTCTACCGTAATCCACCTACCGTAACCTACAGTAACCGAGTTCAGTGGGTCAGATTGATTCCGCTGGGTCAGATTTAGTAATTATCGCGGGAATAAGCACTGTGATCGCGAATATGATTATGGCCTATCGTAAACTACCGTAATCCGGTTCGTAGGGTCAGATTAAGTCCGGTCTGTCTTTTTTTCGGACCACATAATTCGTCCGTTTGAACGTGCTACTACAATGTGGCATGTACTTTAACTAATTTCGTTTCGCCAATTTACAACTTTATATATTATTTTCATTATTATTAGCATATTTCGGAACAACGACAGTGTGGACAAATATATTTATGCAAGCTATTTATAAACAATTTTAAAACTTTAAAATAATCAAACATGGAATTTAAAGGCTTTTCTTTCAGTTCTTAAAGTGATAAAAATATTTTCTAATAGAAACATCGAATTGAATAAACGGTAAAATGTAATTAGGCGATAGGAACAAACGAAACATAATAATTTGTGTATCATCGGTACAAATCTCTGAGAGAAAATCACGCACTCTCCGGGTGTGCATCTCCATGGTTCGTAGTACGAGTTGACGACGCCAGATGACAGCCGCGCACAAAGTCATCGTAGTCGAGACCAATGAGTGGTGACCAGAGCAACTCGGGATGGAAGATCATCTGAAAACTTATCATTTACTTACGAGGACTAAACACTTTGCGACTTTTCGCAATTATAGTCATCCTGTCTACGCAAATTCCTCTTTTATGCAGTGTCCAGAACTTGGATCACGAAAATGCGGAAAATGCTGTTCAGGAGATCCGACGGAAAATGCTCGGAAAATACTCATTTTCGACGATTTTAAGCAGCCAACATGTTCAATGTGATTGTAGAGATCGGCGCCGGCGGAACACAGATGATGTCCGAGCAGCGCCGCGTGCGTCGTGAACATGAGAGAGATGTTCGTCTTCTACGATCGGGACATGATCAAGCCAACGCCTACCTGTGGAGATCAATCGATCAATAAATCAATCAAATCGATAAATCAATATTACAGTAATGACACTAGCGGTTTCCAGCTTCTACTTTATTAGGTACAGCAGAAAATAAATCGAGCATAATAAGGCATTTAGGCATAATAATCAATCAATAGATACCTGCCACCCGTGAAATTGTCCTACGACAAACGCCGGCCGATCAGCCGAGGGGCGCTGCTCAAACTGCAAATGGATATTGTTGACAATGTCAACTTGACATTGATCAGACTAGTTTGTAGTCAACTACAATTTGATCAAACTACAAAATAAAAAAATAGAAAAAAACTACAGTACCTTCTGCAGGAAAATGGCCACCACGAAGACGAGAATGAGGCAGTCGTTGCTCTCGCCATCATGCCACGGAATGCCAATGTGTGTTGCCTACCATAGCTCAGGCTGCAATCGATTCGATTAATCAATCAATAATTGATTAATCAAAATCAATAACGTTCCGCGACAGGAGTCAATCGATACGAGATATCGTAGATCAAAATGCCCATACAACCACAGACAAGAGATAATATACCGGTAACGTATAGGTAAGGAATCAAGGGTTCCAAAGACCAAAAAAATCAACCAATCAATCAATAATTCACCTTACACTGGTCCAGCTTCCATGCCGATCCAATGTCGAAGAGCACGACCTTCGGGCAGCCGTCAATCAGCCGAACGAGTCGGCAAAAAACAAAAGGGTGTCACACTTTAACCAACATATTTTAACCATACTCATCAAACTACAACCATCAGACGTAATGTATTTTGATCATCACCCACCTGCAGTCCAATCTCGCTCATCTGATCGAGCGCGTAGCGCATGGGCGCCGCGTCCGCCTTCGGCTCCTTCGTCTCCATCTTGGCGCGCTCCTCACTGTACGGGCCCATCATGCAGTACTGCTCATCCAGTTCGTCCGTCGACAACGCCGCCTCCTAGATACCGTCGACTGCAAATTAGACAAAGATAAAAGGTAAAGATACAACCCGTTATTCAAGACGAAGTCCTGCGGGTGATCACTGCTAGGCCAGTGATAATAAGTATTTAAAAAAGTAAGACAACGATCCTTGGTTGAGCGTTTTCTAGTTGGTGTTCTACTTTTATAGCATGCCTGATGCTGTCAAGAACTTCTACAAATCACACCCGTCATCTTAACGTTGCAAGCATTTTCCAAATAGATCTTGAATCATAAAAGAGTAAAAAACGTCAAAAGGAACAATAATATACATACTACAAGAGTGTGATGCTCACCGTAGGTTCTGAGATCCGATCCTGGCGCCGATGCAGGGGCGCCCGCATTGACTGCGACACGCTGCAAACGACACGATTATTACAAATCAAACAATCAATTACACACGACCAGAGGGGAAAATGTGACGTCACAAGCGTTGGATAAGTTCCTTTGATTAACAGTCTCCGTCCACGCTTGTGACGTACTTATATCGTTACTATTAAAAGGCGTTCTCGGTAAGACGGCAAGCAAAGTGGCACAGTTGCTGAAAATCGTTTCTGTGCGTTCAAACTTCACAGGTGGAGTCCCTAGGGGTGGGATACACTTCAGCCAAAAAATTGGACTCCAAAAGTGATCTTTGATCTTTGATCTCGCGAAAAATTTTTTTTTGATTTGCCTATCGTGTTATATACCATTCGAAAGAGCACAAAAAGTTATTCTTGTGGGTAAATTTTCAAAGTGTTTGGTCAACTACATAGCCCATACTGCGCGAAAAACCAATTTTTTGGGACATTTTTCATGTTCAAAAAAATAAATCACCACTTTACGATAATCTCCGGGGAAATTCATTTACGCTATCTTCTAGCAAATTTAATGTAGAATTTAATAAAAATATTTCGAGAAAAATCTAAATACTCTATTTACGTTTTTTCGAGCAAATCTATCGCCCGATTTTAGCTCACAGGTTCGAACCCCACCAAGAGCAAGGTTTTTTGCAGATTTTTCACAGACTTTCCAATGCTGCCCGAGGCTTTTCTTAGTGCACACGGTCTTCAGAAAGTTGTTTTATTCACAAATTAAGCGAATAAAGTGTAAAACTGACAAGTCATTCAAAGAAAATGTATTTTATCTGATTCTCAATTAGTTCGGAGTAATATCTTCGACTCCAATAATCTCTATATCTTCACCGATGTCAAAAACGTTATCTAGGTTTGTCATAATAGATTCCACTACAAAGTTACGATCGCTGAATAACTCGAGAGAATTTTCCTCTTCAAAAAGAAAAATAAAGTAGCAGTGAAAATCCTCATCATTATGCTGATTTATCAGGCAGGCATCTCGCCTAAGAATTTAACGCTTCTACTACACAATTTTGAGCTGACCCCCTCTTTTCTCCACAGTTTTCGATGTCCCTTGGGTAGGACATCTCAGATTCAGAGTAGCAAGGTTGGTAGATCAAGCGTCTCTCCAGGAGCTCACGTCAAAGTTCGTCGTTGAGGCTCCTTCTGATGCGATTTTCACGGCTCACAGTAGAGCTATGAAAAAGTTTCCAGCAGATGAAATGTGTATTTTCTCGAGTACTTTCAGATAAAAATGTGAAAATGCAACTTTTTAATTGTTTGTTCACTAAGGAATTGATCGCGTTCCAATGTCCCGGGAAAGATTTTTTCAAAGGCTCAACCGATAGAGCTCGATCAAAAAATTCATTTAAGCACTTGAGAGACGATTTTCATGGTGATTTGACTGAACTTCGTCCAAAAAACTGCATTTGAATGCTGGTAGATCGCCAATGAAAGCTTTGATCTACTCGAAATTGTCGGTTCCTTGACAGGATTGTCCTGTAACATACGGGAGAATGGGCTGAGGATGTCGAGTAGCTCACTTATGTTCGTTATGGTCTCGCTGCACACGACCGAAAGGAGTCGTTTCGGATGGTTCCTGGTACGGCTTGACCGATGAGTAATGTAGATATGAAAGAACGTCCCAGTTCGGAAGTTAATGAGCATCCAAGATGGCTACGTCGAATGGGATAGATTCAGTCCAACGAAAACTCGCTCTAG
This sequence comes from Parapristionchus giblindavisi, assembly GCA_943737045.1. NCBI lineage: Eukaryota > Metazoa > Nematoda > Chromadorea > Rhabditida > Diplogasteridae > Parapristionchus > Parapristionchus giblindavisi. The sequence goes on along the minus strand of CALSFV010000206.1, from coordinate 1,075,577 downwards.
AACTCTTCGAGAAACATCGATCACTTGGCCAGAAAGGCAGATAATTTAATTTAATTTAATTTATCATACATTGAATAAATGTGACAACAAGTGATAAATGAATAGTGACAGATAGCTAAAACTTAAATATATCTTCAGTATTCATCGGTCAATCCGTACCAGGAGCCATCGGAATGGACTCCTTTCGCTGGTGTGGATGCAGCGAGAGCAAAACGAACATGAGCGAGCGACTCGACGTCAGAATGATCATCAGCCCATTCTCCCATATGTTACAGAACAATACTGTCGAGGAGACGACAATTTCGAGTAGATCAAAGCTTTCATTGGTGATCTACCAGCATCCAAATGCAGTTTCTTGGACCTAGTTCAGAAAAATCCCCATGAACATCGTCTCGCAAGAGCTAAAATGAAAGCTGTTAACGAGCTCTATCGATTGAGCCTTTAAAAAAATTTTTCCGGGACGAACTAATTGAGAAACAGATAAAATACATTTTCTTTGAATGACTTGTCAGTTTTACACTTTATTCGCTTAATTTGTGAATAAAACAACTTTCTGAAGACCGTATGCACTAAGAAAAGCCTCGGGCAGCATTGGTAAGTCTGTGAAAAATCTGCAAAAAACCTTGCTCTTGGTGGGGTTCGAACCTGTGAGCTAAAATCGGGCGATAGATTTGCTCGAAAAAACGTAAATAGAGTATTTAGATTTTTCTCGAAATATTTTTATTAAATTCTACATTAAATTTGCTACAAGATAGCGTAAATGAATTTCCCCGGAGATTATCGTAAAGTGGTGATTTATTTTTTTGAACATGAAAAATGTGCCAAAAAATTGGTTTTTCGCGCATTATGGGCTATGTAGTTGACCAAACACTTTGAAAATTTACCCACAAGTATAACTTTTTGTGCTCTTTCGAATGGTATATAACACGATAGGCAAATCAAAAAAAAATTTTTCGCGAGATCAAAGATCAAAGATCACTTTTGGAGTCCAATTTTTTGGCTGAAGTGTATCCCACCCCTAGGGACTCCACCTGTGAAGTTTGAGCGCACAGAAATGATTTTCAGCAACTGTGCCATCTTCCCTCCCATTCACTGCATTCTTACCGAGAACGCCTTTTAATATAATGAATAGTAATAACAAAAGTAATGAAATTACCTGACGATTGTGAACTGCCGCGGATGAAATACATTGGGACGACAGATGTGTGACGAGACATACGAAGTAGGCTGATACATACACGCCGGTGGATTTTGAGGACGACAATGAGGACGTGATGGAGACGCCGACGGAGGCGAAAGCTACTCGCTGCAAATGAAACGGAATTACAAAACAATAAATCAATATCAAGCAACAAACAGGACATATAGATGAACGTTGGCACATTTAAATGTGAATGAAAGTACATAAAAGCACACAAGTGTATCGGAAAGCGGAAAGTGAGGGAGAGAACAGGTGTCCGTAACGGACGGACCGCCAAATTGCGGCCGCAAAATGGCGGTCCGTCGGATAGTTATCCGACGGACCGCCATTTTGCGGCGACACACGCGCGCCGCCAAAATACCCTACGAGTTGCAACCTCGGGTGTGTAACTACCTCGACGGCTCAACCGGGAACGCGTCAGACTAGCATTCCTACACCCCCTGGTTCGAATCCCATCTCTGTCTTCATTCTTTTGCAATTTTTTACAGACTGCCTCAACTTCATTTTCGTTGTTTTATCATCGTTTCAGAGCTTTAACATTCGAAAAACACATTATATCGATGCAGTTACTATTCACACTCAGCAGAGTTCCTTTAGTTAGGGTTTGCTTAGCCTAAGGCTTAGGCTTAGGCTTAGGCTTAGTATCCGCACTACTCTATTGATCCATTTAATTAGCCTATCGATTCAGTTACTATTAACAATCAGCAGAGTTCCTTTAGTTAGGGTTTGCTTAGCCTAAGGCTTAGGCTTAGGCTTAGTATCCGCACTACTCTATTGATCCATTTAATTAGTCTATCAAAGAGTCTGGATTTGTTTGTTTAAATAGCAAAATAAGAAATAATACTAATTCCGCAAAATGGCGGTCCGTCGGATAACTATCCGACGGACCGCCATTTTGCGGCCTACGGACACATGGGAGAGAACAGTCAGTCAGGTCACGCGCTTGCGGTCGCAACGCGTGTGTTTACTTCGAACATCGAACATGTTTTTCAGCTGCTCCGCGCTCACAAAGAATTCGGACGACTGTGACTGAGAATGCACACGATTTTCTGTGCAGTTTTCGTGTAAATAATAAGTGTTTTCGCAAAAAATATTTTTGAATTATTGAACACACTTTCATCGAGACTTGAATAATAGCAATTTAACCATCACACTATCAGTTTTGTAAATTCAAGTTTCGTCGCAACTTTAAGTAAACGACCGTTTACTTTTTCTGCACCTCTCCAAATTGCACGCTATTTCTCCATTTCTCTAACACATCGACAGAAAGTTGCGAACTTTGTTCGCATCTTTGTTCGCATCTTTTTGACGAACTTTTTTCTTTGTGAAAATAGCATGGGATTTTGAGAGAATTAGAGAAAAAGTTCTCAACTTTGTTCCGACATTTCTTCGCGAACTTTTGATAGATTGCATGGGTCACAGAGTTGTGTTTGAATCAGTTTCCAACTTGCTTTCTGTAACATTCTGTCATAGTACTATGCAATGTACATAATCAATATGAAAATCGTTCATTTTCGAAAATTCAAAAAATTCAATTTGAGTGCCTACTTTCATGACAAATTTCTATAATATTGCAGTTTTTCGACTCGAATGCTGCGACAATGAGCAAATGACAATGACAATCTGAAGTTTCATGATGAGTAAACGTAGTAGAACTGGAATCCCGGCATTCGGCTCACTTTTGAAAAATCGATTTCCATGACCACGGGGTCATGGTAAAAAATATGAATTTTCGAAAATCAACGATTTTCATATTGATTGTGTACATTACAATGCACTTAGATAGGATATTACAGAAAGCAAGTTGGAAACTGATTCAAACATAATTCTGATTTTTCGCACGCAATCAGAAAGAAAATTTTCGAAAAAAAGGTTGAAAGGAGAGATCAGCCATTGAGCATTGGCTGAATATTCTTCACATTATTAGTACTTCACAATAGGCCACATAAATGAAAACATTTCAAACTTGAGAAATTTTGAAATTTTCGACCATGACCCCCGGGTCATGAAAATCGAAATTTTCAAGTTGATCCAAGTGATGGGCTTCTTATGTCATTTTACTCGTCTCACCTTTAAACTTTGAGTGGACCACAATTCAGCACCAATCGTTTGGAAAATACAGAATTTGTTCGGGAAAACCATCGATGACGGAAGTTCGAGCAAAAAATTCGACAAAATGGCCGATCGGGAAGAACCCAGTTTTGAGTTAAATCAATGGAGAATTGCTTAGGCTACAATGCCTGGTCGGAAATGTTTGGCTCAAACTACAACAAGCGATGATTTGTCCGAAAAAACCAAAAATTTGAGTCGTAAAAGTGATTTAAGAATCAACGAACATTCGATGCTAATAGTGAATTAGCCAACACTGTGTACTCTAGACGCATCGCAGATGGTATTTAGACTTCATCTCAACAATTTGAGAAATTATGATTTTTTTAAAGTTAAAAAAAAAAATTATTTTTCTAATAGCCTGAGGGCACAAACAGGAAATCTCAGCCGTTTTGTGTAATAATGGCCGAGGGCACTCCTAACACCCAAGTATGGACCCCAGTTCTAATTGCTAGCGCACACGTCCGGGGGATGGTAGAGTCTTAACGGCCATCTATCTTAAAGGGACCGAAACCTTTGTAAACGGCCTCTCCAACGGTCTACGTTCTCTCGTTGAACAAAGAAATAGTGTGTGCAATTAAGAGGTCATTGGGAGGACACTTATTTTTAACTAATTTAACGGAACATGTTTGACGGATTCCTTTAAAAATTAAATTTTACGAACGAATACCGTTAAATCCGTTAAAATCGTCAATGTTGAACCCCAACCCTGAACAGAATGTGCTGTGAGTGGATGTGACGTCATGGACGCTTATTGTTAAAGATGGAGACCCGAGAATCTTCATGCAAATCCTTCACACCTCTCTTGTACATATGCCTAGCGATATGCGTGAAGTCAAAGAGTCCACTCATCTATCCCATAACGCAATGGCACGTTCGGACTCATTACCCTTTTGTCGCGAGTTCGAAACCTATTGCAAAATTTCCTCAATTTTCAAAAAGTGCGCCTTTCCTGCACGGGCCTGAACTTTCGATTGACTCCATTTTAAGGCGAATATATGTGCGCAAATGAGACAATCATACCTTGCATCCGCCTTCCCAGGTCTTTCCATTTCCTTCACCCGTTTCGATAATAAAACAATTAAATTCGCAGTCGATTTCCTCTTTATTTTCAGATATTGCAGTGATATCCTCTACTGCAAACAATAATATAATATTGATATGAACAAAACTCTGATGAACATCCTGTCAACGAAGATACATCGTGATGATTTCTAAACTTCCAACATTTGACGAAACTCCCGATTTTACGACTGAAAAAAGACTAATAGTAAACATTGTATAATCCACCAAGCGTTAAAAAAGCTAATGTTCAGTAGGGTTGCCGTTGCGTAAGCGTAATCGAATTTACGGCGAGAATTTCTCGTCATTCCCGCAAGAGAGAAGAGAGACTGTCAAAGTTAGCGTAATCGCAGCAAATAAGAGAGCTTTGCAATCACCAGTAAAGGTGTAGCCCACATCGATCCGGTACTGATCATTTTTTTCCACAGAGACGATGAAAACAAGCAAAATGACATTCGTTCTATGATTTCAGGGGAAATCGAAACGATAAAAACCTTTCAAAATGTGTTTTGGTATGGACAGCTGAATCTCTCTCAATGATCAGACGAACGGTATGCGAAGTGTAATTTATCTGATATAAAGAATCTCTGGATACTGAGAGGTGAACAATGTCCCTCTTGAGATAATGAATCACTGAAATGCGAAATAGAAGGAATAACACGGAAAATCAATATTCAAATTGATTATCTGACTCGTCTTATCGAGAAATTCAACTGTCCATAACAAAACTCATTTTGAACGGTTTTTATCGTTTCGAGTTTCCCCTGAAACCATAGAACGATTGTCATTTTGCTTGTTCAAAAAATGATCAGAACCAGATCGATGAGGGCTAAACTTTTACTGTTGACTGCAAAGCTGTTAGATTTTTTTAACATTTACATTATAACAACTTTATTCAGCTATTTTGGGGGTAGCTGGGTCGCCATTAGGGTTCTCCAAGGAGCGCATCGTATCTCGTGAGTTGCCCGCATCTATCCAGCTTATCGACTGCCCAGTCATCTTCCTCCTTCTCCTTCATACGAAATTCACAAAGATCAGCGGTTCCTGCTCTAATCTTCTCATAGTGTGGTAGAATAGAACTGACCTTCCATCGGTCAGTTCTATTCTACCACACTATGAGAAGATTAGAGCAGGAACCGCTGATCCACGGCGCTCCCACGGCTGGCCAATTCCGGGTTGGGAGGATCGAGTCAGGCTAGTTGGAGAAGGACGAAAATGAGAGTCGACCGCTCTTGACTAGCCAAGGGGGGGGGGGGCGAGAGCAAATTAGCGGGAATAAGGCTAACTTGGCAGTGGTGTGTCAAATCACGAAGTTAGGAAGGGAGAGAGTGCCTCTCACGGGCGATTGTTAGAGAGAAGAGTGGGAATAGGGTGCGTAGTCATCGCTCCCGTTCATGCAACCCCGATGTGCATGTTTATCGAATGTATCTTCAGATATGGATTATTCGATACAAAAATGCCTTTCAAATCAGTTTCAAATCAGACCTGTTTACTTATTTTTTTTAATTTTAAAAGAATATTTGGGAAAAATGCACTGCTAGGGAAGTAGTGAACTTTTCTGTTATTTAAGAAATTTGTTGATTCTTGTGTAAATATATGTATACCAACCTTTCTTTGGATGTTGTTAGAGAATTGATCAAATTATCATAGTACGATATGAGATCAGGATGAGGAGTACTTAAATATTTTATGTTATTTTTAATAATATCTTAAAAATTTCTATTTTACGCACATCCCAAATTCCACATAGAGAAATTCATGATATCGCATATCCGCGGAGTTACACAAGCTGAAATGTTTAATATAGTCTTTCTTTAACTATATTCCTATGATTCCATTATATTCCATAATATATATATATATATATATATATATATATATATATATATATATATATATATATATATATATATATATATATATATATATATATATATCAGGGGTGTGCATTTTCCGTTTTCCGATTTTCAGTTTTTTCCGAATTTTTCGAGAAAAATCGAATCTTTATTTGTCTAGAAAAAACACAATTTCTCGATAACTACGGTATTCGGGAGAAAATCTTTCTAATCGAAAAAAAATTTCCACCACATACTGAAATACTCGTTTCATTCAACATTTTCCTTCAAAAAGTGAATTTCACTAATTGCAAGATCCTTGGATTAATTGTAAGGGCAGTGCCCCATTTGGGTTTAGGATCAACTTTTCATAACAGAGGACTAGGAGGGGGGTTTTCCAGAGTTTTCCTGACCGACAACCTGTCTTATTCTATTCTAGTCTACAACATGCATTTATGTCTTATAAGATGTCGATGATGTCGATTGATATAAAATTCTAGGAAAATAGAACAATTATAAAGATACAGTAAAGAAATAAGTAAATCTAGTGTGAATTTGGTATGGTAGGAGTGTGTTAGATCTTGAGTCCTGACAGCATTACTGTAAACAGTTACTCTAGTCAACCATTATTGATGGATGGTTCTGGTAACTTCATGTAAACCGACAAGACTAATTTTCTAATGCATCGTTACATTTGCCTGACGCTCCTACGCCGTCACGTAAAAACTTTACATTTGGCGCCGCGCGCGTCGGTGTAAATTTTGGAGTGTGTTGGGTCCCAAGTGGAAAAACCTGAATGTCATCAGGGGTACGTTAAAAAGTTACGGTAGCCAACCATTATTGATCGATGGTTACGGTAACTTTCTACCGTATCCATGATGACAATCAGGGTTTTCCACTTAAGACCCAACACACTCCAAAAATGACGCCGTCTCCAAATGTAACGTGTTTTTACGTGACGGCGTAGGCGCGTCAGGCAAATGTAACGATGCATAAACCATTTTCAGATACCGGACCCCTGCACTGCATTTAATGCAAACTAGCTTTATTGTTCAAACTCACCATAAAAATTCAGTGCTTGACCCTCCTTGGGTAAATCGACACGACAAATTTTTCTAGTATATTTATACCACACCTTCACCATGCCAAAATAGATTCAAAACGGTCAAGTAGGGTAGTTTAGATGGAGGAGACCTTCATCCCATATTTTATACGGTCAATAAATTCAAATTGGGTGGCAATTCACTTTTTATAATGGTGTGATAATTTTGATAATCTTGAAAAAATATTCAGTCCCAGCCAAAAATTTAAAAAAAAAAGATTACTAATAATTAGAGCTCTGCGCACCAAAAATGTTGAAAAAAATCATTATCGTAAAAAAATAGTTGTATCGTGAGCGGTGTGAATGGATCTGAACGGATCAGGCCGATCAAACGGGATTGTGCGCGAGTCGGCTATTTTCGTTATTTTTCTTTTTTTTCATTGTTTTTCTTTTCATCTCATCTACTATATTTATATACATTAGGCCAAAATATTGCCATTTAACAAAAAACATCATTTTCGTGAGGAATAACTTACTCCATTGAACCAAAATTGACCCATTTATTCAGCGTATAATCGGAACAATTTAAGAGCCCGAATCTGTAAGACTCGAGCATTTCGGCCAGATTCCGGACATTTCGCCAAGAATTTAGATTCAGGCCACTGTACTTTATGGGTGTAGGGTACCTTGGGCCCACATTACAAAATGGAACGTTGCGTGCCAGGTGGGCGCCAAGTTTGAAAGCTCGATTTTCATATTTTTTCAACCGAACAAGCTAGAGTCCAAATTTCTTCGGCATTGTGTTAGGCATGCCCAATTTGCACAGAAACACTATTGAGATTAATTTTAAGCAATTCCTAGACTGATTTTTTGACCCGAATTTTCGGTTTTTTTCGATTTCTCTGCATCTCATTTTCAATTCCGCAAAAGTTCTCTAGTATATCCATGTAGCCCAACTACTAGTGCATGTAACCCTGCTAGGCGGAAATAGATCTTGAATTGCGCGTGTCGGAAAAAATCGGTCTGAGTGTTTCCAACTTGACTCAGAAGCGTTATTTCATGATTTTTTGCTGTATTTTCCAAACGATTAGTGCGGAATAGTGGTCTACTCAAAATTTAGAGGTGAGACGAGTAAAATGAAACAAGAAGCCCATCACTTGGTTCAAGATGAAAATTTCGATTTTTATGACCCCTGATTTTCTGATTTTGATATTTTATGGCTGATCTCTCCTTTCAACCATTTTTCGAAAATTTTCGTTCTGAATGCGTGCGAAAAATCTGAATTGTGTTTGAATCAGTTTCCAACTTGCTTTCCGTAACATTCTGTCATATTACTTTGCAATGTACATAATCAATATGAAAATCGTTTAATTTCGAAAATTCAAAAAAAATCAATTTGAGTGCCTACTTTTTCGGCAAATTTCTGAAATTAGAGTTAAAGTAATGAAAGAATGGTTTTAAAGTATTGCATTTTTTCGACTCGAATGCCGCGACAATGAGCAAATGACAATGACAATGTGATGTTTCATGATGAGTAAACATAGTAGAACTGAAATCCCGGCATTCGGCTCACTTTTGAAAAAATCGATTTCCATGACCCCGGGGTGATGGCAAAAAAACTGAATTTTCGAAATTAAACGATTTTCATACTGATTATGTACATTGTAAAGTGCTTAGATAGAATGTTACAGAAAGTAAGTTGGAAACTGATTCAAGCACAATTCTGACTTTTTCGCACGCATTCAACATGAAACTTTTAGGAAAATGGTTGAAAGGAGAGATCAGTCATTGAGCATTGGCTGAATATTCTTCACATTATTAGTACTTCACAATAGGCCACATAAATGAAAACATTTCAAACTTGAGAAATTTTGAAATTTTCGACCATGACCCCGGGGTCATAAAAATCGAAATTTTCATCTTGAACAAAGTGATGGGCTTCTTGTTTCATTTTACTCGTCTCACCTCTAAATTTTGAGTAGACCACTATTCCGCACTAATCGTTTGGAAAATACAGCAAAAAAATCATGAAATAACGATTCTGAGTCAAGTTGGAAACACTCAGACCGATTTTTTCCGACACGCGCAATCCAAGATCGATTTCCGCTTAGCAGGGTTACACGCACTAGTAGTTGTGCTCCATGGATACACTAGAGAACTTTTGCGGAATTGAAATTAAGATGCCGAGAAATCGAAAAAAAACCGAATGAGATGACAATACGATGCATAGAATCAGTGTTCGCTGCTGATTACGAATCCGCTTTCAAACGTTGCCCAATAGAGCTGAGCTTCGAGAAAATCGATATTTAAATTCGTCTATTTGGTTCGAAAATTAGTGTGGATTTCTACACAAACCATCCTAATGAGTTCATAAACTCATACATCAATTATCCAAACAACTGCTGGTGTGTTTTAGTAGATAGGGTAGATAAGATGTGAATTTTCGGATCAACTAGTCGAATTTCAATATAGATTTTCTCGAAGCTCAGCTCGATTGGGCAACGTTTGAAAGCGGATTCGTAATCGGCATCGAAAACTGATTCTATACATGCTATTGCCGTCTCATATGGCCAGGACAAGTTGGGAACGTTCCCTTGTTAGCACTACGCTATGCACAGAACGAGTGGGTGAAGAGATAATAGATAAATAACTTGATTTGATCAACTTTATGAACAATGATTGATGTATTAGGGTGTTCCAAAAGTCTTTGCACTTTTTTATGGTTGTACTTTAGACTCCTCTCACAATGTTCTATAGGCTGTGAAAGCCAAAACGACCGCTCAACATAGAAACTCTTTCAAATGCAATCGTCTTTCGCTTGTCTGGCTATGGAAACAAAATGGCTTGAACCAGAATACTGTGCTCTTTCTCAGACGAGAGCTATCGTTATGCCTTGTGGCTTGTGGCATTTTTCTTACAGTAGCGCCGGAAAGTCAGTGCCAACTTTTTGTTTTTGTTATATTTATTGAACCAAGCGTGCTATGGGGCCGCTCTCGCGAGTTCTTATGGGAAATTTATCAAGGAATCCGGCCCTGATATTGTGGACTCATGACAATTTCTCGTTATTGCGTAATGATGACGCAATCGAAGTCCACTTTTTTGAAAAATCATAACTCCGAGGAAAATTTTTTTCCAGCCTACCGTTCTTCTATAAATTTGAGATCTACGCCTCGGCTACTCAGAAAAATTTTTTTAGGTTGCTGCGATTTTTTTCAACCGCAGCGGCCTTGATGCAAAATGGCGGCAGCAAACTCATATCTCAGCTCCAAGACAAGCTAGAGACTCGTACTTGGCACCAAAATGATCCTTATGATGTCCCAAATACACCGTGAAAGTTTGGTATTGATCGGACCACAATTGCCTTCAGTACACCAAAAAAGTAACTTTTTCAGATGACCTCACTTTGAGGGCCTACAATTATGAGAGTGATTTTTCTAAAAATATGGTACTTGTGCTAAAATATGCCAAATCCATCCCAGAAGTGATCCTCACACTTTGGTGAAAGCAGCTTGCTTCCCATCTTCACGGCAAACGTCAAGCGGGCATGCACTCGTTTCGGATGCGCACGTCCAGGGGAGGGGAGGGAGGGGAGGGGCGCGCGCACGCATAGTGAGTGCGTGCGGGAAAGACTGATGTGGCACCGAGAGGTTGCAAGATGGGTTCTCCCAAGTATGTAGACGTATTCTATGATAGTTTTGGCACATTGTAGCACAAGAACCGAAATTTTAGAAAAATCACTGTCATAATTGTATGCCCTCAAAATGAGGTTATCTGAAAAAGTGACTTTATGGAGTACTTTTTGATGTCCAAGCTATTTTTTCAAAAATTGTGGTTCTTGTTCTAAAATGTATTTTTCTCAATTAAAAAAAAATCACTAGGACACCAAAAAGAACACCAAAAAAAAACTACTTTTGGTGTACTGAAGGCAATTGTGGTCCGATCAATACCAAACTTTCACGGTGTATTTGGGACATCATAAGGATCATTTTGGTCCCAAGTACGAGTCTCTAGCTTGTCTTGGAGCTGAGATATGAGTTTGCTGCCGCCATTTTGCATCAAGGCCGCTGCGGTTGAAAAAAAAAATCGCAGCAACCTAAAAAAAAATTTCTGAGTAGCCGTGGCGTAGATCTCAAACTTATAGAAGAACGGTAGGCTGGAAAAAAAATTTCCTCGGAGTTATGATTTTTCAAAGAAGTGGACTTCGATTGCGTCATCATTACGCAATAAAGAGAAATTTTCATGAGTCCACAATATCAGGGCCGGATTCCTCAATAAATTTCCCATAAGAACTCGCGAGAGCGGCCGCATAGCACGCTTGGTTCAATAAATATAACAAAAACAAAAAGTTGGCACTGACTTTCCGGCGCTACTGTATATCGAAGGCCTATTGATCAGTAAATGTTATAAGTCTTATTTGCCAACTCTCTTTCCTCGACTAGATATAAATTTTTATTTATGACACCATTACTCTAACTTCGACATGTCCTTCTTGAATTGCACCGTACGGAGTGGACTGCAACAGAAACGTATCACCAACTACCCCAGTCAATAAAGCCAAGGCCGCTATGTCGTATAACAGTCTTCTCCTGGTATCGTCATTTCAATAACACCCTTCTTTCTTTGGTTGAAAAACCAAGGTCATGACGTCCTACCAGCTAAAATGAAGGCCTGGTTCTTCGAACTGACAGAAGTTAGCCGAAGCAGAGCTAGTGATACCTGGAGCAGACAAATGGTACTCCACGATCCACTATCGATCGCATCCTCCTTCGGTCTTCCCTTCGTCCCAGGGCACCTTAATTGGTCCCCCGTGCACTCTCGGTCCTATGCTCAAAACAGCTCAAAAATCGAGTCCACATCTCTACTTCAAATCTCGGCCACTCTCGATCCACTGATTGAGTGAAGTACATTGTCTACCACGATGAAGAGTGGGTATTGTACGACAAACCCGGCATGAAGATGGAATGACTGCATGCTTCGAAGGAAGCAAAACCCTTACCTAAACGCAATTCGAATGGAAAGAAAAAGTCACCCTGATTCTTCTTCTGCCCTCTTGGTGTTGTTTATTACGAACTGCTACCTTAGGGACTGACTGTTAGCACCGATGCCTTCTGCGAACAACTGGGGGAGATCGAGACCCAAGTCCTGCTCAGCCGCTTTGTGTGAGGAAAAGTATTACTTTTAATGAGCAACGCGAGGACACATCACACTAACAAGACGCAGATCAAACTTAAGAATTTAGATATTTTCTGGCTTCCCCATCCGCCGTATTCCCCCGACCTGTCCCCTTGTGAATGCCACGCTTTCCGATCTCTCGAGCCTTGCTGCAGAGGGAAAACCTTCCGTAGTCTGACAGATGTGAAACGGGAAATCGACCTTTGGATTGCCTCGCTCCCTAATGAGTTTAACCAGAACGGTGCCATGCAGTTGTATACGAGATGGAGGAGAGTTGTTCATAAACGTGGACAGTATGTTACCATTTGAATGTATCTGCTTCGTTTGTTATTTGAAATAAATATGAAGTATAAAAAAGTGCAAAGACTTTTGGAACAAAAATTGTATCATTGTTATCAGTGTGGGTGTACGGTATTGGGCTACCGTAACCGTCGCGAATCGCTAACTGATTTTTTCTTCATTCAACCCATGACCCGGGGATCATGGTTGAAAATTTCTGAAGACGAAAAATTCATGATGGCCGGAAATCAAATACTTGTTGGCATTATATCTACAATGAGCCAACTTTTATCTTTCTGTATACCACTACCCGAACTACCGTAATAGAACCGGGGTTTTCCGTCATTTTCGCTATAATATTGTAAGGTACGGTAGCTAAATTTCGGTAGATCGGGTTACGGTATCCAGAAAGATAAAGGTTGAGACACTATTGATATAATGGCAACTAGTATTTGATCTCCAGCTATCATGAATTTTTCGACTTCGGCCATTTTCAACCATGAACCCCGGGGTCATGGGTCGAATGGAAAAAATCAAATCCGTTTTAAAAACCTGCACTTTATTTTTTTGAAGACCACAATACAACATTTTGAAAAAAAACTAGCAAAAGATATTCGTCAGGTGGGAGTTGAACATGCTCCTCCCATACAATGCTAATCCCCGCCCTTAACCACCCGGCCGCCGATACCATACCGAAGGCAGCGTTAAACGATGTTATGTAACCAGTGAAAATGTTATCTCGCTTTAAAAAAATTAAGTGCAGTTTTTTTTTAAACCGCTTTGAAATCAGCGTGTTCGAATTTGTCTACGCTCAAAGTTTCGTGAAGATCGGGATATGTGCCCTCAGACTATTCGCTTGTAAGGCGGGAATTCAAAACAGAATTTCCGGACTTTATTTTTTTCAAAGGGGTTACCAAAAAATTCCGCACACCCCTGATACATAAGACGTAGAGCACACAAACCTATAATTGCAGACATACTGTTGATTTTCGCCCTTTGCCCATGCTGGACGAGATAGTAGGGTAACATCCTGAGAATAAAGTAACTTTGATGAGGAGAATTGCATTCAACACAATAAATATTAATTTTATGTATGCTAGGTAACTGATGTGCTAAAATTAGCATCTCTCAGTTTTAGAGCATTAGAATTCGGTTCGAATGACATCTGTCAGCTCGCCGTACGATGAAAATGATCCTAGTTATGATCCTTTTTCAGGGTAGATCACAAAAAAATCGATAATTTGCAATTTTGGTCAAAGTAGCCAGGTCTTCTCAGAACCCCCAAGCCACACCCACTGACCGACTTTCATCGAAATCGGCGACAAAAAAATCCCTAGTGGCAGGGTTTGCTACACTTTTACCGGAGAACCGTGTTATAACAAGCATGCCGCGTAGGAATCGATTAAAATCTTGGGGTAGTTGGCACATTTTCTGACCCCCACATATTAATTCATTTTTTGGTACTCCATATGGTCCCTAAGAAGGTTGCACGAGCTTTTGTGCGTATCTTAATTTTCAACGTCGAGAGACGTCGTAAAACTTTTTTGACGCCGAAATCTGCCGACTTTGGAGCTCTCTAGCTCTTCGGGATGTGGTTTTGGTATCGAGTCGTCAACAGATGAATTTCCTAGAATGACCAGGAGAATACATCTGCTATGTTGGCCGATCGATATTTTACTTAGTATTTTTGTAAATCGAATTTATTGATTGGTACTAAACACAAATCGGAGCCAAAGGTTTTCAATAGCTCATTCGACAGATCTCGACGAGAGGAATTCAATGATATACTTTCTATGAGGTTGCGCTCGAAAGTTATGAGCATTTCAAGATTTTTTTGATTGAGAAATGCGTGTGTTTCCTACACAAACCGTCTGGATTGGTTAGTGGTCTCATCTATTAAGAGCTCGGATCTGTAAGACTCGAGCATTGTTCGGACATTTCGCCAAGAATTTTGATTCAGGCCACTGTACTTTATGGGTGTAGAGTACCTTGGGCCCACATTACAAAATGGTACCCAAAGTGACCCTAGCAGTGGAACGCGGCGCGCCAGGTGGGCGCCAAGTTTGAAAACTCGATTATCATATTTTTTCAACCGAACAAGCTAGAGTTCAAATTTCTGCGGCATTGTGTTATACATGCCCAATGTGCACAGAAACACTATTGAGATTAATTTTAAGCAATTCCTAGACTGATTTTTTTACACGAATTTTCGGTTTTTTTTTCGATTTCTCGGCATCTTAATTTCAATTCCGCAAAAGTTCTCTAGTGTATCCATGGAGCACAACTACTAGTGCGTGTAACCCTGCTAAGCGGAAATCGATCTTGGATTGCGCGTGTCGGAAAAAATCGGTCTGAGTGTTTCCAACTTGACTCAGAATCGTTATTTCATGATTTTTTTGCTGTATTTTCCAAACGATTAGTGCGGAATAGTGGTCTACTCAAAATTTAGAGGTGAGACGAGTAAAATGAAACAAGAAGCCCATCACTTTGTTCAAGATGAAAATTTCGATTTTTATGACCCCGGGGTCATGGTCGAAAATTTCAAAATTTCTCAAGTTTGAAATGTTTTCATTTATGTGGCCTATTGTGAAGTACTAATAATGTGAAGAATATTCAGCCAATGCTCAATGGCTGATCTCTCCTTTCAACCATTTTCCTAAAAGTTTCATGTTGAATGCGTGCGAAAAAGTCAGAATTGTGCTTGAATCAGTTTCCAACTTACTTTCTGTAACATTCTATCTAAGCACTTTGCAATGTACATAATCAATATGAAAATCGTTTAATTTCGAAAATTCAGTTTTTTTTGCCATCACCCCGGGGTCATGGAAATCGATTTTTTTCAAAAGTGAGCCGAATGCCGGGATTTCAGTTCTACTATGTTTACTCATCATGAAACTTCACATTGTCATTGTCATTTGCTCATTGTCGCAGCATTCGAGTCGAAAAAATGCAATTTTTCAGAAATTTTCCGTGAAAGTAGGCACTCAAATTGATTTTTTTTGAATTTTCCAAAATCGACGATTTTCATATTGATTTTGTACATTGCAAAGTACTTAGACAGTATGTTGGAGAAAGCAAGTTGGAAACTGAATCAAGCTCAATTCTGACGCATTCAGCATGAAATTTTTCGGAAAATGGTTGAAAGGATAGATCAGCCATTGAGCATTGGCTGAATATTATTCACATCATTAGTACTTCACAATAGGCCACATAAATGAAAACATTTCAAACTTGAGAAATTTTGAAATTTTCAGACCATGACCCCCGGGTCTTGAAAATGGAAATTTTCAAATTGATCCAAGTAATGGGCTTCTTGTGTCATATTACTGGTCTCACCTCGAAACTTAGAGTAGGCCACAATTCCGCACTAATCGTTTGGAAAATACAGCATTTGTTCGGGAAAACCATCGATGACGGAACTTCGAACGAAAAATTCGAGAACTGGGTCTATCGTGAAGAACCCAGTTTTAAGTGAAATCGATGCAGAATTGCTTAGGCTACAATACCTGGTCGAAAATCTTTGCAGCAAACTACAACAAGGGATGATTTGTCCGAAAAAACCAAAATTTTGAGTAAAAAAAGAGGTTTACTGATCAACGCACATACGATGCTAACAGTGAATTAGCAAGGTCTGTGCACCCTAGACGCATCGCAAATGATATTTGGAATTTATCTCAACAATTTGAGAAATTGTGATTTTTAAACGTTTTTGCACTTAATTTAATTTTTCTAATAGCCTGAGGGCACAAACAGGAAATTTCAGCTGTTTTGTGTAATAAGGGCCGATGACACTCCTAACACCCAAGTATGGACCCCCAGCTCTCATTGCTAGCGCTCGCGTCCGGGGGGGGGTGGTCGAGTCTTAACGGCCATCTCGCTTAACAACCACATCAACTTACTGTGTAGTGTTGTAGATAAGTTGTATGTTTTTACTTTTGACTGTCAGGGGTTCGATCCCCCTCGCCGCAGTTTTTTTTTTTGCTGATTTTATGGCTTTCGTAATGTCTTCGAGAAAGCTCAGTCAGATGACACCAATGTTCTAATTGCATCTGAAGAGCGGGTTCGAATCCAAATTTTTGCAACTTTTTTTCTACCACTAATTGAGCTCAATTCAACAAAATTTCATAATTCAGGTGTTTTCACAGTGGTATGACAATAGCTTGACCAATTTTAAGTGATTTAATGTTAGCACTTGAGCTGCAGACAGATGGTGAGACAGAGACAGATGACAGATGCGAGAAGATGGGAGCGGGAATGAAGCAACGGGGGAACAGTTAGTTGTCCCTCTCTATCTCATTCTAGCTTTCATTTTCACTCGCTCCGCTGCGTGTATACATTGTTTTGCAGGGATCAATCAACACTCCGTCCAGTATGACGGAGTTCCTAGTGCTCCTTCTAATGAACTACAGTGCGCGACATAATTATAAGACACCCCTAAAATTTTGGGATTCTGGCCGAATGGTGAATTGAAATCGAAATATGTGTAAACCATTTGTATCCCCTCCTTGGATAACTAAGGTAGCCCACGTGTGAGGGAATTCCATTTCCCGGTCAACGAGAAAATAATGATTTTTCGAAATTTTACCGCGACATAATTATAAGACACCTCGATTTTTTTCATGAATTTCTATTTTTTTTTAAACTTCTGCACAACAGCAACCGGGCAAGAATAGGTTAATAATCGATGTTATGGCCCATTCTTGAGATTACGCCAAAGGTGAGATTGGGCATGCTTCCATAGAGGGCAGAAAACAATTGCCGTTCGATGTCGTCCCACTCCTTTTTGATGAAAGCCTTCAATTCGTCAACGGGTGCATACTGTTTGTTGTTCTTGTACACACGGCGAACCATGATGCTACATACGTTCTACATGTGGTTTAAATCGGGGGAGCCCGTCGGGCATGGAAGAACAGGGGTGTTCTTGACTGCGAACAATGCTATTGAGGGGTACTGACAAGAATGGAGGCGCTGTCTTTCTAGGAGGTGGTGGGCACGGCTCATCCTCATGAACAGAACAAGGGTAGTCTAGTGCATCACTTGATACTCCGGATAGTCCATCCAGCTGGAGCTGAAGGAGATGGGCGGCATGTCGAATTTTAGGAACCCTCCCCAGTACGGTACATAATATTTTTGTCAAAAATTCTCAAATTATCGGTTTCTGATTGCATTCACTGATAAGAACAAGTTCAACCCTTATATTTCGGAAGGCTATAACTGCTTCTGGCATGATTTCCTTAAGGAACCGCGTTATTTCAGCTGGAGGAACTTCGGTCATACTCTAGAGCACGTTCCTAAAATTCGACATGCCGCCCATCTCCTTCAGCTCCAGCAGGATGGACTATCCGGAGTATCAGATGATGCATCAGACTACCCTTGTTCTGTTCATGACGAAGAGCCATGCCCTCAACCTGATCTCCCAGAAAGAACCGCGGTTCCATTCATGCGAGTACCCCTCAAAAGCATTGTTCGCAGTCAAGAACACCCCTGTTCTTCCATGCCCGACGGGTCCCCCCGATATAAACCACATGTAGAACGTATGTGGCATCATGGTTCGTCGTGTGTACAAGAACAACAAACAGTATGCACCCGTTGCCGAATTGAAGGCTTTCATCAAAAAGGAGTGGGACGACATCGAACGGCAATTGTTTTCTGCCCTCTATGGAAGCATGCCCAATCGCACCTTTGGCGTAATCTCAAGAATGGGCCATAACATCGATTATTAACCTATTGTTGCCCGGTTGCTGTTGTGCAGAAGTTTAAAAAAAATAGAAATTCATGAAAAAATCAGGGTGTCTTATAATTATGTCGCGCAATGTACCTGCTATCGAATGCTGTTCCAGTCGGCAATAAGGTTTGTTGCCAGTGAATCAATGAGCGATGTAAATGTTTCATAGACCTACTAAAAAGGCCTGCCGTCGAATAGTGATGATAAAAGAATCAAATTCCAACCGAAAGATACCGATTTCGTACCAGAATCGATCAAATGTCATTTCCAGGGGGGGCGCCCGTTTCGACAACGCCCATTTCGGCAACGAATCACGTTTCGGAACCGAGATTTCGGAACCGTTATCTCGGAACCGACCACATCAGAACCCAAAGGAAATCATTCAAATGTTGTCACAAATCGTTTTACATAATATTTTAGGCAACGATACATTAAACAAAGAACAGGTCAAAGGCTCGTAACAACAATTATCTCGATATTAACAATTAACTGAAACGTCTGACTGTGATGCTAGCCCATTTTAAGAACGCCAAACCAACTAGCCCATTTGGATTAGCCAGAACCATGTATATTCTGTCAGGCGGTTCCGAAATCTTGGTTCCGAAACGTGGGTTTTACTCAAACTGTTCTATGCTAATCGGAGCTCAGACAATCGTTCCCTCTTATCGATTTTGCATCTTTTGTTCCCACTCACTGCAATCTGAACACGAAGGATGGTGTACTTTAGCGACGTTTCGGAAGTCGCATTATGTCATACACGCACGCGAAATGCTCAAATTTACAATTTCCTATTTTCCTAAATCATTTTGTTAATTTTTTAAATAATTGTTGTTTGTTGTTGCGATATCGTTAGTAATGGTATTGCGCAGGTCCTCACGTGGGGATTTAGAGATTGCATCAATTCTGCCTTCTCTGGACCACTTTCTGTCGAACACAATTATTTTTCCTAACAATAAATCATTTTGTTAATTCTAAAAGTAATTATTATGTCTTGATGTCATATCCTCGAGAACCATATTGCGCAGGTCCTCACGTGCACAGAGAAAAAATTCCCTAGTAACGTCTCTCTACGGAATTCTTCCCTCATGGGTAAGGGAATTATTCCCTCATAGGGAACGAATTCCCTTATCTATAAGGGAAGAATTCCGTAGAGAGACGTTACTAGGGAATAAATCCCTTATAGACAAGGGATTTTCTGTGAGTGTGGGTTTTTAAAGATTTGATCAATTATGACCGTTCTGGCCCCGAATGAAGTAGTCGCGAAAAGCGCATTCTTGGCATAGAATTGTTAAAAATTGGGAGCTTATTGGGAAATTTTTTATCCTCTCATTCATTCTTCCTTATATATCTATATATTTGAAACGCTTTGTTCACGATCTCGTTAGTTTTATTCTACGATGTACTTAAACTTGTCACAATCTCATTTGCAGTTGCGTGCTCGTTTCCTCGTCAATCTCGCCGTTGAGGAAGTTATCGGGTGCATCTACAAGATGATTCAAGAACGTCGTCACTCAGATAACGTTGTTAGGATACATTTTATTCGGTTTATATATTGTACACTTTATTTATAATTGCCTATGTAAGAACTCATTTCCCATTAGTTCTCATTGTTGTTGTGTTTTACTGTGTAAATCTAAAACTTTGACTATATAAATAGTATAAAATAATGATAAAGTATCCTCCTACACGATAAATCTACAGTCCCGCACGATCGCCCTGTCAAAAGGCGGGCCTCCGCGACAAGAATCTTGTCGCCTCATGTCGCATCTTTCTAAAAGAATTTTAAAACATTTCATTAGTTGTGATCATTGCATCATCAGATAAGATTAAGATCACCGTTGAAACGAATAAAATTGGTTAACTCTGGACAGAGTTATTGAAGGATCATGGCTGAAAAGGGTGCTACAGTAATCCCTTCAAATTTGAATTTCCCGCACTTTTGATTGACCCTGCTAAATCGATTTTCTAACGAACATGTTTTCTAACGCTTTTGGAGGATTTTCTTTTGTATTTTTTCATGTATTTTGTGAAATAATTACAATACTTCCAAATAAAATACTTTCAATACGATAAAAAAGCATTCTAAAGCACGTTCGTGAGAAAATCGATTTCGCAGGGTCAATGAAAAGTGCGGGAAATTCAAATTTGAAGAGATTACGTAGCACCCCTGTCATTTATGATCCTTCAATAACTCTGTCCAGAGTTAACCAATTTTATTCGTTTCAACGGTGATCTTAATCTTATCTGATGATGCAATGATCACAACTAATGAAATGTTTTAAAATTCTTTTAGAAAGATGCGACATGAGGCGACAAGATTCTTGTCGCGGAGGCCCGCCTTTAGACAGGGCGATCGTGCGGGACTGTATATGAGAATAGAAAAAATCAGTTTTTGATTGGCATCCGTGAAACAGTTTTTGATAAAATGCGCTGCACGCACTGCACCACACACACCACATAAGCGCACAATAAATGGGTTCAGATCGCTGTGGCCGTGATCCGTATAGGACGGACAAACCAAATGACCGCGGTCGTTTGGTTCGTCCGTCCTGTAGCTTATAGGACGGACGAACCAAATGACCGCGGGTGATTTCAGTAGATGGAAAATTTGACACTATCGGAACAAAAAATTGTGTCGTTGCGAAATTTTATCGACCGCCATTTTGCGGAATATGTGTTATTTCTTGTTTTGTTTTCAAACAGAAAAAATATCGCTCTATACTCTCATCAATCAATCGAGTTCATTTTATTAACGTTTAAGCCTAGGCCTATCCGCACTACTCTATTGATCCATTTCAATATTCTGTCGATTCAGTTACTATTCACACTCAGCAGAGTTCCTTAGTTAAGGAAAGCTTAGGCTTAGAGTCCGCACTACTCTATTTATCCATCTAAATATTCTATTGATTCAGTTAGTATTCACATTCAGCAGAGTTCCTTAGTTAAGGAATGCTTAGGCTTAGAGTCCGCACTACTCTATTGATCAATTTAAATATTCTATCCGTACATTTTCGGCGACCTCACATAATTTATATATATAGCGGGTCGATTTTCAAAATATGACGGGTCAATTTACCAAAATGTTATTTTTCGCTTAAATTGTACCTTTTAGCTTAAAATGAGCGTAATATCGTGGGTCGATCCTGAACATGAGCCGTATATGCTGGGTCAATCCTCATATTTTGAGGGTATGAAAATGTATGATTCTATCGATTCACATGCAGGAGACAAGACGTATTCCGCAAAATGGCCGCAATTTGGCCGTACGCCGAATACGGACACGTATAAATCTGACAACGAGATAGTACAGCACACACAAAAATACTAATTGCTTATACAAGATCCCTTTCGCTACGAAAATCAATTAACCGTAGCAGTTTCACACATTCCCTTACAGAAACATCGATAAAGAGTCTGCAAAACAAGAAATAACACATATCCTACAAAATGGCGGTCGATAAAATTTCACAACAACACATTTTTTTTGTTCCGATAGTGTTACATTTTCCGATCTACTTAAATTACCCGCGGTCATTTGGTTCGTCCGTCCTATACGGTTAAGTCGCTGTGCCACTCCATCAATTACATTTGCATTGTTCTCTGTGAGCTGTTCTCTGATCAGGGGTTCATTTCAAATTGTTCCGGGAATCTCATTACTACTTCTCTATTTCAAAACCGAAGTTTCCAGGTATAATTAACGAAAACATGAGATCCGAAATTGAAATTACATATCGGCCCACCACCGTTCTTACAGAGACCGCGTTTTAACATCGTTTGGTTATGAATTATTAATTTAATTGTAGGAATGAAAATTCGACTGTTACAAAAATATTTTGTAGATGTATTAGAACAACATTAATTAAATTAGGCGAATCGATCACACAAGGCACATGAGTAGGTAGATCACTGGCTGCGTCACTCTACCCCCGTGCGATCGCACGCTAGGAAAATCTTGAAATGCTCATAACTTTCGAGCGCAACCTCATAGAAAAACGACGTTCAGTATACCGTTGAAATCCTCTCGTCAAGATCTGTCGAATGAGCTATTGAAATCCTTTGGCTTCGATTTGTGTTTAGTAAAAAAATCAATAAATTCGATTTACAAAAATACTAACAAGTAAGTAAGTAAGTAAGTAAAATATCGATCGGCCAACATAGCAGATGTATTATCCTGGTCATTCTAGGAAATTCATCTGTTCACGACTCGATACCAAAACCACATCCCGAAGAGCTAGAGAGCTCCAAAGTCGGCAGATTTCGGCGTCAAAAAAGTTTTACGACGTCTCTCGACGTTGAAAATTAAGATACGCACAAAAGCTCGTGCAACCTTCTTAGGGACCATATGGAGCACCAAAAAAATGACCTTAGCTCATTTTCGATTTTTTCAATGTGCCACCGTTTATTCGATTCTTACGCGACACGCGTGATAATGTGTCACAATAATCAATCCCATCATGTAATACTCACAGTGCAACTTGAAATGTAGACATCTTCTTTTCTTTCGAGCATGCAATTTACCGGGCAATTCACCACTGTAGTCTTATTTAGCAGGTTCTTGATATCGGCTGAAATTTTAATTTTTTGGGTTCGGCTGAAATTTTCAATTTTTGTGTTTTCTTCGTCTCATTTTAAACCCGCCCATGGAACTCAGAAAAGCTAACGAACCAGCAGTTGATTTAAGTTCATCTATTGTTTTGGACATATAATCCTCTTCGGAAATAAATGTTTTCTCGAGAACATCCTTAGAGTATTTCCCTGAGTAGCACTTAATAGGTGATCTCTTTCTGTAATGAATTATAATTAAAAAAACAAGGATATTCAAATCACAACTAACGGGCGATTCCTATTGAGATCAGGATTGTAGACAGCGAAGACCACAACGGGCACCAAGATGAATATGAAGAGCGGTAAGCGCATTCCAGCCGCTTCGTCCGAGAGGTTTTTTAGAAATGAAATGGAATGAAAGTATGGATCTATTACACGTCTTAATCTTATTTGGATTGTTGTGTAGGGTAATCTAATTTATCATGCATAATATAATTATTCTATAGTTAGTGCATAATCATTGTACATTATTCCCAATTAATTGATATTATGATTAAAACAAATTGTGTTCCAACTTACAACGACTGAGAGACCGCCAAACAGGCATACAGTAGCAGCCAAAAGTATTCGTACCCATATTTAGCAATGTCATAACTTTTGACTCAGATGAGCACGCAGGCTCATGTTTTTTTCAGGATACTATAGCACTAGAGTGCATCATGTCCTACTCTCGTTGTTAGGATTCGTCGTCTTGTTATTGTGTAGCGATCCTGGAACCTCTCTGTACTTATTCATCAGCGATTATTTCCTCAGCGGGATTTTTCCGAGACTTGTCGTTAACAGTGCATGAACAATATTTACTGAGGAGTAGAATCCGCTATGCGATCCATTCGAGCTAATTCATTCCTCCGCGAAAATCGAAATTTCAGACACCCCTGAATTTTGGAAAAAAAATTTATAACTTTGTGTTCAGTGTTGCTGTAGGCACAAAAATTGGTAGAGATAATTGTCCATGAGTGATACAAAACCAGGCCGAGTATGAGCTTGATCGGTTGAATTTTGAGAAATTTCGAAAATTAATTTTTATCATTTTTCGAGGTACAGGAAGTACCTGCCTAGGTTAATTTCCATTCTGTTTAACAGCCATATCTCTTTTATATATAGTAGACGACAGTATACTATTGTTTCATGAAATATCGAGTTCTTCGAGAAAAGTTATAGTTGGAGAAAAGAGGTAGAAAATAATTAGGACACGATTTTCTATAAATTAAATTGATTTTTTCAGGGACTAAAAGAGCATCGATAGCCATTCTATTATATGAATCTTCTTTCTTCTTCATGATAATTGTTGTGGCAATGTCTGAGCTTAATCGGACAAATTCTAAGAATTTCGAAAATATCGTGAAAAAAATTCTAACTGTTTTCTACCTCTTTTCTCTAACTATAATTTCTCTCGAAGAACTCGATATTTCATGAAACAATAGTAAATTATCGTCTACTATATATAGAAGACATCTGCCTGCTAAACAGAATATAACGTAACCTAGGCAGGTACTTCCTGTACCTCGAAAAATGATAAAAATTAATTTTCGAAATTTCTCAAAATTCAACCGATCAAGCTCATACTCGTCCTGGTTTTGTATCACTCATGGACAATTATCTCTACCAATTTTTGAGCCTACATCAACACTGAACACAAAGTTATAAAATTTTTTCCAAAATTCAGGGGTGTCGGAAATTTAGATTTTCGCGGAGGAATGAATTAGCTCGAATGGATCGCATAGCGGATTCTACTCCTCAGTAAATATTGTTCATACACTGTTAACGACAAGTCTCGGAAAAATCCCGCTGAGAAAATAATCACTGATGAGTAAGTACAGAGAGGTTCCATGATCGCTACACAATAACAAGACGACGAATCCTAACAACGAGAGTAGGACATGATGCACTCTAGTACTATAGTATCCTGCCAAAACATGAGCCTGAGTGCTCATCTGAGTCAAAAGTTATGACATTGCTAAATATGGGTACGAATACTTTTGGCTGCTACTGTATATGCATGTCACGTAAGGTTCGAATAAACGATGGCACATTGAAAAATTCGAAAATAAGCAGAGGTCATTTTTTGGTAGTCCATAGGGTCCCTAACAACATGGCTCGAGCTTTTTTTCATATCTTCTTTTTCAACGTCGAGAGACGACGCCAAAGTTTTTGACGCCGAAATCAGCCTACTTTGGAGCTCTGTAGCTCTTCGATGCGTGGTTTTGGTATCGAGTCGTCAACAGAAGAATTTCCTGAAATGTCAAGGAGAATGCACATGCATCATTGGCCGATCGATATTTTAAATAGTATTTTTGTAAATAGATTTTGTTGCTTAGTTTTCGTAAAAACGAGAGGATTTCAACGGTATGCTGAACGTATACTTTATCTATATGCGCCCGAAAGTTATGAGCATTTCAAGTTTTTAATTGCGTGCGATCGCACGAGAGAAGAGTGACGCGGTCAGTGATCTACCCACTCATGTGCTCCCTGTGAACAATGCGGTCATTTTAATTTGTTTTACTGTTGCTCTAGTAAATCTCCAAGTTATTATTGATAATTTTCTAATAGTCATTTATATAGTTTAATTCATAGTTCACAACCAATCGATGAATATTGCTCACCATGAATGCAAATTACAATAAGAAAACAAAAAGGAGTAAAATTCACAAAAATATTTCATAACACTCTTCCTAGACTACAATCCTAATGAAGCCATCTTCGGGTTTTCCTAGAATCCCCTCATCCTCCCTCCTCGAAGACGTCATAGTCCATCTCCGAGTCCTTCGACTCCTCCACAGCTCTTCTTTTCCTGGTCGATCCACTGGTCGATCGAACACTCGACTTCGTCCCAGTGCTCTTCGGATACAATTCGAACCATGATAAACTCTGACAGAGCTTTATCGAAAACATTTAGACATCTAAAAAACAGCAAAAGAAAACTGCGGCAATGGGGGATCGAACCCTGACAGTCAAAAGTAAATGCCGACACCTTACCCACTACACCACACACTGTTGGTTGGACAGTTGATAGACGATTTACCAACTAATCCCGATGTATTGTGTAGAAATCCACACGAATTTCTAGATCAAAAAATATTGAAACGCTCATAACTTTCGAGCGCATATAGATAAAGTATACGTTCAGCATACCATTGAAATCCTCTCGTCGACCTCTGTCGAATGATCTATTGAAAAATTTCGGCCCAGATATTTTTACGAAAACTAAACAACAAAATCTATTTACAAAAATACTATTTAAAATATCGATCGGCCAATGATGCAGGTGCATTCTCCTTGACATTTCAGGAAATTCTTCTGTTGACGACTCGATACCAAAACCACGCATCGAAGAGCTACAGAGCTCCAAAGTCGGCTGATTTCGGCGTCAAAAAACTTTTACGTCGTCTCTCGACGTTGAAAATGAAGATATGAAAAAAAGCTTGAGCCATGTTGTTAGGGACCATATGGACTACCAAAAAATGCATTAATATGTGGGGGTCAAAAAATGTGCCAAACACCCAAAGATTTTACTCGATTCTTCAGCGACACGTGTGATATCCCATAGGTGAATGAGGCAATGAAAGGAATGATTTTTTTTCTGGATAGGCGGTTGATCGAACCTATGGGATACCGTGATATACGAGAATGATAGACAGTAAAATGTAACTTCCA
Organism: Parapristionchus giblindavisi; assembly: GCA_943737045.1. NCBI lineage: Eukaryota > Metazoa > Nematoda > Chromadorea > Rhabditida > Diplogasteridae > Parapristionchus > Parapristionchus giblindavisi. Next base: position 1,048,893 of record CALSFV010000206.1, on the reverse strand, counting down.
ATATCATTTTGGTCAAAAAGGATATTGAGAGAGGAATTCTTCGTGGCGTGAGAGTGAACATACTAATTAGATGAACTTCGAACCGAGGTCGAAAAATTCATAATGGTCCGATACCAAATACTATAGACCATTATATCAATAGTGATCCAACTTTTATTTTTCTGGACTCCAACCCAATCTACCGTAATCTAACTACCGTACCCTATAATATTGTTACAGCAAAGTCCGGTGCGTGCATTTTAAAGGTCGGGTATGGGTGGATCGACCTTAAAACCGTACTACGCATTCAGTAACCTTAGTTACGGTAATATCGGTAATCTTGAATGCAAGGTGTCCCACGAACTGACTTTATTTGAAACTGCCTGTTGGAAAGCAAAGAAAAAATACAGCAAAAGAAATTGTAGAAGGGGGGATTCGAACCCACGACATTCCAAAAGCTAATCCCGCACTCAAACCACTTGACTACTGAAGACACAGACTGTGTTCTTTGAGTGTTTGACACTATTCCACGGGGCTCGCGCCCAAATTTCCATCACATTTTCATAATCGATTTTTGGTACCAAGGAAGCAAATATCCAAACAGTTCAAAACAGTTCTGTGGCCCCCTGGGGGGGGTCCTAGTCGACCTATGTCAACGAATTTTGCACTGATCGTCCTTGCCATTCTCTGTTCCCTTGTAACTCTCTCTCTGTTAGTTCTCTTTAATTTTTTTACGACTTTAGAACAGTGTATGACAATAGCATCATTCGAATTTTACCAAAATCTTGTTTTATACTTCAGAACTAAAACAAATGATTGTGAAAATACCAGTTGATAGTTCATCGCAACATTTAACTTGCTATAGACTCCTTTGGAATATGCGCCGAGTGTGGGAAATACCGGAAAAATGAGGAACATAATGTCAAAATTGAAGTCGTTGAGAACAACCGAGCACTTAAAGGAAGCTATTTCGAAATATCGAACTAACAATAAGAAGGGCCTGAGTTTTTAGTTTCTGTAAGTCCTCTGGTTAGGCGAGGTTTTATTGAACAAGCAAATGAATGCAAGAATGTTCAAAATTGACCAGAAAATGAACAAAATGTGTTAGAACTGTACATCTATCTTTACCAAAATATTATACATAACAGGAAATTGGTTAACATGAGCGTATCGATCTATATCCGGCGCTGATCATTATCGGTGTGCGTTTTGGGTACAGTTGCAGCTTGGAAGCTAATTGTAAGGTCGCATCCTGGCAAAAAGGGATAATATTGTCTGTGGAGGTCTCCACTTGTAACGAATGCATGGCCACGACCCGATGAACGATAGCGACAGAGTACGGGGCAGCCGAGTACGGGGGCTTAGCTCAGTGGTAGAGCAGCCGACTTGCATACGGAAGGCCGTTGGTTCGAGTCCTTCAGCCTACATCGTATTTTATGCGCTCCTCTAACATGAGAGACTTACAATCTCTACACACTAGCCCTATACGGAACGGAGAGGTAAATAATTCAAGAGGGGGGGGGGGGAAGAGTTCCAAATCTTTGTTTGTTTATTCATTTATTTATCATACATTACTCAACATGCTATAATGTCCATTCTTATCAGACTCTTGCAGCTGGATCATATTTTATTATATATCAGAGATTGCATGAGTGCAACCTGCCACTTTTGGATAAGTACGAAACAGTATCAAAAGTTCTTCCACAGTAACGATGCTAATCAAGCACAATTTGTTGACAATGTGTATTCAAACATGGTTATGTATCTTCATTTGAGCGTGGTATGGCTACAAGCCTAGTGTCGTTAATAATGCTAGACAGGTCTGTTATCTCAATAACTGACGAATCAATTATGTTGCATTTATTTGGCCATGAATTAATGTAATACAGCGCACAAATCAATTCTTCATCGTTCTTTTCGTAATTTTGCAGTCGAAGGCAGCGGGTTTCTGTGAACTGGCAAGGATACGCTTCATAGAAGGAGGATTGGAGGGATCGCATGCGGTGATCTGGAAAGGATACGAATATCAAATATACGTCATTTTTCATTGAGCAAATTTTTCATCATGACCCTCTTTGTCAGCCACACTTTTTCCATCATGGGCTGTGGCAACTAAGAAAATCTATGTGTTATGGCTCCGATGCTGATAGTATAAAAAATTTTAAATGTACTGTCCTATGTCACAATGCCTGGGTGGTATTCATTTCAACAGTGTTATCTTTGCTTTGGTTTAGATGGGATATGATCACGAGGGTAGCTAGGAAAGAAAACCTAACGGATTAGATTAAGATGATGAAACCAAATATAGACTTCATTAAACGAAAATACCCACATCAAATCGATGAATGAGATTCGAGAAGAATAGAAATAGCTCCATTTTGGCAAGTCCCTCTCCCAGGCATTGACGACGACCAATGGAGAATGGCAAGAATTCCTTATACCTCAATTGATTCTTCGTTTAGGAGGTATTACCTCTCTCAATGATCACATCATTGTGCACACTATTTATCTGTTCTTTAACAACGAGAGAGGGTAGAGCGTTGAAGAGACCGTTGACAAAAGTGTCAGCCCCTTTAAGCGTTTGATAGTTCTGACAGATCGTAATACTTACTGTCTGACTTGCCATCATCGTCTATGAATCTGTCAGGATCGAACTTGTCGGGGTCAGGGAACACCTAATTAGACATATGCATTTAACAAAATACAGATAGTCATAGACAATATCACTTCAATTATATTATTGTTATTTGCTCCTTTTCGAGTGTATTTTAATATCATGGCTTCGATAAATAATGCAAATGATTCAGAAGAACAGACCTCTGGATCAAACATGAGGACTGAAATCTGGGGTGAAATGGCCGTTCCTTTCTTGATTTTGACTCCTTCTATCTCCACATCTTTGTTGGTACAGCGTAGCAGATTCTGAGGGATGATATTCGCCCAGCGTTGAACCTCCTGAACGGATCCATTCTCATTGAACGAGGATTTCAATCGCATAATTTGCATTGTTCTTTGAATTCTTCTTATACTTTTTTTCAGTTATTTTTAGCTGCGAGTTTTGTTAAAATATATTTCGTAATGTTCATTACATCGTACGACTTCACGCACTTGTGAGCAATCGTGAAATGCAGGAGGTAGTTACAGTATACCAAAACAGAACAGTATTGATCGATTACCGTCTAGTCGGTCCATAACATAAACAAGCACAAAGACAACTTGAAAAGAAAATAAGTACATAAGTACATACTCATCGTGCAGCTTTGCAAGAACCTGCAAAAGTCTTACAATTGATTCACTTAAAACGAGCAAGTGCATAATTTAGTAGTCATGAAATAGAAGATCTACACAAAGAGTCTTATCCACAGAGCCTTTGAGCTTAAATCTTGTTAAATGTAACACGTCTGAGTTCTTGGACAATACTTTTTTCACTGTGTGTAATTGGAAGAATTCAATGGGATTGAAGAGTAGTTTAAATTTGTTACGATAGAAATCAAAGTAATGAAATCAAAATTCTAACTTGTGGATGATTAATGAGTAGAATTATGCCCCATGCCATTGTCGAAGCTGTCGTTTCCATTCCTGCGATCCAGAGATCAAGACACACATTCACTAATTGCTTGTCACTGCAATAAAAGGTAAAAGGTATAGGTACATACAGCCCGTTATTCAAGACACGCATTGACTAACTGCTTGTCACTGTAATATCTTTTTTTCTTCAAGCAACTATACATTATTGAGTTGGTCTTCTTTAGTAAACTACTTATTTATTATTCATTCAAAATAAACATAGACTAAAATTGAAACTCTTTTCTTGTTGCTTTATCAGAAACAACTTTTCAACACCACACATATTTTCCCATATCTAATTTGTGATCAAAAAGCTAGAACGAACAAGTTCAAAAACAAAGATACTAATTTATTTTCCTGTTTTTTCGAATGATGAAAATGAAAAAAGAGAAAAAAAAGAAAGAAAGAAGGAAAGAAACCGACTTGAATGATGAGTTAGGATCATCTCTCGTCCTGTGCATTTCACTCAAGTACGCATCGCATATGTCATTGCAGTGATCGGATTCAAAATCGATCGCATTTCGGTGTTCTTTGATCTGCAGATCATCAAAGTTACATACATCCCGAGCTAATTTGAAACTCTCCGCTTTGGCAATGTTCTCTCGTTTTCTTTGTCTACTAGAAAGTGCTGCCAGAGCGGAGAGTAAAATTAGCTCGAGGTGTGCTATTAAAAGTTTAAAAGTACAGGTAAAGTGATAAGTACATTGAGAGAATGAAATTCTAGTTGACATGCTGCGCGGACCTTAGATAGATAATAGCCAGGGTATGAAACCCTATATATTCGAGGGATACACAACCTTAGGGGTTCAAGCCCTTGTATTTTAGGGTTTACTGAGATTGTTCATCATGTCAACTAGGGTTTTTCTCTCAGCGTGATACATTTTGTTCGAAGAACTCGTAGAGGGCATCGCGAGCCTTATACAGCACTTCCATCTTTCGTTTAATATAGGGAAGATATTCGCTGAAATGTCAATGCAATACTTTGGTAGATCAAAAACTTTACTTTTATATTATCCTAATATTGTAAAACGTAGAATGCTTTTTTTTCTATTTTTGAAAAAGTTGTCGCATTGGTTTGGAGAAAAATGTCCACATCAAGTCCAATTTGCATAATAGTATCGCTTAGATTATCCTGACTCACCCCAAAGTAGGAACAACAAAGAAAAGAATAATGATCGGATTACTCAGAGCTTTGTTCTGTTCATCGAGGAGGTCACGAATACGATAGAAGTCGGCTTCTGTTTTCTGTAAATAGAAATTTTGATACAACCATATTTTAGCAGAAAAAAATCGATCGATCAGTTATCAAGCTCAACACTACTTAAAGGCAATTCAGAAGATAATTTGAAAATAAAACTCTGGTAATGTTCTCTCGCTTTTTTGTCTGCAATATATTAGGTTGATGCATAAGTTTCTTTACAACACTTTAGCCCTCATATTTCTCTTGTTGTTTATCGCTAGGGCATCTACTCTCGATGCTCGAGGGAAACTTCCTCCCCCAGCCTAGTGTTATTTTGTCGTCGGTCCATCTCGTCGTCCGGCAGAGAATGCCTCATGTTCTTGTCCCCGATCAAATTCACCACCATGACGCCAGGGTCCATGCACTAGTGTCTCTTCAAGTAAATGTTACTCAACTGAGAAAGTTGAAGGCCCATCTCGAATCCATACGTGGGAAACAAGCTGAAATCTATTTTCAACATGACAACGCAAGACCACACATTACAAAATTAACCAAGGCTTAACTGGCGGACAATGGCAGGACTGTTCTACCCCACCCACTGTATTCCCCCAACCTTGTCCACTCTGACTGCCATCTGGTTTCGGCAATCTATCACGTCCTTAAAGGGCAGCACTTCGATGACTGAACAAAAGTCGTGAAGGTGTTGGCCAACTTCTTCAAGTCCCAGCCCCACTCGTCCTTGCTTTATTGGATCTCCAAGTTGCTCGATAAATGGCGCAAGACTATCAATGTAAAGGGGGCCTACTTCCAAGTTGAGCCGGCGTTTGTACATTTTGTGGGAGATAAATATGTTCGTATTTAATTTTGTAAAGAAACTTATGCATCAACCTAATGGTATGGCCAGAGAGAAGAGAGTTTCAAATTAGCTTGTGATGTCGCTTTAATTCTGCATTTGTTGTCGAACTTGGCTGTTTCAAATAAATAAATAATTTAATTAATTAATTCTGTAGACACCTCATCAAATCTGTATCCAAATAGGACGAGATTGATGACACTAGCGACAGTTCGATCCATATACTTGAGAGGTTTACATGATCCTCCCAATAGTGATTCCTCCTCTAATTTCTTCAGTAGCCAATCAGCCTCGATGATGATCTGAATGAATCAAACGAATATATAACACATATCCTTGTTGGCATTATCACTGGCCTAGCAGTGATCACCCGCAGGACTTGAATAATAACATTATTCCCACGCGTTGATTGTGGAATTCTAATCGAGCAATTAAATTAGCTAATTATCACAATATTTCTATCTACATATAAATATTGCAGAATAAAAAAAAGTTTGAAACAGAAAGTACCCTCTCTTGCATCTCCTCCTTGCCCAGTCCAAAGTCCCTGAGTGTATGTAGAGTGAATCGTCTCTGATCTCTCCAAATTGCGCCGCTACTCTCAATCACGCCGTACGTTCCACCTGTTTATAGTTGTTCTGTTATCACGATAGTACCATACTCCTCTCAAAATACTGTTGTGAACCTACATGATTATTACCTTACTTTTGATCTGACCTATTGCGGTGTTCCTACTTTTATTATTTAACGTTCGCCAAATTGTAAATATATGTTCATGGTGCGCATTAAATTCAATTTATACAAACATTGTTATTGATTTCGATTACAATATGTTGTGTTCATTGTTTTGTTAAAAATATGGACAGTCACCGCTCAATTATCTATTTTCGCCAGATATCACCAAAAAAATTAAATGACTGCTCCCCGATATTTATAAGGACACTAGTTCTTATGAGAACCGACTACATGTGAAAGACAAGCGTCATTACATTTTTTTACATTAGAACAACTTTATTCAGCTGATTAGGGACAGCTGGGTCGCCATTAAGGTTCTTCAATGAGCGAAAAGTATCTCGTGAGTTGACCGCATCTATCCAACGACAAACAGGCGCCCGACAAGCGTCAATGAATAGATAAAGGATGCGAATAGTTCCCATCAAGTTCTCACTCGACCTATTTTACAATTAATATATTTCACCTCTATATTTCTCCATGAAATCACCGAAACTGGACCGATCTGCGTATGTATCGCCGTCGTTGACAAACATTTCCTGTTATAATCAGAGAAAGTAAGGTAAAAAAATTAATGAATTGTATCATCACGGGTTTCATTGTATATTCATGAATAGGTGTGAAAATAAATATTATTACAATATTAGTACACAATTGGCTATGGAAAAGTCGTAGAGATCTCTCACTTCTGCATTCATCCATTTGCTATTTAAGAGGCCGTTTGTGTAAGAGTCGGGCAAATCTGGGAGAGGGTTGGCACAGGCCAAAAATTTTGATACCCTCAAAACTTGTGTATAGGGGTTATCGACCATGCTGATGAAGATAGGCATAGTCATTTTGGCTCCAGTGGTCCCGCAACGCCTGGGCAGGATTACGGTAAGATCACATTTTCAGGCCATTCTCGGTCCATGGTAGAGCTAGAGGTATGAAAATTGGGCTCCTAGGACAGAATTTGATGGCGATCATGGCTGTCTACATCATTTGTTTTGAAAATTTTTCAAAAGGTCGATTATTGGAAATTTTGATGGAGACGTTTGCGCCCCAGACGAGTATAACAGATCGAACCGGATCGACGAGAGGATCACAACGATGTATTATCAGCCCATATCTCCGTTGCACCGCTAATATTGCCTCGATATAGTGATCTGCAAAATCACGTCGAGTTGTCTGCGTCTCTCTATTCCGCGCGCTCTCTCGGCACTCTCTCATTTCGCCGCGCTCTCTCGAGAGTGCGAGAGAGCGCGCGGAATTGAGAGTCCTCTTGTTTACCTCTTTCGCAGATCACTATATCGAGGCAATATTAGCGGTTATATGGGCTCATAATACATCGTTGTGATCCTCTCGTCACGCCGGTTCGAACTGTCATACTCGTCTGGGGCGCAAACGTCTCCATCAAAATTTCCAATAATCGACCTTTTGAAAAATTTTCAAAACTAATGATGTAGACAGCCATCATCGCCATCGAATTCTGTCCTATGAGCCTAATTTTCATGCCTCTAGCTCTACTATGGACCGAGAATGGCCTGAAAACGTGATTTTACCGTAATCCCGCCCAGGAGTTGCGGGACCACTGGAGCCAAAATGACTATGCCTATCTTCATAAGCATGGTCGATAACCGCTACACACAAGTTTTGAGGGTATCAAAATTTTTGGCCTGTGCCAACCCTTGTTCGACTCTTACACAAACGGCCTCTTAATGGGACCGACACCTTGGTCAACGGTCTCTTCAACACTGAACGCTCTCTCTTTGTTAGAGAACGGAGAAATAGTTTGCGCAATGAAGAGACCATTGAGAGAGGTCACTCTCCCTTTATGGAGAAAAAAATATTATTATAATATTATTACATATACTTTTTTATTACATATAAGTCGGTAGTCGTTGACTGTAACGAAAGGTTTCGTTCCAAACCAGTAAGTGCAAATCGGACCTGAAAATGATGGTAGAAAAGTATATTAGAGAGGCGCTTACCATATTGTGCTTTCCATTTTTTATAAACATTGATGCCCGGAAAGTCAAGCATGATCGGTATGAGATTACCGATCAATGGCAGAGGAGTGGGACCTGAATGAGTGGAATTATGGTTATTATTTTATTATTTTCTTTCTTTTTCTATCTCTTCATCATAACAAATGAACAAGAGATCAAATAAATACGTAATAAGGCGTGATTAATTGATCTCTCACCACCCCCTCACTTATAATATAATAATTGTGGTATTTTTTCTACACAATTTATTCGCACTCGAACATTTTGTACTTGATGAAGCATTCTTGAGGTGTGAGACAAATAAATAAATAAATAAAAAATGTAAAAAAACACCCACCTGGAGGGTAGTTTCTACATTTCCAGTACATCTCATGGAAGAGAATCATGCCAAGTAATGTAAGGGCAATAATCCAAATCATTTCTGAAAACGATAGTCGTATCGTAAATATTAACAATAAGTGAGTTGTTTGTAGAGCAAAAGTAGAAAATCGCGATTAATGACCAATTCACGTGGAGTAGGCAATGCGGTATCATTAGTACATTCATACATGGGCGGGGTACCTGGAGTTCGATTCCACAAGGGGGGGGGTATCCGAACGAAAAATGGTTATGTTTTCGGCGGCCTTCAATTTTTTCACAAAATTTTGACGAAACGTAATTTTACTGGGGCATTTCAGAAATGTTCGATACGCGCTAATTTTACAGGGGGCACCCCCATATCGGCGTCCATGTATGAGTACGAGAGAGAACAAACTAGCGACAAGATTGAGCGACCTATCTAACAATAAGCAAGGCAAAGTGTAATGGCTGTTGGACGTCAACAGAGCCCTCGACCTCTTGATAAATGTGTTTAAAATGAAATGAGCAATGGAAATAATAGAGAAAGGAGCAAATCTAGTCTCAAGTCAGAACATTGTAAAAGAGTGGAAATAATCACGATTCGAAAAGAGAGTGGAGTATTGATAGAGTGCTCATGTGTTTACCTGTTTGCTCGATTTCTCTTCTCTTACTTTGTTCTCTGACCGTCTCTTTGTGTCTCGTTTGTCTCTCTGACTAATCGCTGCCTAGATCGTTTTTATCTCGTCCCACGAGAGTGATACCAAGAATTATAACCGATCTTTGGTTAGATGAAGGTGAATTAAAACACATTGATCTTTTTCAAGGAATAGGAGAATATGACTTGATATACTGACATGATACATACATATAAGAACAGTAGAATTAATTGTTTCCTTCAATTCCATATCACAAACTATACACATTCCGCTCTTCCACATCGATAAGTTTCTTTGCAATTTCCTCTCATAAAGGGACTGAAACCTTTGTCAACGGTCTCTTCAACGCTCTACGCTCTCTCGTTGTTAGAGAACAGAGAAATAGTGTGCGCAATGAAGAGACCCTTGAGAATGAGGGATGCTTCTCTCAATACAAAATCAAACATCGGTCAGCATATATCCCTTTACTATCGATATCTATTCTGCTTCAATTTTATGTTCAGCTTTTGATATTCAGAATTTATTTTATAAATACACTATTTATCTCTATTATTTTAACCAATATTTGATACATGAACGTACTCGCAGTTCAGAGGTTATAACAGTGCCCGGAAACGCACAACGCTGTGTGGTTCGACTCAATATTTGTGCCAATCAATTGCGATCTATATCGACGTTTTTTTCGAGCTCACTCATGTGGTGTTAAAATCTTGTAAAAGTAGTTGGAAAAGTAGCAATCCAACACTCGCGTATAATGCAAATGTATTGTTAAAGTTTGTCAATTATGAATATGTGATACTTTTTCAACTACTTTTACAAGCACAAAATTAACACTACTTTTCACTTTTCCATCTTCTTTTACAAGATTTTAACACCACATCAGTTTTGACAAGGGAATCACTGAGAACCGATTAGCTTTGCCCATGGATAATACGAATAAGAGATTAGGCCCTACGGACTGAATTGGCCTTGAATCGTCACTGGCCTAGCAGTGATCGCCCATAGAACTTCGTGTGCTTTGAATAACGGGTTGTACCTTTACCTTTATCTATGTATACAATTCATTCATCGTATTCTTTTATCATTGATTTATGCGTATGTTGCAAATCAACACAAGGCACTGTGATTACTTTTAGAATGGATCTGACTAGCTGCAGAAAAAATTGGAAGGAGTCGATGGATCTGGATGATTTGAGAAGAATACTTTCAAGAAATATTACCATTCGCAGATTTTTTTTACAACGAATTATCTTTTGTTACTATTCGTTATTTTGTTCACCAAGGCCATGTCGATTTGTCCGCTAGAATCATGAACGAATCATGCTTGATGTACAGGCAAAGGCGCGAAATTTTGAAAATAAGAAAGTTCGGCAATAGGTTTCGAACACGCGACATTACGCTAACTAGACAGCGCATTTACCACTACACCAAGGGATAGATGCCTTGCCAAGCTAATTTCTTGCATATCACTAATCTTTTGTACAAATGATGTTACGTATTTCCATAGACAATCGAGGGCCTCCATCTTTAACTGATTTATCTCACATAGCACAATGCAGTTAAATACATATGACTCTAACAATATCGTTCCACTACGGTTTCATTCGCATCGCGTTCTCTCGCATTTTCTCTGCTGTAGACGATCTGAAGTTTGATAAAGCTTAGAAAAAAATATGAATGGAGTCTTTCTATCGCTCTCTTCTTTACGCTATGTGATCTTCATAGAAATATAAATAACATTTAAATATTCGCTTGAGATAACATAGACGTACAAGTAACACTAATATTCGCTTATTTACATACTTACGATGCTATGCTATTTATAAAAATGAGAAATAAAAAAAGGTCTAGCTAGTCAAAATTATCAAAAAATCGCTTACTTTTGACCAGAATCGGACCAGTGAATTGTTCGTTTACACATTACAAAACTCATAATGTATTTTCTATTCTTGGGAGTGACAAAAACAAGAGCTATGCTATGTGATGGAGAGTGAAGATGAAAGAGAAAGAACGAATAGAAGCATAACTCTGAAAATATGTATAAGAACAATTTATACATCACTTTAGGCAAGAAAAATTTGCTTTTCAGTTCTCTATGCTTACTGTTCCTTTCGCATTAAAAAAAAGTTAGCAATGTTAATATTATCATATGGACCTACCAAATGGAACTAATGCAGTTACAATTCCCGTGTATATAATCAAAGCGGGGAAAATCAGCAGAGTGATTGGAAATCCGAGCTAGAAATAAGAGTAAATATCAATTACTGATTTATTTTATTCTAGTTTGCTTTCCATCGAAATCGTGCAATCTCTCTCGCTCTACTGTCAAAATTTAAATATTTCGTTCATAAACTTTTTTTTAAATGAAAAAAAATCAATTTTTGAAGTCAATAATGGAACCTGTACGAATAGAATGAACAAAGCGTCTCGCTGAACCTTCCGTGACTTCTCACTGTTTACTGTCTGAATATATCGAAATGTGTGCACCGTCTTGCCAGCAAACCTTTGCCAGCAACCCCCCTCCCACGTTGCATCAAACGACTCACATTATTCTGTAACGAAAAGTAGAGATGACAATATATCAGAAAAGCTAGAATCATAGCCACAGCGCACATCTTAAAAGGTCATTTAAACGTAATCGAGCTGTATCGAGCTAGTATTAGTATGTTGTTCCGAGTTGCTCATTTATAATATTTTAAAGCATCTCACAAGGGAAGTCTTGTATGCCTCAGTGAGAGTTGTGAATAAGAGTATTTTTTTTCCACGATAGATATAGGTAAAATATGGTTGCAGCCCAAAAATCAGCTGCTGCCATGAACTTTCAGATTTTATATAATTATATTATTTTTATGAAAAATGCAATTTGTAAGTGCGCATGCATTATTTTTCACGCCTCTATGTTTTCTATGCGCTTTCAGAGGGTTCTTATTTCATATGCTACTTGTCGCTCGTATTATATGTAGTTTTCAAAGATTTTTTAAAAATTCACAAAATTAATTATATAAAATCTGAAAGTGCATGGCAGCAGCTGATTTTTGGGCTTAACCCATATTTTAATAATAATAATATTTATTTATGTGGTGACAGTGGCGGAAAACAAATACAAAAAGGGTGAAATCTATAGCGCACATAAAATACTATGTCGCAACTGTGGCAACATAAGACAATAGAGTGATAGATTACAAATTGGACAGATTCAACGAAGATTTAAGAGTTCTTCTAAAAGATTTGGAATTAGGGCAAATAATACTACGAGTCTGAAAGGAATCGGAACTAGACCAAAAAAAGGGAAATAAATATAATATATCGCAAAGATGCTTGCGCAGGAACCATAATTTTGGAAGACCCGCCCTCAGAACAGTAGGGTCTCATATTCAGTACTGCCGAAAAATTATTTTATGCCGTGAGGGCAAGGCTAGCTATGACTACCGTAATCTGGGGATAAATGTTACACGCTACTGTCATCATTTCAGCACTTAGAACTGGTCGTTAGAACATCTAGAAGCTGAGTTATAAATTTTGGGTCTCAAAGTGGGACCCTGCTACATCTTGAAATCGGAATCGGAGCTATTCCGGATTATTTGACTGTGCAGCCCTAGTGGGGTCTCCACTCTCACAATGCTTCTGAAGAACGGGATCTTGCACTAAAGAAATATAAATTTCCAAAAAAAAATGTATTTCGATAGCGTCATCACTACGCATCACTGAGCACATTTAATTACACCAACACATCATGGTAATATTCCTTGATAAATTCTGTACATTAACTCAAAAGATCAACTTGATTGCTTTCCTGGATCAAAAGTTACAAAAACAATTGAAAAAGTGTACCATGACTTTTTGGCTACAATGTACGTTTCCCCAAAAATCGCGAAGAGAGCATAAATGCAAAGTGTTGTGGATCGACCGCTCAAGCGATGAGGATTGACCGCTCTAGTGCGACTAGAGAGATAGGAATGAAGAGTGGACAATGTCACATTTGCCTATGAAGATTCCTTTGTGACTGCAGCACAAGGATGACTATATAAGACTCTCCCATGCTTTGATAAATCAGTCTATACTGACTTGTCCTGTTGTATACTGACATATTGATACGCGGAATGACGGCATCAACTCAAAGAATGAAGTCCCCAAATTTCACACCTTGTTTCTTATTTCAATTTTCTTTTCGTTACTTTTTAAAATCTAATAATAATCTTTATCACATGTGCACATTGGTGCGGTGGGTCAGGGGGTTCTTCATAGAATAATGGATAAGAATGTATTATATTACCAGGGTATGATAGTCAAACTCACAAAGAAATGATAAACACATGCCGAACGAATCCAGAAATCTTGTTTGAAAATGGTATATTGGCCTCTTTCCTTGATCCAAGGCAAGTTGAATTCCAACTGAAATCGTACCGTAAACAACAGAAAGAATATTATTATGATTTAATAGCCTTCAAAAAAGTGCTTTGACTCACATTATCAATTAATTGGTCGCTTTGAGAGGCGTCGAATGGGTAAACAGCTGACACTATTGGCGTTAAGAAAAACATAATGCCAAAAACAACTTGAAGTGTGTAAAGGCTTCGCTACAAATACAAGATTCAGTTATGATTGTATTTTCGTTTCTGCATGTGATTCAAGTCCCCTTCGGCATCTTTGGAAGTATATTTGAGCAATAACATCCACTACTACACAACACCGAGCCAGTCCAAAAGGGGGCGAAAAATAAAAAAAAAACATGAATGAGAGGGCATTTTACACTAGACTTATATACTATACTTTTGGACCCGTCCAGTGTTCTGTATAAGTATTCATGAACGTTGGCAACCCGATATCCATACGTGACGTCACAACCGTAAACGGAGGCGTTTGTCAGATATCCTCTCCCTACGCCGGCAAACTGTTTGCAGGGGCAAACGGTTTGCCAACGTTCATGGATACGGTATCTGAAGTAGTGCCCAATAACTGACTTCTTTCATTTTTAGCTTGCTGGATGATTGTATAATCGTCTGGTGTCGATAGAAGAGGCAGATTTCAACAAATGAACCAGTGAATGTGATAAGGGTAACTATAGAAAACTGTAATCAATCAATAAATGAATAAATCAATCAATAAATGAATAAATCAATAATTAAATGAATATCTACTAAAACCCTGTTTCAGATCTGAGAATGATTTTAAAAATAGATTATGAAAATACCAGTTGATAGTTCATAGAAACGTTCATCTTGCTATAGATTCCTTTGGAATATGCTCCAAGTGTGGGAAACAACGGAAACATGAGAAGCATAATGTCAAAATTGAAGTCATTGAGAACCACCGAACACTTAAACGAATCCATTTTTGGAATATCGAACGAAGAAGGTTTTGATCTTTTATCTTTGATCTTCGATCTAAACAACTTTCTCTTTCAGCTGAACACGACTTTGGTCAGAGCTGGTTAGAAAAAAACTAATCTATATGAAGTAGAAAATGAGAAAAAAGAAAAAAAATAAAGGGAAAAAAACTTTTAAAAAATGAGAAAAAAGAAAAAAAATAAAGGGAAAAAAATGAGAAAAAAGAAAAAAAAATAAAGGGAAAAAAAATGTTAGTCATACTGAATAACGATCAAGTAGTTCCTGTAAGTCCTCAGGGCATGCGAGGTTTCATTGAACAAACAAACGAATGCAAGAATGTTCATAATTAACGAGATGAAGAACAAAATGTGTTGAAACCATAACAAAGCGTCTTCCAGTTCATGAGAGATGTAGTAGCCATTCATATTTTGCAGAAATACTGAACAAAGCTAATGTAATGGTCAGACGGATACAGGGGAGAATGGAAGCAGGTGAATATTCATCCTAAAACCCTACATATACATCTGCATATATAATCTTATTATTCTTATTCTTATTCCTTATTCCATCGTATCATACGCAACACGAGGGGGGTAGGACAACAGGACCTATCAAATATTTATTTATTTATAAGTCCATTTGCCTAAGAGTCGAGCAAATCTGGGGAGGGTCCGGACAGGCCAAAAATTTCGATACTATCAAAACTTGTGCATAGATGTATCGACCCCGCTGATGAAGATATACACAAGTTTTGAGGGTATCGAAATTTATGGCTTGTCCAACCCTTGTTCGAATCTTATGCCAACGGCCTCTTATCATTTATGACTCTAGATGATCCGTTAGATAATATTATGCCGATACTGAGCGTGGAACAAGAAGAAGAAGCAAAAAAAAAGAAAACGAAATATATATATATATATACGTGAGAATGATCGCTTCAAAAATGGTATAACGTTGGCAGAAAATTGGGGACGTTCCAAAGCCTCTCTGTTGCTATATAATTTTATTCAGCATAAATAAGCAAACGTGTAATAAACCATAAGTGAATGAATGCAGAAGTGAGATATCAATCTTGCAAATATGTGAGAAAGCGGCCACCCTCAGTGGGAAGAATCAGGAGAAGTGTCGAGCCCTCCTTGGTCGTACGCACCCCCGGCAGCACCTCGTGCTCGCGTGATCCGATGAAAAGCTGTTCACCGCGCATGCCACCTACAACCCACAGTCATCGAGTGCTTACTACGGACCTCCAAGATGCTATCTGCAATGGTAGGATTGTCCATGCCATCTCCCAACACCTATAACCTAATGGTTTAGGCAGGAATGCGCGCCTCCGGAAATTCATACCTGTTTTTTTTTGTAAATACGGACGGTTAGATCAACAAGGAGTGCTACCTAGGGAAGATAGTCAAGGACGCCCAGCTCCCCTGGAACCGTTCTCACTTCGGAAACGCCACGTGGAAGTTCGAGCATGAAGGGGCGTCAGTTTAGAAAGCAGAGCTCGTTAAGGTGTGGTGAACGGAACAGTTTCTCGACTTCATTCGTGGATATTAGTGGTTCATTCCTCGCCCAATCTCAGCCCCCCCCTGGTAAAATAAGCGTGGGAACCTTGGAGGATAGAGCTTGCGCTACTCCCCCCCCCCCAAATCTCTAGTCCCTGAAGGAAGCCTTGAAGAAGGAATGGTCGAAGAGAAAACCACCTACTTGCGTACTGTGATAGACGCGTACCCCTCCCGTCTCAAAGGCGTCATAAAGAGCACTAGAGGGAGTTTCGAGCAATGATTGTATTTTTTGGTATTCCCAGATGATTGAAGATTATCTGGAAAATATTTGACGGGAACTCGATTCTTTTGAAGAAAAAAAAGGATAATCCGCGTTCACGGTATCACCTTAATTAATCCCCACCCTGTATAGTGAAGATGTCGACAAATAATAAAAATAAGAATAAGAAATGGGGGAACTGATCAGTCATTAATTTTAAAAGTTTATTCTATTCTAATATAATAAGTAAACGAGCCGCTCGCACGAAGAAACTATTATGTCAGTATTTGAACCCTGAATTGGAGAACTTTAATCCATTTATTGTAACATAGGTTTTAAAATAGTGGTTTTTATTATTTGGGATCTTAATTTTTCATCTAATTAGTTTGATTGACATTTGTATGTCAATGTTTAACATTCGATCTCTTCCAGCCCCTTCCTCCATCCTCACATTTTTGTAAGATTGATCTTTCACTTCTACAACTATTTATTTATTGTTTGTTCATTACAAGTTTACCTTTCTATGATGAATAAATTATATATATATATATATATATATATATATATATATATATATAACCTGCTCTGCTCGAAGGTATCTAGACCGAATTTTGCATTACGTGCACTACCGACATAATCTCTTAGATTTGTGGTAACGCACAAACTATCTCCTTGGGAAATAATTTCAATAATTTTATGTTTTTTCTGTCCAGAAAGTGCATTAGCATTAGAATTAATGGATTTATTCGCACAACGTCAAAAAAAAACCTTACTACCTCGTTGCGGTATTGTATTTATGTGTCCCTAATGCATTTCTCTATGTATCTCATTATCATTCTTACCTGAAACGCACATAAAGATATTATTATTAAAACGTATGTTACATTATTGAGCTCATTGTCAGTAAAATATCTCACGCATTTACGACGGTTTTATTCGCATTGTGATCTTTCGTTTCTTATCTGTTGACGAAGATCTGAAGTTTGAGAAAGATTAGAAAAAAATAATAAAAATGAGAATGAGATCGCTTAGTTAGACACAAGTAACATATATTATATTATTATTTAATTTAATTTATCTTACATTAAATAAATGTGACAGCGAGTGATAAATAAATAGCGTGAATTCTAATGGGTCGAATCGAGGGGGGCGGAGAAAGGGGGGAAGGAGCTCACTGTGTAAAGTCGCTTCTGGGTTCAAAGATCATTATGGGATAGATCTATATTATTATATTAGTAGTATATTATGATGGAATAAAGAATAAGATAAGATTATATAAGATAAGTTAAGATAAGATAAGGCAACACTTTAATACTTGCTTACTTTCTTACGATGACATGTAATTGATAACTATGAGAAATTAAAAAAAAGCTAGTAGCTAGTCTGAATTATCCACAAAAAAACGCTTACTTTTGACCTGACTCGGACCAGTGAAATGTTCGTTTACACATTACAAAACTCACAATCATAATGCATTTTTAGGAGTGACAAAAACAAGAGCAATGCTATGTGATGGAGAATGAAGATGAAAGAGATAGAATGAGAGAGAGAATGAATAGAAGCATATCTCTGAAACAAAAGCTTTGGAACACTCGTGCAAATGGTTAGTAATGAGATTTTCAAAAAGCAATGAACTGACAATGAGAAGAAAACGTTCTACATGCTGGTCTTTTCATATCTGTGTGAGATACGAAATGTATACTTATTCAGACGTTTCGATTATTTCTATTTCTCCAACATCAGTGAACTTTGACTACCTCAAACTTGAGCAATAAAACATTTTCATTTAGCAAACAGATCATATTTTTTTTTGCATTAGAATGGATACATATTTTTATTAATCATTTTTTATTTCAATTTTTTTCCCATAATCACTGCGTAAATTGTGAGTACTATTATTACCTACCAAACGGAACGAGTTCAGTTACACTTCCCGTGAATATAACCAAACCAGAACATATCAGCAGCATTATTGGAAATCCGAGCTGAAAAAAATATCTGTTATTGATATTTCATTGTTCGTGCAATCTTTCTATTATCATAACGAAAAAAAAATCATTAAAAATTTGGAACAAAAAATAATTTAGAGTTACTTTAAACAAAGTACCTGTACGAATAGAACGAATGAAGCGTCTCGGTGAACTTTGCGTGACTTCTCACTGTTGAAGGTCTGAATGTGTAGAAAAATAAAATTAAGAGCAGTTCCGGGGGTAACAGATTTAATTTAATTTAATTTATTTTAATTTATCATTCATAAGATGTGATGCATATAAGATGCGACAACATTTGAAACAAGAAGTAAATGTCAAAAGCGGGTAGTGGGCCCCACAGGGGTTATACAAGGGTGAAAGTGATGGAAAGGAGCTTGACTGAGATTAAAGGTTCACCACGAGCTTATTTTAAACTTATTTTAGCTCTGGAAATGCTCTCTAGCTTGTGTGACCGATGTGTGTTTGATTATCTGTATGTTATCTGTGCATTATATAAAATGTTTGATGAAATAGATAGATACGACTACTTACATTATTTTGAAGAGAAAAGTAGAGATGACAATATATCAGAAAGGCTACAATCATCGTCAAAGCACACACCTTAAACGGTGAATGTTAGAGTTGGCTACACGGGGGGTTGCGGGCCCGCACTGGCCTTGACTCTCTATATATAGATCATACAGCGAACGTAATAAATACAGAACGCCTTCCTGTAGATTGGCACTCATGTGACACCCTGAGCTATTTCGAAACTTTCCGCTCTGATCAAACTCTTTTGCTTACTTTGTCTGTTAGAAAAGTTAATGATATTCCCAATAAGAAATACAAAACCTCAAAACCAGCTTGAAGTAAGCGTAGATTTCCCTGCAAATACAAGATTCAGTTCAAAATGCGCTAGCGTATCTGCATACCGTTCTAGCTCCCCCATACAGAGAAAAAAGTGTAACTCACAACACATAAGACCTGTGAAGTGTTATATTTAACACTTTTTTTCACGGCGTGCTTCGACAAATTTGAAATTAAATGTATTTGGATGATAACTGACTTACTTAATTTTTAGTTTGCTGGACGATTGTATGATTGACTGATGTCGATATAACATTTCTTATTCTTATTTTTTCATCTGTCGACATCTTCATATTAAATATTCAATCCCCTCCATTCCCTTCCTCCATCCTCACATATTTGCAAGATTGATCTCTTACTTCTACATTCATTCATATATTGTTTATTACACGTTTGCCTAATTATGGAGTATATAGTTATTGTATTATTCCTTAAAGATGAACGCCTTCGAATGTATAGTCAAATGCTTAACATATCGGCTATGCAAAGGATATGTGATGTAACAGAAATTTGCATGGCCATTCATCAATCCCATGGTGTAGTGGTAGAACTGCTTAGTTGTCGTCGCCGGTTCCAAACATATTGCCGAATTTTCCTATTTTCAAAATTTCGCGCCTTTACCTGCACCATCAAACACGTTTCATTCATGATTCATTCTATCAATAAGCTGAATTAGCATAAAATAATTTGCGGTATGCAGAATAACTTTTGCAATCTTTATGTTTTCACAGTTTGTTCATGAAAATATTCGTGGGACTCCACCTTTAAAGACACACCGTAAGATAATTTGAGTCTCGGATCTGGCCACACTCGCTCACATCACGGCAGTTCAATAGCTAAGAGGCTCCCACAGGGAAAAAAAGTTCTATAGCCAACTGAGTTTTGATATTCCAAAAAAAAACGAATATTGCACTCAAGTTCTCTCAGAGCGGAAGTTGAGATACGATATGATTTACAAACGCAAGACGCCGAAATGACGCGTTGCGGCTCCTCGCAATACAAACGCATCTGACTACAGCTATAAGTAACTATAACGAGGAATGAGACATGCTGACATGGCTTTGCGTCCCCCGGTGCAAGTGAATTCGGCTGATTTTTCTTAGGGCGGGAGATTTCAAGCCAAGTTTAATGTAAGGGACCGCCGCACACAGAGAGCATTGCCAGGGAGGAGAGAGTACCAAATTAGTACGCCTTTAAGAGTGTACATTTTTAAATCTATCCATCGGGGGTGGGGGGGGGGTGGAAGTTTTTATGCATGAGATCCGTCATCCGTGCATGAGATCTGGATGGACATAAATCGTGAATCGATAGTATAATAATAATTTATCTACCTCTACAATTTCTCTACGACAGCAGGTGAAATGATAATAATTGTGATACAGTGATATGGATAAAGATTCTCCTGGGGAGTGATGAAATGGTAGAGATAGGTCTACTGTATTATCATGCATTCAATGTCATACTGTACTACTGTATTACACATGCATACTACTGTACTACACATGCATTCAATGTCATTCATGTGTTTTGAAATGTTTAGTAAGTAAAGCCGAGCAAACAGTTTACGAACGATTTCTCTCTGTTTGGATTTTTATGATACTTTACAGAACATATTGTCCGTATAAAATGTACTTGCGTATTGTGCGTATAAAATATACTTGCATAAGAAAATTACAAACGGTGCTAACGAACGGAAGTCGCTCAAAGGATATTGCCGCGCTAGATCTCGCCCCGCCTCTCGATTGTCTCTCAGCTGCCTCTCTCAAACCCGACTGAACTTCGCCGCGCGCTATAAGATATATAAAAGATATCGGCATATTTTCTGAACCATGCAAAACAAGAAAATCTCTTCTACAAATAAAACAAGTGATTTTTATACGCTCAATAATTGCTTTGCTACTGCTGCTAAACGATCAAATCACCTTTCCCTCTCTTCCCTCATAGCGCTCTCAGGTCTACGCACTATCTCGCTTGGACTCTCTCTCTCTAAACATAGAAATTCATTGTGGTTGTGGATGGCTACTCTCGTTCCAAATAAACGAGTATAGTTTATACGGTCAATAACAGTTGCATCAGTCGGAGATGCGAAGCAGTTGACCGTAATCGCATTAAAAACCGGAGAATTTAAAAAAAATGGTACGAATTGATAGTTTATAGGGACGTTCATCTTGTTATAGATTATTTTGAATATCCACCGAGTATAGGATACAACGGAAAGATGAGGAGCATAAAGTCAAAATTGAAGTCATTGAGAACCAACGAGCACTTAAACGAATCCATTTTGGAATATCAAACGAAGAAGGTTCTGATCTTTGTTCTTTGATAAGCCTACTTTCTGCATCAGTTGAGCACGAGTGTGGACAGAGCTGCTTAGAAAAAAACTATTGGTACCGGAAAACTATAGAAGAAGCTAAAAAAAACTATGGAAAAACATCATCATGCCTGAATAATGATCAAGTAGTTTCTGTAAGTCCTCTGGGCAGGCGAGGTTTCATTGAATAAACAAATGAATGAAAGAATGCACAAAATTGAAGAAATGAAGAACAAAATGTGTTGATACCATAGTAAAGCATCTTCCACTTCGTGTGAAATGCAATAGCCATTCATATTCAGAGAACGGAAAAAAAGCTATTACAATGGAAATGCGGATACAGATGAGGGTTCGAGCAGGTGAATATTCCTCCTTACAATGAAGCAAATGTATCTGTACAATTATATTATTGTAATTATTATTGTAATAATATAATTGTACAGCTACAGATCATTCGGTAAAGTAGGTCCGAAGAAGAGATTTGGCCCTCCGGACAGAATTGGATCGCTGGCCTAGCAGTGATCACCCGCAGGACTTCGTGTGCCTTGAATAACGGGTTGTACATTTACCTTTTACCTAATTATTATTATTATTAGTATTCTTTATCCCATCGTATCATAAATAACACGAACATGGTGGAGATGTCCGTCTGATGTTGTAGACCCTCGAGCTTTTTTCGTAATAAGGCTGTTCGGATAGAGCGATAGAGATTAATCACACGAATCGAAAGACATATTTGACATTTATTCATGACATGTTTGAAGCTTTCTGTGTATATTGAAAGAGCATGCAGAGAGTGAATGTTCGATTTGCATATTTGACTCTGTCAATTTCCCATTTTGATCCTCTTTCGAGCCATCTACTTTCATTTGTTTTTTACTCACGCGACTAAGTACCCTTCCTTTGATAATTTTACGTGATCTAGACGCGTAGTCATATTACTCAAACAGAAAATGCCCCAAATGATAATTGTGTGCTCATGTTTGATGTATCTCTGAGTAGAAACATGAAATACGCGTACTTACAGTTGATCATGTCAATCAATCTCTTCTAGGTGGTCAGTGGATTTTTCTGTTTATCAAAATCGTTAGTATTGCTAGATAGGAGGTCTGTTCTTTGACGGTCGACGAATCAATTATGTTGCATTTATTTGGCCATGCATTAATGTAATATATTCACAAAAATCAATTCCTCATCGTTCTTTTGGTAATTTTGCAGTCGAAAGCAGCGGGTTTCTGTGAACTGGCAAATATCCGCTTCATTGAAGGAGGATCGGAGGGATCGCATGCGGTGATCTGAAAAGGACACTATTATTAAATATATGTTATTTTTCATTACGCACATTTTTCATCATGACATGACCCTCTAGGTCAGCCACACTTTTTGTTTTATGGTAGAAAATCTATGTTTTATGGCTAGGTATTGTAAGAATATTCAAATGCACTGTCCTATGTCACAATAGGAGGGTAGCAAGAACGAAAACCTAACAGATTAGAGAAAGGTGATGAAACCAAACATACACTTCATTAAACGAAAAGACTTACATCAAATCGATGAATGAGATTCGAGAAGAAGAGAAATAGTTCCATTTTAGCAAGTCCCTCTCCCAGGCATTGACGACGGCCAATGGAGAATGGCAAGAATTCCTTATACCTCAATTCAATCTTCCTTAAAGATGAAGACTCTCGGGTTTTTTTCGTAATAACACAGTTTGGGTAGAATGGATTCATTACATGAACCGAATGTAATATTTGACGTTGCGGGAGTCCGTCATGGGTCTCTTTCTCTTTCTCGGGGATCTCTTCCTTTAAAGGCACACTCCAAGCTAATTTTACTCTCCGCATTGGGAATACTCTCTCGTAGACGAAGAAAGCGAGAGAGTGTGGCAAAAGCGGAAAGTTTCAAATAAGCTTGTCGCTTCAAGCATTTGATTTTTGCTTAAGATTCTAAGAAGTCGTCTTGATAGATCGTAACACTTACTGTTTGACTTTTCCATCATCGTCAATGAATCTGTCAGGATCGAACTTGTCGGGGTCAGGGAACACCTCAATAGACAGTCAATGAACAAAACGATTCAGATGAACAGCATAGGTATCCATGAACAGTGACAAACGTGCTGTCACATCCGTAGGTGGAGGTGTTTGAAAGAAATCCTCCCCCCCCCCCATACACTTGTGGTTTGTCACCAAACCGTTCACCGTTCATGGATACGACCGCAGACCTCTGGATCAAACATGAGGACTGAAATCTGAGGTGAAATGGCCGTTCCTTTCTTGATTTGTACTCCTTCTATCTCCACATCTTTGTTGGTACAGCGTAGCAGATTCTGTGGGATAATATTCGCCCAACGTTGAACTTCCTGAACGAATATATTCTCATATACGAAGTTTTTAATCATGTAATTTGCATTGTCTTCTCAGTTTAGCTACGAGTTTTGTTAAAACTCGCAGCTAAAAAGATTTTGTAATGTTCATTACATTGCACGAAAACACGTATTTGTGAGCAAATCGCGAAATGCAGGAGGTAGTTACAGTATGGATTGATTGATTACATATATTTATGAAAGATAAAAGATCAGAGTCTGATTAACTAGAGATCATTATTGTATTTGTATTATTGTATTTCATCACTCACATTTATGAAAGCATTGGTGCAGGGTAGGTCGTTCTTGTCTTTCATGGAGATTAATCTTTCTCTGCCAATGACAGAGTCGTACTCATCGTGAAGCTTTGCAAGAACCTGCAAAAGTCTCATAATTTTCTTAAAACAAACACGTACATAATTTAATAGCCATGAAATAGAAGATACGCATAGAGAAAATACTTTTTAGGCTCAAAAAGTGTCAAATATAACACTTATCAGCTCTTGTGCACTTGTGTCCTCTGTGTTTAATCGGAAGAATGAGATTGAATAATAGATTAATTTGTAACGATAATAATATAATTAACAAAATCAATTTCTAACATGAGGATGATTAATGAGAAGAATAATGCCCCATGCCATTGTTGAAGCTGTTGTTTCCATTCCGGCGATCCAGAGATCAAGACACACATTCACTAACTGCTTGTCACTGCAATATCTTTTTTCAAACAACTATACATTATTGAGGTGGTCTGCTCTAGAAAACTATTTATTTACTGTTCATTACAAATAAACATACATTGAAATAGAAACTCGCTTCTTGTTCCATTATTAGAATCGACTTTTCAACATCAAATATATTTTTCACATATCATCCATCTTGTGTTCAAAACACTAAGGAACCAACAAGTTCAAAAATATACTTATTTTTTCATGTTTTTCGAATGATGAAAATGAAATGAACCGACTTGAACGACGAGTTAGGATCATCTCTCGTCCTGTGCATTTCTCTCAAGTACGCATCGCATATGTCATTGCAGTGATCGGATTCAAAATCGATCGAATTTCGATGTTCTTTGATCTGTAGATCATTAAGTGTTTACGAAAAGTACAGGTAAAGTGATAAATGCACTAATTATGAGAAAAGAAAACCTAGTTGACATGTTTACACAAAACCTTAATGATTCAAACCCCTAAATGTAAGTGTTTCAAACTAGCGCGAACTACGTTCGCGCCTCAGAGAGTTTTGCGCATATGTATTACAATCGTTGGGATGGAGCTCCGCAACGAGGGACCGAGCGCAGAATTTTTATCGCGAGTTTGAACAATAAAGTCAGTTTGCGACAACGTGGACGGAAAGCTGAAGCGGAATTGGTTGAGGGCATTTTTCTCGGAATTTTTTTAAATTGACCTTGGTTTTTTAGTTGCGTAATCGCCTTATATCAGTCGTGTACACAAGTTTTCAAAAAATGAGGGTCCTATGTGCCCAGTAAAGTAAAATGCTTATATGTGTAAGTAAGTATCCTTGTATTTAAAGGGACTGAAACCTTTGTCAACGGTCTCTTCAGTGGTCTGCGCTCTCTTGGTGTCAGAGAACAGAGAAATAGTGTGCACAATGAAGGGACCTTTGAGGTAGGTAACTCTCCCCTTAAAGGGTTTGCGTACAGCATGTCAACTAGGGTTTTTCTTTTAGCGTGATACATTTTGTTCGAAGAACTCGTAGAGGGCATCGCGAGTCTTGTACAGTACATTCAACTTTCCTTTAATGTAGGGAATGTATTCGCTGAAATTTCAATGTAGTGCTTTGGTAGATCAAGAGGTTTATTTTTTTACTAATTTTGTAAGTTTTAATGCATTTTTATTTTTTTGAAATAGGTGTGTCAAGGATTTGGAGAGAATTAAAAGGGACATTACACTTTCCCCAATGTACAATTCCTCTAAAAGCGAAATCCCCTAAATGGGGAAAATCTGGAGAAACCTTATTTTGGGAGAATATCTTGTTGGGGAAACTATTCTAATAGTATCGCTTCGATTATCCTGACTCACCCCAAAGTAGGAACAACGAAGAAAAGAATGATGATCGGATTACTCAGAGCTTTGTTCTGTTCATCGAGGAGGTCACGTATACGATAGAAGTTGGCTTCTGTTTTCTGTGAAAAGACCTTGATACAGCCATATTTTAACAGAAAAAAAAAACACTTGATCACTCTCAAGCAAATTTGTTGGCAATACACTCTCGTATTCAGAAAAAAGCGAGAGAGTATGGCAAGAGTGTTGAGTTGCCAAAAGCGTTGAGAACTCGCATTAATTCTGTATTTATTGTCACGGACGTATAAAATAGATAAATGATTAAATAAATAGCATTGTAAAAAGCAAATATCTCGGTTCTCTGATTAGTTAGAGACTTGAAACTTGGTTATTGGGTTAGAAACCACGAAAAAAGCTTATAAACGAAGTTTCAAGTCTCTATCTCTACGAAGAGCGGAGATATTTACTTTTTACAAGAATGTTCGAGTTTTTCCTGAAAAATCATGTAAAAAGCAAATATCTCCGCTCTCTGTAGAGATAGCGACTTGAAACTTCGTTTATAAGCTTTTTTTCGTGGTTTCTAACCCTAAAACCAAGTTTCAAGTCTCTAACTAGTCAGAGAACCGAGATATTTTTACAATTCTATTTACAAGTGGACAAAATTAACACCCTTTTTACAATTTCCAATTCCATTTACAAGAAATTAATACCACATAATACCTCATCAAATCGGTAACCAAATAGGACGAGATTAATGACACTAGCGACAGTTCGATCCATATACTTGAGAGGTTTACATGATCCTCCTGATAGTGACTCCTCTTCTAATTTCCTAAGTAACCAATCAGCCTCGATGATGATCTGAATGAATCAAATGAATATGTTACACCATGTCCTGCCAGTAGAGATACACAATCTTTAGATATCTATCCCGGCGTTTTATGATCTCACTCATAATACTATTGTGAGATTTTAAAAAAATCATTGTTTTTTTTAGATTAGAAATTACCCTCTCTTGCATCTCCTCCTTGCCCAGTCCAAAGTCCCTGAGTGTGTGTAGAGTGAACCGTCTCTGATCTCTCCAAATTGCGCCGCTACTCTCAATCACGCCGTATGTTCCACCTGTTTATAGTTTAGTAAAAGGTAGAGGTAAAGGTACAACCCGTCATTCAAGGCACACGAAGTCCTACGGGTGATCACTGCTAGGCCAGTGATGATGTGATGAGCGATAGTTGTTATATTACCATATTCTTCTCAAAACAGTCTAGTACCCCAATATGATTACTTCAATCTTGAATTGACCTATTACATTGTTCCTACTTTTATTATTTCACTTTATTCGTATCGATTGTTCGCCAAATTGTAAATATATTTTCATGGTGCGCATTAAATTCAATTTATACAAACATTATTATTGGTTTCGATTACAATATGTTGTGTTCATTGTTTTGTTAAAATATGGACAGTCACCGCTCAATTATCTCTTTTGTTTGCCAGAGATCAACAAAAATGAAATGGCTGCGCTGAGATTATCATAAGGACACTAGGTAGGATGAGAACTATTTGCATATTATAGATAAATCGCAAATGATTAGACAAGTTATACAAATAGTTCGCGGTTCTCATAAATTTAATATATATTTCACCTCTATATTTCTCCATGAAATCACCGAAACTGGACCGATCTGCGTACGTATCACCGTCGTTGACAAACATTTCCTGTTGTTGCAAGAGACATTAAAGCGACACCCCAAGCTAATTTGAAACTCTCCGCTCTGGTCACACTTTCTCGCTTTCTTTGTCTGCGAGAGAGCATTGTCAGATTAGCTCGGAGTTTGCCTTTAAAATACACATCATTAGTCTATAGAAAAGTCGTACATATACAAGTCTGTAGTCGTTGACTGTAACGAACGGTTTCGTTCCAAACCAGTATGTGTATATCGGACCTGAAAGGGGGCGATACCTCACTGAATGACCTCTTCATTGCGCACACTATTCTCTCTTCTCTAACAACGAGAAAGCATTGCGCGTCGAAGAGACCATTGAGTGCGGTTATGGTCTGATTGTGGAAATGTATAGTGACAAGGCGCTTACCATATTGTGCTTTCCATTTTTTATAAACATTGATGCCCGGAAAGTCAAGCATGATGGGTATGAGATTACCGATCAAAGGAAGAGGAGTGGGACCTGAATGAGTGGAAATATGGTAATTATTAATTCATCGTCATTCTTTCTTTCTCTCCATCATAACAAATGAACAAGAGATCAAAAAATAAGTAATTACTATAGGTTGATGGAGGTCCGTCGCGTTTTTATTTATTTATTTATCATTATCATTAATTATTTTACTTATTTATTTATCATAAACTTATCATAGATGTGACAACATTTAAACATTAACTTTTCATCTATGTGTGTTTGTAATATGCTATTATTTTCTCAATGAAGAGATATGAGAAGATAATAGCAATAATTTATGATAAGATTATGACAAAATAAGTGTAGCAGAAGGCGTGATTAATTGGTCTCTCACCACCCCTCCCCACCCCCTCACTTATAATATAATAATTTTGGTATTTTTTCCTCTCAATTTATTTGCACTCAAACATATTTTACTTGATGAATCACCCTTGAGATGTACGATAAAAAAAAGTTATTAAAAGTGTAAAAATACCTACCTGGAGGGTAGTTTCTACACTTCCAGTACATCTCATGGAAGAGAATCATGCCAAGTAGTGTAAGGGCAATAATCCAAATCATTCCTGAAACGATAGTTGAACCATACATATTAACAATAAGTAAGTTGTAAGTAGAGTAAAAGTAGAAAATTGTGATCAATGACGAATTCTCATGGAGTAGGCAATACAGTAGCATTAGTACATTCATACATGGGCGGGATGCCTGGAGCGTGATTCTACGGGGGGGGGGGGGTCCGAACGAAAAATGGTTAATTTTACGGGGGGGAGGCTTCACTTTTTTCACAAAATTTTAACGAAACGTCATTTTTACAGGGGAATAAGCTCTAATTTTATAGGGGGGGCACCCACATATCGGTGCGAGGTATGAGTACTAGAGAGAACAAACTAGATTGAGCGACCTCTCTGACAATAATAGAGGCAAAGTGTAATGGCTATTGGACGTCAACAGAGCTCTCGACCTCTCGATAAATGTGTTTAAAATTAAATGAGCAATGAAAATAAGAGAGAAGGAGGCAAATCTAGTAACAAGTCAGAACATTGTAAAAGAGTGGAAATAATCACGATTCGAAAAGAGAGTGGAGTATTGATAGAGTGCTCATGTGTTTACCTGTTTGCTCGATTTCTCTTCTCTTACTTTGTTCTCTGACCGTCTCTTTACTTCTCGTTTGTCTCTCACACTAATCGCTGCCTAGATCACTTTTATCTCGTCCCACGAGAATGATACCTTGAATTATAACCGATCTTTGGTTAAATGAAGGTGAAACACATTGATCTTTTTCATAGATTGAGTAATAATATTTATACGTATCATCAATATACAATGAAACGTGAGATGGTGAAAAAGTATAATAAAGAGATGAAGAATATAATAGGTGAATATGACATGATATACATATAAGAACAGTAGAAATAATTGTTTCCCTCAGTTGCATATCACAAACGATACACAGTCCGCTCTTCCACATCGAAAAGTATCTTTGCGATTTCCTCTCATAAAGAGACTGAAACCTTGTGCCAACGGTCTCTTCAACGCTCTACGCTCTCTCGTTGTTAGAGAACAGAGAAATAGTGTGCGCAATGAAGAGGCCCTTGAGGGAAGCTTCTCTCCCTATAAAATCAAACATTAGTCAAACATATCGCACTTTACAATCGATATTTTACTGCTTCTCTTATATTTTTAGCTTTTATCGATAGAATTTGTCGTATTAATTCACGATGTTTATTATTTTAACCAATATTTGATACACTCCATAGTTCACTGGAGTACGAACGCATGTTTTATATAATATACTTCTAATTTAATGAACGCACTGGCAGTTCAGAGGATATAGTAACAGTGCCCGGAAACGCACAGGGCTGTGTGGTCCGACTCAATCTCTATGCCAATAAATTGAGATCGGTATCAACGTTTCAACGAGCAGACCCAGACCTGGGAATCACTGAAAATCGATTCGCTTTACCCCATCGATTACCATGGATTCACGCTTTACCCCGAAGAAGAGATTAGGACCTTCGGACTGTACTGGCCTTGAATTGTCACTGGCCTAGCAGTGATCACCCGTGGGACTTCGTGTGCCTTGCATACCTTGTACTTTTACCTTCACCATGCATTCTGACAATGAAATCATTATAAAAATTATTCTTTTTTTTGAATATTTAGCCAGGTAGTCTTTCTACTTTCTCTCCATCCCCTTCTCTGTTTCATCTAGTGCTCTCTCCGTCTCCACCTTCTGGTCGATACGCGATATTGATTGTAAAGTTTAAAACCCCGACAGATCATTGGGGTTAGTTTTAGAAATTACTGAGTGGCTTCTGTAACTTTCGCGTTAACCCAAACAACCATCAGGATTTTCCACTTGGGACTCAAACTTCAAACGCCGATCTTCCACACAAAAAAATGAAGAGCTTATATTCATTAACAGCGTTAAAAATCGAGGGGAAAGAGGGGACACCCCGGGACACGTGTCGATCCCACGTCAGGGGCGGGATTCTGCTTCACTGAATACGAACACGAATTTGGATAAAAATAACACAATAAAAAATAAATATTTGGATTTCCAATGTCTTTTCTCACTTTGATTAGTGCTCTTTCGACTGTTATCTTGTAATAAAAACCTGAAACGATTTGAAAAATATATGATTTCCTCAAAATAATTGGTCATATGAAATGATCGTGTATCTCTTATACAGAACTATAATGGACGAAATTAACAGATAAAGAAAAAGAAAATATCTAAAACAGTGCACTTACTTTTCGTTATCTTTTTCGTTCTTCGGATAAGAAGATAGCTTTCCGAATTCGTTGCATATTCTTTTCTTTCTTTATATGCTCAACCAGTCAATAAATAAGTTGCAGAGTGCATGATGCCATTGATATCAGATAAACATATCTGAGAAATTAGTTATGGATCGATGGACAAATGAGGATAGAAGCCGGTGAAGCACTGCTCAAAAGACCCAAACAACTGTATCTGTCAGTTAGGGTTGCCGTTGCGTATGCGTTATCGTATTTACCGGGCCCTCTTCCCATCTCTTGCCACTCTCTCGTCATTTCCCGCAATAGAGAAGAGAGACTGCCAAGATAGCGTAATTGCCGCAAACTAGCGGGAATTACGATATCTCTCGCCCCCCCCCCCCCTTCCCCTCTCCTTACTCTCTGTTCACTCCAGCCTCCTCGCCCTATTTGAGGCACGTTTGAAGAGATATCTAAGTCCCCTCACATCTGAGAGCTTTGCAGTCAACAGCAAAGTTGTAGCTCACATCGATCCGGTTCTGATTATTTTTTGGCTGAGACGATACGATCAAAACAAACAAAATGACAATCGTTCTACCTTTTCAGAGGAAAATCGAAACGATAAACCTTTAAAATATGTTTTGGTATGGACAGTTGAATTTCTCTCAATGATCAGAGGAATCAGATTAGCATTTGAATACTGATTATCCATGTTATTTCCTCTATTTTCCATTTCAATAATTCATTACCTCAAGAGGGACATTGTTCACCTCTCATTATCATGTCTTCCACTCTCGTCGCTAGTTTTGAGATTCTTTATATCAGATAAAGTACACTTCGCATACCGTAAGTAATCATTGGATACAATATCCGAGACTGTTCCTGTAGATGAATCAGCAGCAACAGTGTTCGAATCCTATTGCCGAACTTTGCTATTTTCAAAAAAGCGCGCCTTTGCCTGCGATTGCAAGCATGATTCATTCATGATTCTAGTGATCAATACGCTGAATTAGCATAAAAGAAATAGTGTACGGTATGTAGAATAACTTTTGCTATCTTTCTGTCTTCACAGTTTGTTCACGAAAATATTCGCGGGAGTCCACCTTTAAACTTAATGAATTAGGGCAAACAGATACACAATACAAATCATGGATAGTACTACATTAAGAAAGTGAAAAATGGTAAAAAATGGAAATGCTGTTTTGCAAATGTTTTCACAATTTGCCACAAATGTTTCATTTTTTCCGTTTAAATTCAATAAAAATAGTTTTTTTTAAATTTTTTTCTTGGTTTAAAAATTTAAAATAATCAACAGAAAATCCTCATGATGAGAGATCGATTTCCGTTTAAAATCTATTCTCGGGATGACGAGCACAAGGCTGATTGATCTACTGGAACAGTCTGGGATACTGTATACGATGATTACTTACTGTATGCGAAGTGTCATTTAGCTGATATAAAGAATCTCGCAACCAGCGATGAGAGTGGAAGACATGATAGTGAGAGAACAATGTGAACAATGTCCCTCTTGAGATAACGAATCGTTGAAATGGGAAATAGAGGGAATAACAATATTCAAATGCAAATCTGATTCCTCTGATCATTGAGTGAAATTCAACTCTTCTTGCTAAAATATATTTTGAACGCTTATCGTTTCGATTTCCCTCTGAAATAGTAGAACGATTGTAATTTTGTTTGTTTTGATCGTATCGTCTCAGCCAAAAAATAATCAGAACCGGATCGATGTGAGCTACAACTTTGCTGTTGACTGCAAAGCTCTCAGATGTGAGGGGAATTAGATATCTCTTCAAACGTGCCTCAAATAGGGCGAGGCGGGTGGTGTGAACAGAGAGTAAGGAGAGGGGAAGGGGGGGGGCAGAGATAGCGTAATTCCCGCTAGTTTGCGGCAATTACGCTATCTTTGGCAGTGGTGTGTCTAATCACGAAGTTAGGAAGGGAGAGAGTACCTCTCACGGGCGATTGATAGAGAGAAGGGAAGGGGCGGGAATAGATAACGTAGTCTTCGCTACCGTTCCTGCAACCCTACTGTCAGTTCTATACGATAGCGAAAACTAGAACGATTGCATGAGCAGGAGTACGATCAGATGGAGGAAAAAATGTTACCTAGAGTGACCAGTAAAGTGTTATTTTTAACAGGTTTTCCGATGAAAATAACACAAAAAGTGTTAAATATATCACTTCGCAATGCAATATACAACTTGCTATAAACTCCTTTGGAATATGCACCGAGTGTGGGTGTAAGGTTATACAATAGCCGGGTTCTTTAACTTGTGGTTAACGCACCAAGAATCAAGATCACAATCTAAGCTTTATCTCCAAATTCCACCACAATTAAATAATATTCGGTGGACAGACTTACGGGCGACGACTACAATCAAGGGGGCGAGGGGCGAGAGAAGAACGGGGAGAGCAAGGAAGACCAAATGAAAGAGGCATAAAGCCTCTATTTATATGCAATACTAATTAGATTAAAATGATAAGAAAGACAAAGGAATTCTAAGACAGAAAAAGTACACTAACGTGCAAAAATCATTCTAACATAAGGGCAATGGGTTTAGGGGTCGAAGAGGGGAAAGGGGGATAGGGGATTCGGTTAGCCTGGGGTATATGGAGATAGGGAGTATCCCTAACATCTCCCTCCTCCTGCGAAAATGAGCCTCCTGGTTCATAGACGAGTCTTCTCATTCTTCTAGTCGATCTTCTAACGAATCCAGTAGTTCCTCGGAATTCCACAGTCTTTTTTCTTCCTTTGAATCCTTGATATGGAGATATAATTTCATTACGTAATCTTACCGTATCTTGATCGATACCATCACTCTTCAATGGATATCCACAATCATTATCCATACCAGAAGGACAGATGGACATGGCGCAATCTTCTTCACGACCCCTGTCAATCACCGTACCCTTACAGTATTTCAGGTTACTTTTCACAGCATATCCTCTCCACATGAAACTTCTACATCCATTAACATCTCCTCTTTCCTGTTTATAACGAGGTTTCAGTCTACCACGGACTCTTCTCCATTCTATACGATTCCAACAACCGTATCGCGACACACCGTTGTATTGAATACCACCGAATCTACTGTATTGATCTACACCTTTTCCTATACTGATATCTTCGTTAGTTCTTTTAGAAACATCACAAATCATTATTTCCTGAATGTTCTCTGATCCAACATTGACACAAGTGTTCTTCCTATGATCAGACGCCACTTGTTCTACCATACACAATTTCTCATCAATTTGACCATTTTCTTCTTCTTTTTCACAATATTGATTGACCACATTACTTCCATCATCTTCATCTTTCATGTCCTTATCACTCCGATAATCTACCTTACCTTTATCCATTTCATCCTTATTCCTCTTAATCTCATTTACAGAAGTCTGATTCTCTACCACTTTGTCTAATTCTCTCAACCGCTCATTAGGATCTTGCAAAAGCACATTTGGTACTGTATCTCCCTTGTACTTATTCACAGCTACATTATTCTCATGGTTATTGCACATAATACTCTCGCCATTCATACAATGATCTCCATTAAATTCATACTCATGAAATAAGTGAAACAGTTCATTCATATCACAAACAACTCCTTTTTCTTCTGTTCTTCCTCTTGTCACTACATTACCACTATTACCACTACTACCACCAAATGCACACAAATCATTCTTCCCAATTACAGGAAGATTATCAATCTTACTATTGCTACAATTCACGAAATTCTTCAAATGACCAATATTTTCATCACTCCTATTCGATGGTTTGACTTTTTGTTCAGTTCTACCGTATCGTCTTTGATTACCGTAACCTTGATGACTTCTACGCTTCATTCCATAACCATAATAACCATGATACACCATAGATGGACATCCATTGGCAACATGACCTTTTCCACCACAATTCGAACAAATATCGTTATGAAAATCATCACTCATATCTCTCACTCTAGGAAAACTTTGATCGATAATATTATTATTTAATCTACTGTTTCGAGTTAGATAGTCATTATCACGCCTACATACATTATCAACATAATACTTATCAACCCGTCTTCCATCATCCTTTGAATGATTTAGACTACCATTCACTCCGTACACATGTTCCTTATTATAACCAACGACATCATATGTTCCATCTAGTTTATCCTCAAACCAGCCTATTATCTCTCCATAATTCTCTCTCCTTTGTATAGTACTTGGCATAGTTTTCCAGATATCACTAGCTCTTCCTCTCAAGAATGATTCAAAACAAGAAATGCGTGAATGATCATCTAAATGTTTGAAACGCAAAGTAAATTGCCTCTTGAACATATCGAATCTCTCATCTTTATTGGCATGAAAATTATCCAAAGGCGGTAGCATAGATAGTCTCGCTTGTTCATTATTCTTTCTCAATGCTGACTCCATTGCCTTCACAAACATATCCACATTCGACATTTGTTTATAATCGGTCTGTTGAAACATATCCTCCCTATCACACAAAAGAAATTTCAATCAATATCACCACACGATAACTAATCACAATACTTTACTATAGCACCTCAACTACTCAATACTTCAGTGCCTTAAGAGAGACTATCTGGCTCAAATGACATTCTCTTGGCACTTGGCCAAAAAGTGATATGAACCGATCGGGCCCAAATCGTGCACAGCTGTAGTATGGCGTGGCATGAGCTCGCAGACGGAGTTTGGGTTCGTCATATCTACATCCTCGCTAAATAACGTAAGTTCGATGAAGTGGCATCATAATTTCAAAGTTTACGGATTCGTTCGATATGTGTATGCGACGATGGGCAATAATAAGCAGGTAAACCCCACCAAGTGTCATCCCGATCCAAAACCGTGAGGCCCAGAAATAATCAAAAAACAAATAAAAATATTGGTTTTTTGATTGTTTTATTTTTCCTATATTTGCCTCTCGGTGGCTGACTTTTTTTATTCCTTCAATTTGACGAGTATTCATTTGTGTAACTACTGTGTGAAAATGAACTAAAACAAATTGGGAAAAAGTTGCCTTATTCCCGAAAAACCACGACTAATTCGCCTTTTTATCGCGAACTGAATGAATTATCGTGTGCCGATTACGGTAATGCAAATGCGGGAATTCAAAATTCGGTAATCGCTATTATTTAGCATTCGATTTCGGTATCATACTATTGTTTTCTTTTATTATTAGCTTGTTGTATGAATATCTGAGGAGTAGTGTGACACATTTTTCGAAAAAAAAGAAGGAAAAATGCTGAATTTTGAATTTTAGCATTTGCATTACCGTAATCGGCACACGATAATTCATTCAGTTCGCTATAAAAAGGCGAATTAGTCGTGGTTTTTCGGGAATAAGCCAACTTTTTCCCAATTTGTTTTAGTTCATTTTCACACAGTAGTTGCACATATGAATACTCGTCAAATTGAAGGAATAAAAAAAGTCAGCCACCGAGAGGCAATTGTAGGAAAAATAAAACAATCAAAAAAACAATATTTTTATTGGTTTTTTGATTATTTCTGGGCCTCACGGTTTTGGATCGGGATGACACTTGGTGGGGTTTACCTGCTTATTATTGCCCATCGTCGCATACACATATCGAACGAATCCGTAAACTTTGAAATTTTGATGCCACTTCATCGAACTTACGTTATTTAGCGAGGATGTAGATATGACGAACCCAAACTCCGTCTGCGAGCTCATGCCACCCTATACTACAGCTGTGCACGATTTGGGCCCGATCGGTTCATACCACTTTTTGGCCAAGTGCCAAGCCATAAGCAAAATATGTTCACTGAGTCAGATAGTCTCTCTTAACACCTTAAGACCACAACACCTCCCCACCTCAACGTCTCAAAACCACCACACCACCACACCTTAACACATCAAGGTCACAACTCAAGACCGTAGCACCTCAAGGCTACCTCCAGATCTCCACACTTCAGATCTCCACAACTCAAAATCTCCAACCACGTTAACCAAACGGGTACAGTATCAATCGTCCGGGATCACCTAGCTGGTTAGGCTTAGATGCGTCGGAAACGAAAGTACTCACACACACCTCGATATCTCAGACCACTTTCACCAAACGGGTATAGTATCAATCGACCGGGATCACCTAGCTGGTTAGGCTCGATGCGTCGGTAACGAAAGTACTCGCACACCACTCCGTGCTCAACAACTCCAACCACGTTCACCAAACGGGTACAATATCAATCGACCGGGATCAACTAGCTGGTTAGGCTAGATGCGTCGGTAACGATAATAGGTCCAATCGATCTCAATACAGTATCCTCTCCTCGGATACACTTCAATCCTGAATCAACTCAGAAGATAAGAAATCAAGAGTCTCAGTACTAACACACAAGGGTCGGTTCGGCCCCCATGTAAGGTTATACAATAGCCGGGTTCTTTAACTTGTGGTTAACGCACCAAGACTCAAGATCACAATCTAAGCTTTATCTCCAAATTCCACCACAATTAAATAATATTCGGTGGACAGACTTTCGGACGACGACTACAATCAAGGGGGCGAGGGGCGAGAGAAGAACGGGGAGAGCAAGGAAGACCAAATGAAAGAGGCATAAAGCCTCTATTTATATGCAATACTAATTAGATTAAAATGATAAGAAAGACAAAGGTATTCTAAGACAGAAAAAGTACACTAACGTGCAAAAATCATTCTAACATAAGGGCAATGGGTTTAGGGGTCGAAGAGGGGAAAGGGGGATAGGGGAGGCGGTTAGCCTGGGGTATATGGAGATAGGGAGTATCCCTAACATGGGAAGCAAACGAAACATAAGGAGCATAATGTCAAAATTGAAGTCGTTGATATCCACCGAGTACTTAAAGATAGAGTCCGTTTGTGATACGGGTTGAATCATCGAACTCCCGCACGGAATTTAGATAAATCAATATATTCACAAATTTTGGAAGACGTTTTTTTCTTACAGCAGTATTTCAGCTGCGTAATTTTTCATGGTCTGATTTTCCACTTTCGAAAACATTTTTTTCATCCAATTTCTATTTAATTCTTTTATTCTTTTAAAAACCCTTCTTAAATCAACATTTGGAAAACGATGAAATATAATAAAATCTTTGAAAATTCAATAATTGACGCCTCAAAATTTGTAACCGAATCGGTTCTACGGATATTTCTGATTTGACAGTACGCTCTCGCATAAAGGAAGGAAAGAAAACTATGATGAAAATATAGAGGAAATTTTTTTTAAAAACTAGAAAAAAAACGTATTAATACCTGGATCACGATCAAGTAGTTTCTGTATGTCCTCTGGTTAGGCGAGGTTTCAATGATTAAGCAAATGAATGCAAGAATGTTCAAAATCGACGAGAAAAAGAACAAAATTTGTTGATAACATAGTAAAATATCTTCCACTTCGTGTGAAATGTAATGGCGCACTAAAAATAGTGGAAAACGGAAAAGAGCGACTTTCCAGGGTCTAAAAAAGTACACTGGAAAACCGAAAATTTGAATTCGCGGCCACGAAAAAAGGTGCGGGAATTCAAATTCTGACCTTCTAAATGCGATTTTCTGCGGTTTTGAGAAGGATTTTAAGTAGGAATTCAAGTTCCAATGCTTCTAAAGGCGGAAAATTGAAATTTGGGCTCACAATTTGAATTGCCGCACCTTTTTTGCCCGCGAATTCATATTTCGAGTTTCCATTTTCGGTTTTCCAGTGTACATTTTTAGACCCCGGAAAGTCGCCATTTTCCGTTTTCCACTATTTTTTAGTGCGCCATAACAGTCATCCATATTTAGCAAATAGGAAAAGTGTAATATCGGTTACAGATGAGGATAGAAGCAGGTGAAGCATTGGTGAAAAGCATCAAACAACTGTATCCACGCATTATTCATATTATTTAAAATAATATTATTGTTATTTCATCATATATAATACATATTTATCGCATCTTTCAAATTAATCACACAGATAAAAAGAAATCATTGAACAGTAATAATGATAAAATAAGAAAAAGCGAACAGAACTGTAACAACTAAGTCATATCATACGAGACACTCTCAGATAAGGCTCTCTATGCCGAAACATGATCACACACATGAATGACGCGTGCTTACAGTAGATGATGTCAATCAAGCACTTCTGGGTGGTCAACGGATTTTTCAGTTTTTGAGATCATTGGGAACGCTGAATCGAATTAATACATTAATAAATGTTTTTCATAAGTTTTATCGTAGTAATTTCATGTTCGGGAATTATATTGAAAATTCAGATATTGAATTTACTGCAAAAAAACAATTAAAAAAAACAGAAAAAGTTCAATCTGTTAAATTCTTTAAATACTGAACTGATCATTAACCCCTGTACATTTCTACCTATAGACAGAATTATGTGTGCTTTTGCTTTTGAAATGTCTAACTTTTTTGGTTGAATCTGTCTAGACCCATCACTGTCAAAGTTTGCGGACGGCAGATAAGGCCATTTCAAACTCTCAAAGGAGGCAAAGATCCGTGTTCCAGTGACAAGGTCAGTCCGACCATCAGCTATCGATTTTATGATATTCATCGAATTCCTAAAATTGATTTTTAAATTTTTTTTCTGTTTACGCAAATTGCTCTTTCGTTGAGGTCATGATATCCTCGAACGTACCATTGCTGGAGGTGGAAAAGAACCAAAAGAACGATTTGGTATGGTCTCAAATTTCATAAATTTTACATTTTTACATTTAAACACTTTATCGAGATAAACTAAGCTTAATTTTAAAATATATAATTTTATACATTTTAAAATTTAGTAGAATTGATTGTCACAGGCAAAACGAATCTGCGCCACTGCACTGCTCGTCGCACTAGCGACAGTCCTGGCTTACGACGGATTGGCGATTGATGGTTCGCCCTTACAATTAGCCCATCATAATTAGATAATTCTAAAATTGCTAAAAAGAACTTAATCTTTTCCAAATAAAATACAACAGATTATTGGAGTTAATTATTAATTTTATAGAATTAATTAATTAATAATTAGAGTAATGTGGGGCATAAATTGTTATTCCTCCTCGAATTGAATACATTTTTTTTAAATTCGGAGCTTTAAGGTATTCTACCGCTAATCCAACAACATTTCGGCATTCAAGACTCTCTGACGGGACTCATGAAGGTTTGTAAAAAATATTATGACCTGAAATAACATACAAATACAATATAAAAGTAAATATTATTCATAGTTGTTATATTTAGACTTGCTCATCCGCCGCATCTACCTTGGCTCTAGCATTTATGTGGATATTTGGTGATCGATTCGTAAGAAAGTATGTTATGCACTAGAGTTGGCTATTCGGGAGTTGCGGGCCCGCAATGGCCTTGACTCTTATTGCTAATGATTGCGGGCCCGCAGTGCGATGTAAAATCATTGCGGGCCCGCAATGATTTCTGTCCTCTCAAGTACACGAGAGAGCAAAGGAAAGTGAAGAGAACAGAATAACGACCGATCACAAAAAGTGGCCAGATAAGAATAAAGTAGTATTTGCGGGCCTGCAATGCCATTGCGGGCCCGTATTGATTTTACAGAGCATTGTGGGCCCGCAATGCGTGTGCGTTATTGCCAACCCTATTATGCACTGTTCAAAAGTCGAGTTGTCTCGGCTTACTCTCACGTTCGAGAAAAAGTGGAAGGAGATTCCACGAAATACATTGATAAATTGCAATATTTTAGATCCCTACTCATCTTCTCCATTGTTGGTTTCAGCGCGGTTAATCTCCTAGCCCTGCTGTCTACTCCTACTATGTATTGGGTAAGAATTTCTGTCCACATGAGTTACGGGGAACAATATCAAAGCGTTATGCATCAATTTCTCACTGAGACATGTTAAATTAAATTGAAGGATTTTTTGAACGCTATAAAATTAACCGAATATTGGCCACAGGGTGCGAAACTCAAATTGCTTTTAGTTATGTTTCTAATAATTCATATAGACCTACACTTGTGTCCTTTGGTGATACCTTCACTCTCATATTCATATTGTCATATTCTCATATTCAGAATATTATAGGTTATTTAATAACTATAATTTTTTTCGTTTAAAATTTCTGAAATTTACAGTTCTTCGTCTTATGCCGGACAGCAGCCGGCGGCTTCTCATCAATATTCACAGTCATTCTGCCCGTCATCATAGGCGATCTTTTCAAAGGTATTTTTTCTTTTTATATTTCGCCTGTTTTCAACCCTTTGCAGAAGACTAGCTTTTCACTAATTCTAATCATTTGCATTCATCTACTCCAAAAGAAAAATAAACTGATAAAAAATAGAGTTGATTAGGATTGATAGTCGTTTAAATTTCTATGCAATATGTACTTTAACAAAAAGTGCGTCAATAGAGTGATATAGTGTAACTTAGAATTCCAATAAAACACATGATAAGATGGTCATAACGACAACGATAAATTTCCCCAAAGGTCATTTGATATTACGATAACAAACACGTGACGCGAGTTCCTTGCACTTGCTAGAATTACCACTCTCTTTATCGTGTAGGTAAATGATAGACTTACTATATTACGAAATACAGTGCGTCGACCTTATTGTTAGTTTTTGCAAAAAAAGTATGGAATAATGGAGTGTAATGAATAACTTGCGATATTTACCTTTACAGTAGTACAGTTTCTGGTGCAGAATTTGTTGCAAGAATTTTTTTTGTGTTTTATCTATTTACGAAATAAAATCTAGCCCTTTTTCCCGCAGGTAGAAGATTTCAGAGTGCTTTCTCCGGAGTTGCTAATTAAGACATTCTTTCCTTTTAAGTTCGAAAGCTCTTTTTCAGATAAAGCTCTCGGTCGTGCTTTGATGTGTAATGCGTTCGCCGGAATGATTGGAGGGTGAGGATTGTCGATCCATTTTCGAACGATCTCTTCATGGTCACTAGAAAGTAACGATCTGTTGTGAAATATGAGCATTAAACACACACCCAAGCTAATTTCACTCTCCACTCTCGCCACACTCTCTTGCAGAAAGCGAAAGAGCATGGCCAGAGCGGAGTGTTTTAAATTAGATTAGGCCGTCAACTGTCTCATCACTTTGTTCCAGCATCCTCTCCGCCTCTGTCAGTTCGGTCTTCCTGACCAGTGGACTCTCATGGAGAGCCGGTCTACTTCCCGGTCTCGTCATCACGGCCCTGCTCATTCCCGGATTGCTGGTTCTCGTCCCGGTAATGACCAGTGTGCAAAATTAAAGTAAACAAATGATGTTAGAGACTGTGCACAAGTGGAGTGTACTCTATTCCAGTGATAATGAACAGAGCATCAAAATATAAAAATAAACAATCAGAGCAAATTGTGCACTCTCTGGCCGTACACTCTCACTTTGTTTGCCAACGAAATCATCTCATCAAATTAACAGGGTGGTCTGTCTAGTCTTCGAATCGATGTCTTCTATGTGGTCTTTGATATGTCTTCGAAGGGTCGTTTTGTCTGATACCAAGCGAGTGCTTATCAGCGTAGTCTGCTATCAGTGACGGCGATGGGCGATTAGTGCCTCTGCAAAAAGACACACAGAGAACAAAATGACAGTGTGATAATGTCCCTGCTTTCAGAAGAATTCGACCCCCAACAAGATCAAGAGGCTGAATAATCTGAGCGATGCGCTCAGTCTCATATCGATGTGAGTTTCAAGGAATACACATTAATAGGAAATTTTAAAAGTTAACAATGCCATGTCCATTTCGTAGGCGCGTGATATAAATAGATTTAATATATGTATGAAAATAATCTGTGTAATATATAACAGAAAAATTGCGATGATGATATTCATCTTAAAGAAATAGCACGTGCCATCAATACCGATCTGATAAATGCCAGGTATGATTAATAGATGGCAATTGAATTCCAGAAAATCGTACACCTTAATGGTGATCGCAATGGCCCTCGGTGCGTTTTACCTCAAATCGAACTTATTCTGGATGCCTACGTTTCTACTCAGTGCATGGACATTACATCCTGAGGTCTACCTGAATCTTCCCTATGCTGGGTCAGTTTTCCGTGTTCGACGTTCTGGACGTGTTATAGACGTTTTAGACGTGGTAGACATGGTAGACTTGTTTGACTAGATTTTTATGTACCTTATCGAAGTACTTTGATTCAAACGAAAACCGTTTGATAAAGTTGAAGTGATGTACAAAATTGAAAACAATTTGTCTTAATTTTTTTGATATTAATTTTAGTGTGATAACAACAAAGTCTATGGCCGAACTGACGGGAACAATGATTGGTCTACCATTATTAGTGTTTGTCGCTGAGGTGAAAACCACTAATTTCCGTTTCCGGAAATGCAACAGTTTATTATTTTATTCTCTAATAAATACATTTGATTATTTACATCTGCATAGTATGGAACATTAAATATTTACTATATTAATGCACCTGTCTTGTGCGCCTACTAGATAGATTATAAATTATCTCATTGCCAGTCCTGGCACTTCGGCTCTGGCCTATGCAAGTCTCGCCGTGGGTACGGGCGAGCGATTCCGATTATGGTCTTGGCGTCGGCTGCATTGGCTGCCACTGCAGCACTCGGACAAATCTTCTTCTCGGACAAGAGCTACGCTGCGCTCGTGGTTAGTTGTAATTTAGCATACTAAGTCCAGAAATTTGACTTGAATATGCGCTGATCAGTTC
The DNA here is from genome assembly GCA_943737045.1 of Parapristionchus giblindavisi. Lineage (NCBI taxonomy): Eukaryota > Metazoa > Nematoda > Chromadorea > Rhabditida > Diplogasteridae > Parapristionchus > Parapristionchus giblindavisi. The sequence continues at coordinate 1,005,386 of CALSFV010000206.1, read as the reverse complement.
AATTCTTTATGACGACCAGTTATTATGCGAACAACCCCTAATATTCGACTATTTCAACATCGATTGGATGTACACCCTAAAATCGTTGATTTATCACATTCCCAATGAATCCGGAGTCTTCGATCATATTTTCATCCAATTCTTGCTCACTTATTTGCTGTTGTGCCTCAGGCGTAGATAAGTTGTTATTATTATTATTATCATAAATTCAATTCTAGGCATCGGCGTTCATGAACTCTGTAATGGGCGCTCCCACGATGTCACTCGGCATCCAGTTGCTCTTGGTATGCACCTATGTATTCTTTTAAAAATTTTCTATTCTTCAATCTCCATTTCTTTACTTTTTTTGTATGAATATAGTTGAATATTTACTCGTCACACAAGCAAAGTCTGGTTCAAGTTCGAGTTCAGATTCTAGTTCGGGTTCGGGTTCTCAGTGAAATGAATCTCGTTTTCTAATGAATTTACTTACTATGAACAGTCCTTATTCCTCTATGCTTCTACTTATTCTTTCGAAAGAATAAAATATTATTATTATTATTATTATTATTATTATTATTATTATTATTATTATTATTATTATTATTATTATTATTATTATTATTATTATTATTATTATTATTATTATTATTATTATTATTATTATTATTATTATTATTATTATTATTATTATTATTATTATTATTATTATTATTATTATTATTATTATTATTATTATTATTATTATTATTATTATTATTATTATTATTATTATTATTATTATTATTATTATTATTTCTTCTCAGGGAGTCTGTCCGCTGAACAAGCGTACATCGGCCCTATCTCTCGTTTATCTCATATCCGGAGTGATCACGCTTCCGTCGGAGCAGATCATCGGCGGTGTAAGTTATACGATCAGGTGTACTGTAATCCAGGGTTACTGTAATTCAGATATACAGTAATCTAGGTTTACTGTAACCCAGTAGTACGAAATACCGATTGAAGTGAAACCAAGAAAACACTATTGCGATGTTGAGAACACAGAGGACTAAGTGTTAACAAGAAACCACAAATAGTACCACGTATTAGTGCTGAAGAACCCAAAAAGTGTTAAATGCTTTTGTGACATACCCTATGTTGTCCATACTGGTTAGGGCAGCTGTGGTTAATGATGTTTGAATGCTGAAGTAATAGACCCAATAAAACAATATTATACATGACCTGAATACTATAGATTTCGGATTTTGTCAGAGGCGATTCGGAGAGTCCACAAGTCAAATATGACGCCTACAAAGTTGTAAGTAAAATTTACAACCATATTTCAAAAAGTGAACTGTTAAAACTTTTTTCATGTTCTTTTTTCTGATATTATTTCGGGTCTTATTGTTAGGAAAGCTTATATATAGCTATCTGTCTTTTGCAAGATAATAAGGTTCCGTATGTTTGGATAGAAAAGGAGAGCCGAAGTTCTGACCATATCCTTGTTAGTCGAAGGAGTAACATACTGCAACGCCGATTAATACCCATTTCCCTTTTCTTTTCTGGAGTGTTAAAATGCATTAAAATTACACCGCTCTTTCCACACTTTCTCGCTTTCTTTGTCATGCGAGAGAGTATTGCCAATGCGGAGAGTAAAATTACCTTGGGGTGCGCCTTTAAAGGGACACCCGAGCTTATTTTACTCTCCGCCCTGACAACGCTCTCTCGTAGACAAGAAAGCGAGAAAGCATGGTCAGTGCGGAGAGTGCCAAATTAGCTCGGAGCGTCACACTTTAACCGATGGCAGGCACTGTTCTTCAACTGGTGCACATTCGCCCTGGCTGCTGTAGTGTACTCGAGTGTGGTTTATTTCTACAAGAAAGACCACGAGAAAGTGGCACTTGAAGATGCGGTAGAGGATGAAGATAGTCAGGTGATAATTTATTTATCGTACACCACAAGCTTCATCAAGTAAAAAATGTTCGAGTACAAAGAAATATTTTTGATAAGTGGATTCATGATCTCGGACTATTGTAGAAGATATTGTAATCAGGCATTTAAATCCTTGTTTCAATACAAATAAGACGTAGCGACCCATACTCTATCAAACGCAAGTATTACTACGATTAATTTCACATCTTATAATTTAAAACTTTAATGTGCATGCAAACTTATATTTGAACATTATAAATGATTCTTTTATTATTACAGATTTTGGCAAAATCTAGGGCCAACACTATTGCGGTTGACTACAATACGTTTCTACAAGTTGAACAATCGCTGGAGAACCAAGAGGCTATGGTGGGATTACATCATTAAATCTAAATGATATTGATTATTGAATAATCTATGAATTTGAACGAAGCTACTTATTGCCACTTCATTGACAAAAAAAATCCTTCAAAAGGATCCTAATTCTCTCGTTGTATACTCCGTTGTTATGTTTTTAATTGTAATAGTATGCGAATGATAAAACTACGGTTGATCCATGCTACAGGCTAGAGATTTGCACAATTTCGTCTGCCCTCTACATTAGGTAATGTCGACAACAAGGGTAAATGTGAATAAAGTGGAACGCATGTGCAACAATTGTTCATTTCGAATTTGAGCGAAGACAAAGTTCAAAATTAGTTTGATTCTTGAGGACAAGGTACGTCCTTATGAGATGGAAATACTAGAATCATGATCAGCCTAATCGAAGGAATTTCCAAAAAATCAATAATGACATTTAGTGAATATCAGGATGTTTTGATGTTCTCATCTCTTGTATCTCAAACCAACAATAAGAGTGGTAGTGTTATGTATAATAGCTTATAATTTTGAGCGCAGAATACGAATCTTTAGCTATTATCAACCAAAACATGAAAAAATATTTCGCAGAGCGATTTGAGTGTTTTTCGTCAACACGGCAAGAAATGATATGAACATTCCCACTGTTCATACCAGATTGATGTAATCTCAAGGTGGTTCTGTGGTCTGTGAACAGCGATCAAAACTGTTGACTGATCTTTGTGTGTAGTAAACGTAAGAGGAATTTAAACAATAGGAAGAAATATTGTAAAAAAATACCCACTACACATGTTGCACAATTAATTAGTATGGACATGTGGTGTTAAAAACATCGAAAAAAAAACGAAGAAAACATGTTCGAATTTTGTTCGAATTCCATTTTGAATTGACAAAAACAATTGACATGGGTGTGAATGTGTTTTGTGTGGACATACAAAAAGTTTCCGGGTTTACATAAAGATCAAAATTTTTATTTAATAAATATAAATTTAAATAATACAATTTTAAATTACTAACAATGAAAATAATACAATCGCAGTGAAAATCTCTGCTTGCGCAGAATTGGCAATGTGGCAACATACACGTCATTCAATTAATAAAAATACCAATAATAATATTAGCAATATTAATAAAATAAATTCAATAAATATTGTTTACACCTCAGCTATAGAATCAGATTCAATGTTTTCCCGACTCCATCTTCCTAATATCCCTAATAATATCCTCATAGATCTCCTTTTTTGCGTGAATTCCTTGCAAGAAATCGACATGGTTGTATCGGCCCAGATTTCGGGCCTTATGAATTGATGAAGTAGGTATGGTTTTGAGGAGGTGCTGAAAGTAATTTACTCATACAAGAAAGCCATCAAGGGCGGTTTGAGAAAAAAAAACATCACGCGATTTCAAAATCGATTTTAACGAAACTCAGGTCTTCTGATTTTTTTGTTAGAAAATCAATTGAAATTCTTGATTGTTCAGGACAAGTGCACATAAGGGTGTGGTGCCAACCATCAACCCTCCGCAAACCCCACAGATGTGCACGTTTTGTTACATTTCGAATTTGCAAAATTTTGCGATTGATGTTTGGTAGAGTTGTTGTCACTCGATTGATTATCGAGCCAGAGCAACTTAGTCAGATGACCGAAAGCAAATAAATAAATAAGTAAATAACCTGAACATCCTTGTAGTCGGCTAGATGATCAGTTTTTGAGTAGTACAACGTTGAGGGGACATTGAACTTTGAGTAGTCGATCAAGGGTGGCAATGCCTGTAAATCGTACTCCAATTAAATTTCATGAAAGGAATCATTCAATCGTAAGAGATATTTCAGTCATTTAAATATATTTAAACATATTACATTTATGAATTAAAGGGAGCGTAACCTCTCTCAATGATCTCTTCGACGCGCAATGCTCTCTCGTTGTTAGAGAACAGAGAAATAGTGTGCACAATGAAGAGGCCATTGAGAGAGGCAACGCTCCCTTTAAAATAGAAACAGATCTGTTTCTGCGTTTAGGAATGTTGCAAGTCTATGTAATACTGATTAGACACGATGATGATGCCTTTATTTTCATTTATACTGTTCCTACAATATTGTGCTAACCTCTCCATAAGCCAGCCAATTGTCATAAGCATTGCCGTGGTCGAACAACCGCGTGGGACCATCGATCATCTGGCCCCAGTGCACGATGTTGTCGACGGACGTTCCAGCGGGATAGTGAGAGTTGTAGACCATGGATCGTGACTGAAATTAGTGGATTTTGATTTTTTTCATGAATGTATGACCAAAGAGAAAACTAATCAGTGAGTTATATTTTTAGCAAACTGATCCATCCATTCAAACTAATAAAGTAGAAAGTGAATATACTAAAGAACTGATAACAAGCACTCGCACTATTAACGATATTTCTCGGATCTGCGAATAATAGTGCATTCCAGAGATCATCCGACGTTTATTTTTAGCCAAAATAGTCAATGTTTACATTTCACCCATCACCATGTGTGTCATATTATTAAGGAAAAAATAGAATGTGATCTTCCTCGTTGTAATAGGTAATCGGAACAACAAAAAGAGCCATAGACTACGACATATTGTGTGAGCACGTATGCGTCACTTCCACTACAGTTTTCGTTTGGAGACAGTGTTAAAATATACTATGACTAATCCTTAAAAAAAAGATTTTTTTTAATTTAAAAATATTAAGGTAACAAAGGCTGTTTGAAATGCTGTACAGTATTTGTTTTATGCAGATTCAGATTGATGAAAGGGCAGTTTAAATTCTTGCTTGTTATTTTTCTGGCATTAGAATGGCTTTGTTAGGGGAGGGTCTCAATATTTAAATTTTAATCACGCTTTTGAATATAATATGAAATTGTGCAACACATCACAACCACAGCTTGATAGCTGATATTTTGTTCCAAGATAATGGATCATTTTTATACGAAATATTGTTTTTAATTCTGAAAACCCACCCTATTCAACTGCTTCGAGGGTCCATTGATATCGAAAGTGAACAGATCGCATATCGGTCGAAGATGCCGATTACCGCCGCAGATGAACATCGGCAGAGACGAGTCGGCCAGAATCTGTCGGAAGCCAAAGTAGCGGGCTATGGCCTGGAAATAAAATAAAATAATAAATTTTTCAAATTAGTACTTTTCATTCAAAATGTAAAAATGACGTGTGAATGTTGAAGGAGTTTCAGCAAAAGCAAATTTAAAACCTTACGCTCTGGCAATGCTCTCTTGCTTTCTCTCTCTACGAGAGAGTGTGCCCAGAGTGGAGATTAAAATACGCTTGGGTGTGAATTTGAAGATGCATTACCAGGAGCAGTTTCGATATACGATGCATGAAAGGAACGATGCGACCGCGGATATTTCTCTCCGTGATGATGGGAGCGAGAGCGAAGAAGTGCTTCACCTTTACATGTACATGGTTTAACTTGAAAATTCATTGAAATTTAACGATGATTTTGAGAAAATGCGACCATAGTTTACGAGAAAAACAATGCAAATTTTAAAAGGAACAACAAGAAGTGTAAGTTAATAAGAAGAATTATAAGAAAATTTACCGAGGTCATAGTTTTTTGCAATAGTGAAATAAATGCGAACCTTCTTGGCGATGGTATTGTTTAACGAGGCCGCAGTGAACATCGTCAGTGTTCCCTGTAATGCAATGGAGAACAATGACAAATGAAACAACAATCACCCGATCAACACTTGTTGATGTTGACTTGCTGGTATTGCACAAGATAGAGAAAATTCAATGATTTTTTCTTCGTTTCACAATACTATTTTATGTAAACAGTGCACTTTCAAAGACCAGCGTGCGCTTTAAACGCTGCTTTTACTATGAATAATCTTGTCGTTTCTAAAAGATACTGTAAAATTTTGAAAAGAACCTGTGAGTGGCCCACGTAGTAGATCGAAGATCGATTTGTTGCTCTCAAGATATAGTCAATGCACGTTGGAACATCATACAGAGCCATTTCTTGCCAACTTAAAAATACAAAAATGTAAATTTAAAAAAAAAATTGAAATTGCCAACCTGAATTTCCAGAAATCGAGATCGTCGCTGGACATTGATTTGTGTTTCATCGAGTAAAGGTTCCCCCGACTATTTCCCATCCATACATCGAATCCCTCATCGGCCAAGACGAATGCTGAAATATTTTGTCATCGTTAACGGTGCAATTTTTTAGAAATAAAAAAAGAACAGTTGTGCTTCATAAGACTGTGCTGTATAGTTATAACGATTCATGGACACCAATGCGCTGTTCAAAAGGTACGAATAGAAAAAAAGAGGCGGCAGAGTATGTGAAACGAGGAGTGTTTTCTTTTCTTTTCGTGACGTTTGAACAGCACACATTATTATATGAATCGCTGCTCTGAAACCTTCTTCATCCACGATAGAATGATTAAATTCAACTCGGGGGATTCCTTTATCTGACATCAACCCACCTAATGATCTTTCGGGCAGATTGCTCATAAAATCGGCCGAACTCGTCAATAGACCGTGTTGCAGGTAAATAACCGGTGCTGATTTATTTCCTACAATGAGAGACGACTATTGTCGTTTGATGTCAATAATTTGATGAGTAATAGCGCAAAGAGCGAAAGGCACACTTTGAACACATTTACTGCAAAACATACTTTCTCATTGGAATTTATGAAACCCCTCACGATATAATATTATGGATCGCGAACATAACATAAGGAATGCTAGGAGATCTTGCTTAATTACTTAAGCCTATATTACCTAAAAATAAGACTACGCAAAACTAAAGCTTCGACTTGTATTACAAAAGCATAGAATTTTATTACTAAAGATATGTTTTTTTATTATATATATTAATATTATTATCATTGATCAAGTTACTGTTTGGTATCCGATGCAACGCCAGAACATAGCCATCTTCTGTGACCGGCTCGTGCATTTCGAATGGATAACCATAGTACTTGATGATACCGGGCTGAAAATATAGGTTTAATGTGGCAAACCATACCAAAAAACAGAAATCTAAATTTACCGGATCCAGTCCTAATTCGGGATCCTTGATGGCGCCAGCAACTGCGGTTACGAAAAGTACGACACTGATTAGTGGGCGCATTTTCCTGCAATAATATTATTAACCTAATATTAGAAGATGCGCTACTAGCAATAACCAAGCTGACTCGAAACTATTCGCTCTAGCCTTCTCTTCTCTCACTTTCAGTACGTGCAGCCTGAGCGGAAAGTTTCGGATAGTTTCGGATAATTTTAATTTTGGGGTCTTTAAAGAGTTTCTGATCTAAGTAGAGTTGACCTTTCCACTACTTTGTTGATGGGCAGTGACGACACGTGACAGATACACTACGATTATGGTCAATCCTACGAAGGCACACCTCAAGAACGCTTGAAACTCTCCACCCTCACCAAAATCTCACAAAAAACGTTTAAAACACAGTTCGTGATGACCTTAGGACCTCCTTTAGACTTAGGGACCGAAATCAAGATAAAGTACGAGAAATGGACCAACCTTTGACAATGACCTCTTTATCTCCTAGTATGTTATTGGTATATATATCGAGGATTATTGACTGTAATGATATATACGTCATGTTTGAGTTTACAAAAATTCGAAGGGTGCAGGGAGTACTTGTGTGTCTGTTGCACTTTCAGTATACTACTAGACTAGAGCCATATAAAGAGAGGTCAGAGACTTGTAGTTGGTGTTAAAGTTGTTGGACAATTGGTGTAATCGGGGGGAAACAGTGATGATAGAAGAGATAATTTTAAGAGAAAACAATTTGAATGAGTGTGCAAGAGATATTCTAATTGTTCGTATTAGAATAATATTGGAACTTTGCATAAAATTACTTTGACCTAAAACTTATTGGCTACAGTCAATTTCGTTGAAACCGACATGGCTTTGCGTGCATAGTATTGCTAATGATCATGACTTGAAGTGGTGCTGTGATAGATTGGACCACTCGAGAACCTAAGCGGGAATGCCGTCTCACACCAGTAAGATGGAACGATCAAATCATGTTATCCAACTTTTCTTAGACAAGCAAGAAGTCAGAAGCGGCCAACATGCGCATCAGATTATACTCTTGATAAATGTGATCATAATGTTTAAAAAATTATGTAATTGCATAAATATTTGTCTTATCTTTGGGTCTGTGGTAACTTCATTAGACCGATAACCAGGAAAATAAATAGCTTCACTAAGAGACCTATGATGGATATGCTATAGATTTTTCTGTAATTTATTAATTTCCCGGTCGATAAATTATTGAGTTTATAATTGAATTGGTTTAGCAGATGATGAAAGACTGCAATGAGATGAGGATATTTATATTATAATATGGTACTAATTGTAAGCCAGTAGTCAAATTGCCTCTCGCATACGAAAACTATCTTTACCATGCGGCAGTAACGTGCCTTCACCAGGCACCATGTTAGGCAGCAGTGCAATTTATTGTCCTTATATACTGTACTTATCTATTATACAAATATTACAGATGTCAGAATTCTATCTTTATTGTCAGTTACTATACAGAACTTAATGTTTTTTTTTGAATTTATTAGAGGACAATCCCTAGCTAATTTGAAACTCTCCGTTCCGATAAGACTCTCTCACTTTCATTGCCGACGAGAGAGCGCTGCTAGAGTAAAATTAGCTCTTCGTGTTCCTTTTACTTTGCAGTTTTTTTATGATGTCGCAAAGAGAAGAAGACGACGATAAGAAATGTTCACTCTAGGATTTTTTCACTTTTCAATTTTCATTGAGCGACGATTAATATATTTCTAAGTGCATAATTTAAATTAAATAAAGTGCTATTCAAATCTCGCCATCACAATCAATAACCTCCAGGAAGGACTTCACGATTTACTCACCCTTCAACAATCTTTCATATACCGTTTCATTTCTCACATGAGCGGAATGGATGCACAAGTGCCCATTCGTATCGTGGACTCCTTCGTAGACCATTATCTCCCTGATAGAATATCAGGGAACACAAGGCGGCTCTGAATAATGGAATAATCGAGATTGAAAACAAGATTAAAATTATCTGGGGTCTGTCCAATCTGTCAAAAAAGATGCGAACAAAGTTGCGAACAAAGTTCGCAACTTTGTTCGCATCTTTTTCTCTAAATCTCTCGAAATACACGCTCTCTAATTCTCTCTAACAAAAGTTGCGACGAAAGTTGCGACCAAAAGATGCGAACAAAGTTGCGAACTTTGTTGCGAGGTCGGTTAGAGCAGACGAGAGAGTGTGCATTTGAAGAGGAGCAGAATAAGTAATGTCCGTTTAACAATATAGCAAGAAAATAGTGGCACGTGAGCACAATAAAAACAGTAGAAAGTATCTACGGTACAATCTGCTTGCGTCCTTCGTTCGATCGAAACGATAATAATAATGATAATATTTGTTTCTCTGGTAATGCCGTGTTACATTTTCCTTACGTGCGTACGCCGTAACCCCCTCCGCCGCGTCTCCGTCGTTACTGCGGAGGTTACGGCGTACGCACGTAGGGAAAATGTAACACCGCATAAGTAATGAATATTAAATATTAGGATATTTAAAAGAAAATTGTTAGAAACATAATTTGCCAACAATAAGCCACGATGGAATGGCATAAGAATAGCATAGTTTGATTCGTCATTATGTTTATATTAATTAATTTTTTTAGAACTGTATTAATTTATTAACAATTATATTGTACTAAATGAAGTTACTGCCCTTATTCACGAGCTCAAATGACCGAAAATGACCACCACAATGGATTAGCAGTGAATGTGTATCACGCATTACAAACTATCTCTACCGTCGCATCATACTGAACTGTATTACGAAAGAAAAGGTGCAAAAAATGAAAAGGTGCTCTTCTGTAGAACCCCTTGGTTTGGTGAATGTTCAAATTCATACTTTTTAATTGCTCTTTGAACACATGAAAAGATGTTTTCTTTTAAAGAAGAACTACGGTGTTCAAGATCTTTGAATAGGGCTTACCCTCCCCTAGAAAAAGTTTAGCTTTTTCCTCGAAGTGATCTATTTTACACCTTTTCATGTGTCAAAAAGTGCACCTTTTCGACTGTAAAATATACTGGGATTAAATATTCACGGAATGAGCATTGAACGTGTTGCAATTTACGTTCTGTACGTTCATCTTTTAAAGGAACAGGGAGATTTCTGGGGTGCGCTATTGTCATGGCTAATTATAACGTGGGAGATAGGGAGATAGGCCTTATGTTCTCTATTAGAATTGAGTAGATGAGCGAATAGAGCGCGTTGCTCAGTGGTTAGAAGTCAGCGCTTGTAACCGAGTCACGCGGGTTCGATTCCCGTTCGCAATTTTCAAAACATTTATCTTTCAAATTTGAAAAAAAACTACTCTACTTCACTTCCGTTAAGCACGACATAACTTCAACCATATCAGGGATAGCGTCACTGACCGCGCGCCACATTCCTACATAATCTCATCCTTCCTTCACTCACACAATTGTTTGGTCCATTTCATCGGCATCTGTAGAGCTTACTTTTGTCTATTAAAACCACACCCCAAGCTAATTTGAATCTCCGCATTGGCAATACTCTCTCGCAAACAAAGAAAGCGAGAGAGCGTGGCCAGAGCGGAGAGTAAAATTTGCTTTGGGTGTCTCTTTAACGAGACCACTGTAGAGAGAGAGAACTGTGTTTACTTTGACGCTTTGTTCTTCTGGTGTCAAGCATGGAAACAAGTATTTGTAGCTATTTTTGTAGGTATTTGTGATGTCTGATTGTTGTTCCGGTAGTAGGAAATGATAATGGGAAGGGAAACTAGAGCTCGAAATACGAGCACTACCGAATCCGTGATCACCAGGTGCGATGCCCGGGTGGAACTGAATCAAAGATCAGTCCGAGTTTGCGTAGTTCCGTCATCCAAATCCCTAGACTAGGTTGTAATAACTCCACTTCTGAAGAAGTACCGAAATGCTTGAAGAAACCATACAAACTTATGATAACCTTCAAATTGTTATTCACATCTTTGTGTTTGGACGGGAGATGTGAAGATAAAGAAGAGGTGGGATATGTCAAAGTAATCTGCTTGAAACTAATCATGCAAGAGATTTGTTGGATTGATTAAATTTAGCCCTTAATTGGTCATATGAAAACAGAAGAAGAAGCGATATTTCTTTTCATTTACTCATTCCAATTAATCTCTTGATTAGTTTCAAGCACATAACGTTGAAGAATCCCACCTCTTCTTTTTTTCTTCGATTTTTTCTCGACATTTCTCATCTTATACATTGACTAATTGCTTCCCAACATCCAAAATGTGAATAACAAATTCAAGTTTTCATAGGTTTTTATGTTTTCGCACGTATTTCGAGCACAGTTTCTGTATTTATTTGTATATTTAATCCTCAAAGATTATAAAACTATCCCGCTCGGGTTTTAAATTAATTACGCTTCACCGCTTCACCTGATACATTGAAATTTTGATATCGAAATTTATTTTCTCCTTGGTTACCGTGTAGAGGAAGTAGTTTTTGTTCTTCGCCCGCACGAAATTGTTTATATTCACAAATAAATACATACATTTGTTTACTGATCGCTTAATTCTCAATGATTCTTCAGTAAAGATGCATTCGGATACGGCATCTAAAGAAATTAGTGCGCAGATGATCCACTCCATGGACGTACTATGTGTCAAAGCTGAATCCTTCGGAACAAATGTCGCCCTGATTCTCTCTCAACCAGCACTGGTAACTTGATCACTGCTAACTTGAATCGAGCGTAGCCTTCATTGCGCACACTATTTCTCTGTTCTCTAACAACGAGAGAGCATTGCGCGTAGAAGAGGCCATTGAGAGAGGTGACGCTCCCTTTAAAGCGACACCCCAGCTAATTTTAACTCTCCGCTCTGGCAATGCTCTCTCGCTTTCTTTGTCGACGAGAGAGTATTACCGATGCGGAGAGTAACATGGCACTGGCATAGCACGGACATTTGCCTTGAATGACCGGATGCCTTCACATTTATCTATTAAATATTGGTTTCACTGCTTTCCAGATTCTCTGCTCCATCGCTGCTCTGTTCATCATCCATGTAAATTTGAGACAGTGCTTGCGCAAGTTCATGTTCGAGCAAGTGTACAAAGTTTGTATATATTTTGTCAGTCTGAAACAATTCCGATTATAATTAATTAATTTAACGATTTTAACTGATGGATAAATAAATAAATAAATAAATAAATAAATAAATAAAATAATATTTTCCAGGAGATCATTATATTCCTCTACACAGTCATGAGTATACTGTCCTTTAGTATCATACTCTCGAAGGTTAGTAATTACATATTCTCTCTAGGTCGGATGAGAACCGATGAATAAGAACTGATTGAAACACCATAGGGCACATAGCAAGTTAACTTATTTAATCAAAAAATTTATATTTAAAGAGCATGCATACTTATTCTTGTACATCTAATAATAGTACTAATTTAATGATAAGTTTTTTTTCATATGACAGACAAACAGTAATGAATAGACAAAGTATGCAAATGGTTATCATGCGCAGGATCAAAAATTTCTAAAAAAATCATTTTAGACTATACCATTATATCATCTGATCAACGCCAGAACACCTTGTCATTTTATAACCCGGAAGGTGAGTCGTCTTACTTTACGTATCCAAAGAGCATACGGATTTTAATTAGTTCATCCGCACCACTAAAACGTCCGAAAGGGGGAATTGGTAGTGTCTAAATCACGCGGTAAAGTAAGTCCGAAGAAGAGATTAGGCCATCCGTACTGAATAAGTCTTCAATTATCACTGGCATAGCGGTGACGTCTCGCGGGACTTCCCTCGTCTTGCATAACGGGATCTACCTTTACCTTTACTATCTGATCCCCACTCCACATATAGTCCGTATAAAATGCACTTGGGTAATTGCCTTGCTATTGGCTGCTAAACAGAGAAAGAACTATCGATTAACTCCGCACTATTTCCTCCCTTCTTTCCTGGCTCTCTCTGATGTACCTACTCTCTCACTAGTGCTCTCTCTCTAACTATAAACATAGAAACACATTGTGGCTGTGGGCTGGCTACTCTCGTACCAAATAAACAAGTGTATTTTATACGGTCAATAATCATCATTGCAGTACACATGCCTGTCCCACTACATTGCCATTGCGTGCATTCCAATGTTGTCATTGGTCCATGTGGCCATCACTATCCAAGTAAGGTTCTGTTAATATTGTAGATTAATATATATATATAAGGAGAGAAAAACAATGAAAATCAAGAAAAATAAGCTAATTCGCCGTGTCACTCACGCCGTTTGATCGGACTGATCCATTCCGATCAATTCACATCGATCATGATACTATGATTATTACACGTAGGATAGGTCAACAGCTAGCACCCTTGACTCTAACAAGGGAACCATAACACGATATGACAAGTGATATATACCATTCGAATCAGTATTCGATTCTGATAAGACACCGTTGGCAATAAATTTCACATGTTTATGAGCTTCGAGAAAATTGACATTGAAAAAATCGGATACTGATTCGAATGGTATATGTCACTAGTCATATCTCCATGGGAGGGTGTTATGGTTCCCTTGTAAGTGTCATTCATTCCATCGTTTGTTTCAGCGAGTATTCGATGCGTACCATCTCAAGCCAGAACGACGCGTGGAAGCAGGGCGAATTATGATGATTCTGAATGTGTGTGGTGCATTTTAAAGCGACATCCCAAGCTCAATTTAAACTCACCGCTCTGGTCACACTCTCTCGCATTTTTATGTTCGAGGGAGTATTGCCAATGCGGAGAGTGAAATTAGCTTGAGGTATGCCTTTGAGTAAGACATATTTACCTAAACAGCAATTTCAGTTATCAATTTCTATTGGATGGGCGTATTTTGTCTACGGTCATGAAGATTTGAGGGACTTCACGGTATTCTGCTCCGAAATGCCGACCAAAAAAAGAGTAAGACTCACAATCAGCGTATTTTTAATAAATAAAATCACACAGTGTTTTAGTTTTTTTTCATGTACCAATATTCTTATTTTTTACAAAAATAAACACAGCTTTCTTCCATTAATGGTATCATACGGTGTTACACTAAAATTTCAGAGAATGATTTATGCTCTTGTATTTATATTCCACATCGACCTGTTGAATATGGCCACGGTTCTATTTCTCATCCGCTACAAGTTTAAGTGAGTTGGAAAGAATAATCTTCTATTTTTGTCAAATTAAAATGTCACGAAAAAAACGAATGAAAAAAAAGGTGAGAGGAGAGTTGTGTGTGCATTTCTCTTATTGGTGCAGCAGAGCATTAAATACATTACAGTAACGATCATCGCTTAGTGCATAGATCGACTGATCTATGGTTGAACTCTCTGAAAATTTACATTAAAAAACTTTTTTTTTTAATGAAAATTGAAAAGTGCAATTGTACAATACCCAGGACACTACTGAGAATCCGATCAAACAAATCTTTTGCATCGATTAAAGAATTCTTCCCGCTGTCTATATTCCACATTATCGTCACATTCATGAATCTCGGTACGGTATTCCTTTGAAAGACGCACCCCGAGCTAATTTCAAACTCTCCGCTCTGACCACACTCTCTCGTAGACAACGAAAGCGAGAGAGCATTGCCAGAGCGTAGAGTTTCGAATTAGGGGTGTGTCTTGAAAATATGCATGCCTTGCAATATTGTGCATCAGTGGTTTATCTCTGGTCTCTCTCACATAAAGTTTGCTTGAAGTCTACTTCAAGTGAAAGAAAATTATTGCAATAAAAAATGTATTACAGTATATACATCACTTTAAGTAGGCTTGCAAGTCTTCTTCTAGTGAAAACGATAACACCGGCCCTGCGGAGGCCCTGCGGGGCATCTTGTCTTCGGCGGAGTGGCCTGTGCTTACTTTCCCCGCTTGGCACTCTGTTGCACATCCTCCGCGGGGCACTTTGTCCATGCAAGCTGCGGGACAACTGTGGGGGGAAATACAGAGAACTTTAAGTTTTGAAATATTGGAGAATGAACGGGTTTGTCTTTTTCCGCGTTATGCTCATTCGTCTTATTACAGTGTCCATCGGTCTTACACAGATCGCCTATACCGAGTTTCCGGACTATACTAGAGAGGCAATTCGAGTGTTCACCAACGTAAGAGATCTTCAAATTATACCAATTTTTGCCTTTAAAATACTAACAAAAACATGACAAAATACAAGAATGAGCTGTACCCAAGCTGTACCGAGCTGTACCCATATTAATGTTATATTTGTTTTCATGATCTCCAATTATCAAAACACAAAATACCATGCACCCATGAGAATTTTATCACTGATCTTGTACAAAATGGGAAAAAATCTCGTACAAAGAACGACTTTTCAGCCTTTCGTGCTCTATTCAGTGTTATTTCCGAATTGTCTACGCCGAGTGTTGGAGGCTAGACAGCATTCAACCTCTAGGATATGGAGTATATCGATTAATAATGAGAACGAGGTAAATTCATTTTCTCATTAGCAATATTACAAAAACAATTCCAATAAAAGCTAATATAAACTTCAAAAAAAATCGTACATCTAACCTAAAAAAGATCTATTTAAACTTCTATTGATCTGATTAAACAACTTCTACCGTTTATGTAATATTTAAAATTTGCTAGCGCCAGAAGATTCGGCAACTGGATTCGCTGAGAAGAGCCAGTACACTCGAGGATATAGACTTGCATTTCACTCGAATTTAGAACGCCGAAACCTCAAAATATTTATATTACAATAGACAATTGTAATCTTTTTTTTTAATTTGCACTAGTATCCCAGTTCCAACTTCAGTTTATATTATTATTGTTTTATTACTCTCTCTTCGCATTTAGGCATCGATGTTTGTTGAACCTTATAAATAACTATAAACGATAAACAAATACTTTATGCTGATACGTTTTATTTAAAAATGACTTTTCGTGTATATATGTATGCAATATTTACTATATATTGATGTAATATTTACGTAATTGTATCTCTTTCACAGAAAATCAACTCGTCGTCAACTTTTCAACTTTTTTTCACATGAGAGCAGCATGACTAGTGCCAGTTTTAGATGTTGATTTTGAATCCCAGTAAAGAAAAAAACCAATAATGAAATTAAGTAATATTCTACACTGGTTCTTCTCTCGACAATCAAATGAGGCTAAGATACTCGCTTACTGTTTGGTCCAACACTTACTTAGCAGAGATGTACTCTCATATGACATGACTGACTTTATGACTTTACTTTTCCCTCGAAGATGAAGAGCGATCGCCCAATCTATGGAGGAGGATTTCGATTGGTTGATACCAGTGATCTTGCAATCGGATTTGGGGTAGACTGCTATTCAGAAACTCGGCAACGATTTCAAGAATCTGCGCCAGTGGTTCTGTCATGATATATCCAAAAAGCCTAGGTAGAAGCAGAAGATGTAAATTGAGAATATTTCCATTAAACATTTTTTATTCATTATTGATCACCACAGATGCCGTAGTGCCTTGAATAACCGGTTGTACCTCTACTTTCCCTTTATTGATTGATAGAGTTTGTAAAAAGCCAATTTCATTGTCAGTTGAATGGCTTCTTCTGCTTTCTGTTTTTTTTCTTTCGTGGATTATGACTCACATTTTGTGTAACCAATAGGAGCAGACCGTGGAAGGAGCTCTCTCCGTTCCCTTTTACGTCTGTACGCTCCCTTTTTTGCATAGTCTCTCTCTATGCAAATAAAAAGAATCATTCAAACCCACTGAACGATGTACAGTTTCTGTTTCCATGAAGACAGAAAAGAAGAAGAAGGGGGAGGAGGATGAAGAGGAGGTGAGGAGAAGGTAGAATGAGAAGAATAGGCCATATTCATTCTCTTAAACCATGACTTCATATTTTATAGGAGCTATTACTTTCAAACTGGTTCACATTCCTAATTCAATTTCGATCTTATTCCTAATCTATACTATTCACAGGAGTACGGTACTTAGAGCTCCGATCATGATCCTTCTATGCCTGGCTACCGTAATACCATTAGCCCTTTCATGTGGAGAAGTAAAGGTGGAATACCAGAGAGCGGTTAGTTTAACTCTACCATTAAAGGCAGCTGGCATCTAAAAATTTCCGATTCGAAATTGTTAAAATAGTTGATCTAATGTTGATAAGCTCGAAAAATTAATCTGAAATATGTATTTGAAAGTTTGAAACGACGCTCTGGTAAGAAGTAGGATTACTGTAGCCTGCTCCACACCACGGGCGAGGTTTCCGAACTACAGTATGTTAACACAATCGAAATGCTCAAAAATGCCCATTGTTGAGTTTTATTTTTCATAATTCCCCACTGCGGACAGAATTATCATCAAAACATCAATTTCAAGTCGTCTCCAAAGAGTTGGTGTGGCAATTAGGAAAAGGCTTCCGCTAATTGGAGCAGACTGTAGTTTTTTTTAAACTGCGCCGTTCTTCTTACCAGAGAATTCGTATGATATAAGATTTATATATTTCGAAACAGAATTTCAAGCTCTTTTATAAGAGATCAACTTGTTTTTCGTTTCCCGGTCCCTTAAAAGGCTCACAACAAGGAATGTCCATGTAAATCCCACAAATCTGGCTTGGGCGAGTACTAAGTTATATGTCTATATAGTTGTAGTTATAGTACAGTGGTGGCCAGAAGGAAAACATATTTTAGTTTTTTGAGGATAACTTTTTATCTAGTTAACCGATCATCTTGAAATTTTTATATAGTGTGCTCAGACGTGTTTCACAATGTACACCGAGGTATGGAGCCGGTTTTTCAATTTCAACGGCTTCCAGGCGACAGTATCCCATAATGACTGTATGGCTCATTTTGAGGAAGTTACTTCTCCTCTAATTTTTAAACGTATTCATGCAGTTTTTTCGATTTTTTCTTCACGAATATATTTTTAAAAATCAATTAAACAAATTTATTATCAATATTCAACACGTTAACAATCAAAATAATTGATTAAATCAATGTCAAAGCGGATAACTCAAGGGGGTAATATTTGGGCAAAAATTCAGGTGTAAATCAATTATTAAACGGATTAAACTAACAAATGTTAATTTAGTACTTAGTTTCCGTGCTTCTGACTGATCCAACGTCGTGCGGCGAGCAGGAGCGTACGATAGCCGTTACGATCATGACTCCATTGATTCGCTGCAGAGGACATAGTCCGAGTTCCTGTGCACAATGACGCTTCTGCCATCGTGATTCACCTTGGGGACAAGCTTCTGGCCATCATCTCGAGTCCCGACTGGTTTACGAACATAAACCCGGCCTTCCGAGTCCAAGAGATTGAACTTGGACTGTTCCGATCAGACGACCTTTCGCTAGTCTGCGACTGTCTATTTGAAATGAGCCTTTAGCCACTTCAGATGATTCTCTCTGTTCTTAGGAGATATTATGGGCTTCGTACTAAGAATTCTAGCGTTAAAACCAGGGTGTTTGGGTTGTCTACGGATGGTGTGAATCAATGGAGGAGTGAAACCGTATAGTGCCATTTCTTGCTGGTTGATTGTGGAGTTCGCACACGGGATCTCGCGCGATATGCTGATAATATTCCTGTCATCAAGGTGCTAGGTGATGCGTGAAATACCAAGCAGTGATGGTTGACGGTTTGTCACGGATTTGGGTACCTTTTTAATGATACAGGAGATCGTTGACTGGTTTACACCAAGATGGATAGCAGGTTTGGATTGCTTCAGACCATTCAAACCGCCGCGGAAGATGACGCGCAGGATATCAGGGGAGAGATATCACATTCCTTTCGGTTTTGCCATAACAACAATACAAGAAAATACATTTAAAAAATCATAATAAACAAGCAAAATTGATGAAAAGATGTTATCCTTTTGAAATTCTCAATATACCTGCGATATGAATATTAATATCCAATAAATGCAAACATTATCGATAAATGACTATAGTAGCATGCAAAAATACTTTTTAAACGGTGAAAAAATTGTTTAAAACAACGAAAATACGTCGCAACTTCAACCACTCAAAATGAGACATACGGTCATTTTGGGATACTGTAGCCTGGAAGCCGTTGAAATTGAAAAACCGGCTCCATGCCTCGGTGTACATTGTGAAACACGTCTGAACACACTATATAAAAATTTCAAGGTGATCGGTTAACTACAAGAAAAGTTATTCTCAAAAAACCAAAATATGTTTCCTTCTGGCCACCACTGTAGTTATAGAAGTTAGAGAAGCATCTCTCATATAGCGCCGTGGTTACTTGTCAGAGTTGCTAACGATTGATAACAGGTTCGAACTATTGCTGAACAATTTTCAAAATTGCTCCAATTTCCTGAAAAATATACTGACAATGAATACTGAAAAATCAAATCGCAATTATCAAAAAAATATCTTTATTATCAGATACATACCGCATCATACATTCGTTCGATAGATGTGGAGCTGAGTACACCAGTATACAATGGCACTAATATGACTGTTCGTGAATGCCTCAAAGAGTGCGATATTAGGGCATGCAGCGCATTCAAGTTAGTTTACTTTATTTTAAATTCAAATGATATTTTTTTTTATTCCACTCACTTATATGACTGAATTTTCATTAAAGGAGCATACCGAATTGAATTTAAACTTTTCGATCTGGCCACACTCTCTCGCTTTCTTTGTCTACGAGAGAGCGTTGCCAGAGCGGAGAGTAAAATTAGCTCGGGTGACCTTTAGAATAATTTTAATTTCTCTTTAAGTTTCGACTTCAAGCTCCAATTCTGCAATATTTCTCTTCAGTATACGGTATGAAGTACGATCATGATTTACTCTAAACCTTTTTTTTATTCCAGAAGATACCTCTGAAGGGCGAACTAACTATAGAAAGAGTTTTTGACCAGGGAATATTTGTAAAGGCGCCGGGTAAGCTTCATTTTATTAAAATCATAGAGAACAAATTTACCGCTCATTTGCCTATAAGTGACGTACGGCAAATTTGATTGCCCAAATTTAGTGGAAATATGAGATACCAAAATGTTTTACAAACAGTTAGCACTTACGTCACTTGAAGTCAAATAAATACCAAATATAGTCAAGTTTAATCTCTGTGCGTTCTGTTTAAAAAAACATATATATTTTAGAAAAGATCAAAACTGAAGAATGCATATCAAATAAAACGTTCGCTGCGTTTCTTCAAAATAACGTCTCACATTGGCTCCACGGTTAACGATTTCCTTTTTGTAGTATATTAATGGGGGAATAATTCAGATTCCAACTCGACAAATTCAAACCACTCTTCGTCATTTTCAACAGAGAGTTCGACAACGCCAATTAATTCCACTTCAAGCACTACATATCTTTCTTCTACTACTTCAGCATCGAGTATGTTTTAGACTGAGAATTATGTATCAGCCGCTAAGAATAGAAATTTCAGGCTCTCCAATAAAAGAGTCAATGGAAACTACAACACAAACTAAGAATAAGACTGTGGATGAACCCTCAACTTTATCTGCCACATCATCCATGACTACTGTTGATCACAAGGAAACGCCAAAAGTAGTTCAGTCGACGATGACCACTCATGTTGCAAATGAGAAACTGACTACTTCGTCCTCATCTCTATCTAATATCCCCACATCTGTTGAACCAGAGGAGTCAGTCACTTCAACGAAGAGTCCAAGTGTTCAACCAACTCCTGATCCTGTTTCCTCTTCCTATCAAACCGTAAGCACTCAAACCCAGTCTCAGCCTTCTTCCTCGTCCTCCTCTGATACTGATTCAACGAATTCTACTACACCATCAATAACATCTACAACAACCTCGACGATAGCCCCCAATCAACCCACCTCAAGCACTACATCAGAAGGACCTTATTCAATTCCGTGCAGTAGTGCATCCTCTAGCTCTTCCAGTACTTTGACACAGACTACGACGATTACTTCGGATGCGACCCCAGCTGAAAGTAGTTCATCTTATTCCTCCTCTTCCTCTTCATCATCTCTGTCTACTTCGTCGTCAGCTGTAGCTTCATCTACTACCGAGCCTCAAACCACATTTTCCACAACAACTATTCCCGCTAAATCGAGTTCTCCAATTGCTACTAAACAAATGCATTCAAGCCAATATTCACATGAAACCAATGCTCCCTCCACCCAGATGATATATTCTTCAACTACTTCAAAGGCATCCACATCAGCTACTACAGAATCAATTGAAACATCTTCTATGGATGGTTCTTCCTCCTTATCGTCAAGCCCTATAGTACTCCCAACTTCAGCGTATACTATAGATTATGTACCTTCTTCTACTCCTATGACAAGTTCAACGAAGTCAACACCTACTGATTTATCGTCTTCTAAAATGATAACCGCTACTTCTACCCCACCATATATTCCTTATTCCACTCCAGCTACAAGCTCCGCAATTTCTTCATCGACCATACCTTCATCTAAAGCTTCCTCTACGGTAACTATAGTCACCACGACAACGACGTCTACAGTAACCATATCAACGTCATCTGGCCCCACTTCTCCAAGCTCTGGTTCGGATACAAATAGACCAGAAATCACTACTAGAGAAGTGTATTCTTCAACTACGATGCCAGTGACGACCACTTTGAACCAACCGACCAAACCAGTGATGAGCACCTTGGAACAACCAAAGATCAAACCAGTCTCGACCGAATCCGATCAACCAAAGACCGAACCGTACATCACTACAACCACCTCGACTCTCACCCCTCCATCTACTGATTCTATAGAAACTTCTTCCTGGTCCTCACAATCAGAAGAGCATCACACTAGTACATTTTCTGAACTATTATCAACAGTGCCAGTTGAAGAATCAGAAAGCACGGAAGCTGATACTATCGAAACAACAATTGAATCGACCAATACGAATATAACAAAGTCAAGTACAGAAGGAAGTTCTTCAACAGGACCCATAGACACGACGGAAGCTTCAGGGATTTCACAGTCATCAATGGAATACGGCAAGATTTTATTAATCAGATAGTCAATCAGTATAGGTATCCATGAACGTTGAAAAACCGGTTACCGGCAAAACGTGACGTCTCAACAGTAGTCGGAGGCGCTTGCCATAGATCCTCCCCCTACGGTTTACCAACGTTCATGGATACGGCCTCAGATAGATTCAATATATCTTTCATCGTTATTTGTTTATTGATTAATTCAGACTCAACAAGTGATGAAGTTTATTCGACAGAGAAACAAATCGATATGACTACTTCAGCACACAGTATTCCGATTTTAATATTAGAAAAAAAGTTAATTAGTGCAGTATAAAGTAAAATAATTCAAACAAAAAAAACAAAAAAAAACAAATACTATATTGACTGTATAAAATACGCTTGTTTATTACGAGAGTAGCCAACCACTGCCACAATGTGTTTCTATGTTTAAAGAGATAGAGCACCGGTGAGAGAGTAGGTAGATCAGAGAGAGCGAGGAAGGAACGGAGGAAAGTGTTAATCGATAGTTCTTCCTCTGATTAGCAGCAGTAGCAATGAAATTATGCAAGTAAATTTTATACGGACGATAACAACTACAATTTCAGAATCATCTCATAATAATAATGATATGACTACTG
The DNA here is from genome assembly GCA_943737045.1 of Parapristionchus giblindavisi. Classification (NCBI taxonomy): domain Eukaryota; kingdom Metazoa; phylum Nematoda; class Chromadorea; order Rhabditida; family Diplogasteridae; genus Parapristionchus; species Parapristionchus giblindavisi. The sequence goes on along the minus strand of CALSFV010000206.1, from coordinate 982,544 downwards.
AAGAATCCGATAATCCAACGAAGGAAGGTATCAATTCATAGATATTTGTGATATATCCCTAATAATGTGATCAATATTATAGAAAGATCTACAAAGTTCGGAACGTCAACCTCAACATCAACTTCATCAACCTCGTCCACATTCCCCAAAGAAGATGAAAGAACTAGTCAGTGAATTGTCAAATTAGAATAATTAACACCTTTTTCAGAAGCCTTAGCGTCCACAACAACAACGACGACGAAATCTTCAGGTGAGTATTACTGAAAGGAAAAATTGACTGGCCACGATGTTTTCACCGCGCTGTTCGTACCAAATTTGGAAATGTCATAACTTTTGACTCAGATGAGCAATCGGGCTCATGTTTTGGCAGAATACTATAGTACTACAGTGCATCATATCCTACTCCCCATGTTGTGATTCGTCGTCGTATTATTGTGTAGCTATCCTGGAGCCTCTTTGTACTTACTCAGCAGTGATTATTTCCTCAGCGGGATTTTTCTGAGACTTGTTGTTAACAGTATATGAAGAATATTTACTGAGGAGTAGAGTCCGCTATGCCATCCATTCGAGCTTCCTGTGAAAAAATCGAAATATCCTACACCCCTGAAATTGAGCAAAAATGTCATAACTCTGTGTTCAGTGAAGCTGTAGGCTACAAACTTTGCAGAGATAAAAGCCCATGAGTGATACAAAGTCTGACCGAGTAAGAGCCCGATCGGTCGAACTTGGAGAAATTTCGAAAATTTATTTTTCTCATTTTTCGAGGTACAGGAAGTACCTGCCTAGGTTAATTTCCATTCTGTTTAACAGCCATATGTCTTCTATATATAGTAGATTACAGTTTACTTTTGTTTCATGAAATATCGAGTTCTTCGAGAGAAGTTATAGTTGGAGAAAAGAGGCAGAAAATAGTTAGGGCACGATTTTCTATAAATTAAATTTTTTTTTTCAGGGACTAAAAAAGCATCGATAGCCATTCTATTATATGAATCTTCTTTCCTCTTCATGATAATTGTTGTGGCAATGTCTGAGCTTAATCAGACAAATTCTAAGAATTTCGAAAATATCGTGAAAAAAATTCTAACTCTTTTCTACCTCTTTTCTCCAACTATAACTTCTCTCGAAGAACTCGATATTTTATGAAACAATAGTAAACTGTCGTCTACTATATATAGAAGACATCTGCCTGCTAAACAGAATATAAATTAACCTAGGCAGGTTCTTCCTGTACCTCGAAAAATGATAAAAATTAATTTTCGAAATTTCTCAAAATTCAACCGATCAAGCTCATACTCGGCATGGTTTTGTATCACTCATGGACAATTATCTCTACCAATTTTTGAGCCTACAGCAACACTGAACACAAAGTTATGACATTTTTGCCCAAATTCAGGGGTGTCGGAAATTTCGATTTTCGCGGAGGAATGAATTAGCTCGAATGGATCGCATAGCGGATTCTACTCCTCAGTAAATGTTGTTCATACACTGTTAACGACAAGTCTCTGAAAAATCCCGCTGAGGAAATAATCACTGATGAGTAAGTACAGAGAGGTTCCAGGATCGCTACACAATAACACGACGACGAATCCTAACAACGAGAGTAGGATATGATGCACTCTAGTACTATAGTATCCTGCCAAAACATGAGCCTGAGTGCTCATCTGAGTCAAAAGTTATGACATTGCTAAATATGGGTACGAATACTTTTGGCTGCTACTGTAGGTCAAGTGCAAAATGCAAAATTTGATGAAGACACATATAAAATCTTTCAATTTTTTTCAGCTACGAAAAAGCCCACAACTACGGCAACGAGTAAAAAACATACACGATTTTTGATGCGTTAGAAAATCACAATTCTTGCAGGTATTGCGCTCTGTGGAACGCTCGGTTACTATGGCCTATACATATCTGGTCTACCCGTAACAGAAACACCCCTGAACTTCATATCTGTGAATTATCCGAGTCAAGTGAGTATTCAGTAAGCATAATCATTAATAATAAACGTGTTGCTCAGGTGAATAACTTGACCGCATTTGGCGGCTGTGCAATTACCGTGCATCAACAGTTCCCATACAAACCAAAAACATTTTCTGCAACCAATGCCGGATTTGAAATCTTCTTTCCTGAATTGAATTGGAACGGTGTCCATTTCACATATTCGTGTTACTGTGATAAGTTGAATCAGTGGTATAAGCCGCATTATGGTTATTAGAATCCGCTGGTCTTTCCAGCCATGACGTGATAATTTCTACTGAGTGCACATGTTAGGAATAACTCTAGAACATAAAAAAACCTAAATATTTATTAAAGAGACTGCCTAGGAGAATTACAGTTTTCCATATGCTAATCAACAATCGATGTGCCATCGTTTGAATAAAACGAACACTATCCAGTCTAGCTTTTCTGTTTCAAAAAATATCATATGCATATTTCGTCTGTCACAGTTGGACAACGTTCACTTTTGTACATTTTCGGCATTTCTACTAACATTTTTATGCGATTCTCTACATTTAAAACTTAGGGCACCTTAACATGTGAACTCTGTTTGAATATTTATTGCCTCTATTGTATTATATATTAAAGAGGGTGATTGGGACGGTGTATAAATTATATTTGTTCATTTTTATCCTATAAATATTTGTTTTTATTGCTTTCACTATATATTTGAAAATAAATGATTTTGATCGAATTATCTTTTTATATGCCACCTAATAAATATTTTTGTGAACTTCTTTTATCTTATGAAAAAGGTCGATGAGGGTGGGCAATATTTCTTGGAATTTAGGGGCATAACAAGAAACATCAGTCATATTAACACTCATCCTTCGGAATGCAAGTAATTTTCGTTGATGGTATTCCGTTAACTTTCTGACCGGCAATATTAAAAGATCCATCATCTTCATTGCATGTGATAACATCGGAAGTATAAGTTTGCCCGTCTGCATCAACGCGAACTTGCTCTCCAGTGGGACAAGAGTGATTTCCACTATGAGCTCTCGCAAAAAATAAGCCATTTTCTCCTCCAAATAAGCAAACTAAATACAAAATGGATTAATTGATTGTATTCTAACACTTACAAGTTTTCGGGAGTTCAACACACGCCGCCTGAAAAGCAATTTTGAAGCTGAATATGGGCACACATTTAGTGAAAAGGAAATAAGGAAAGAAATGGAAAATACCTTGAAGTCGGGTAGCACTCGTTTCGCCAAGAAATCAATCCATCTGAAGTGAAAAAGTGGGAGTTGATTATAAGCATATCAGTATTGTTTGGATTTTAAAGCAATTCAACTTTTTTCGTTCAAGTACATAAAACGATTGACGTGAAAAAGATGTTCGTAAAATTGTGCTTGTTTCATCATATATTAAATTAGAACAATAACACTCACTGGTCGTTATCACAAGCAACGAGAAAAGTTGACCATATTCCATTGGGAGTTTTCTGGAAAGTGAGTATTATATTTTTTTCCAAAACTTTATCTTCTTATTTTATTTTTAATATTGTTTGAATAAGGCAAGGGATATGAAATGTAATTACGTTGACCATCCTGCAACCCATTGCGAGTGTAAAACTTGTTTCGCAAATGGGAGTGTAATATGTGAAGGTAGAGATAATGAAAAAAGGCGCAGAGTAAGAGAGAATCATACTGTAGCCGATGCCAGAGCATAGTTTTTTATCACTTCTGTCATTGTACCTAACCAATATTTGAGAATAGGCGAATCAAAATTAAATGCTTTTCGCTTGTTTCCAAGTGACATACCATAATTGTAACTCCATCTTGCGAATCGCACAAAATTAAGATTTCCCCATCAAGACCTGTCCGGATGACCGCTTCTGCGATGTAGTTATATTCGACAGGAATTTGATCGGGCGACAACTGTTTGATGGGAGCACATTTTGGACGCTCTAAAATGATTTTCCAAGGTTTTTCATATTATGTGAATTGACAGCAAGAGGATATCATATCATTATGATTGTGCCCTTAAATTCATAACTCTGGAATTTTTTTATTAAATGGTGGGGTATCCTTCTGGAGCAATGAATACACCACCATTTTAATTTCCGTATTTTCCTGCACTACGGTAATACCATAGTTGTCTAATTGCTGTTGCTAAGGGACGATAGCTGTAACGGATGAAAGTACGGGGTGTGTCTTACATAGCGATAATCAGCAGGATCGACTTAGAATCAGCTTTCAAATTTTGATATTCATCGATTTTTAAAACGAAAACCGTCGCATCATGAAATACAGCCAAAAAGAAACGCATTTTTCTTGTTTTTTTTTTTACTTTTTGCGCACGATTTGGATTCCACCGACAACTTATTACGTCTGGATTGTAATTCAGGTAAGAAAATTGCTGTTTTTTTTTATCTTCGAAACTTCTATTTCTTTCTGTTTTGCAACTGTTTGGGTGTGTGTCGATCGGTGGTTATGCGACGCCTTTCGTTTTAAAAATCGATTAATATTAACCGTATGAAATAGACTTGTTTATTTGGTACGAGAGTAGCCAGCCACAGCTACATACAATGAGTTTATATGTTTAGAGATACGGCACAAGAGAGTATGAAGATCAGAGAGAGCGAGGAAAGAAGGCAGGAAAAGTGGGGAGTTAATCGATAGTTCTTTCTGTGTTTAGCAGCCAGTAGCAAGGCAATTACACAAGAACATTTTATACGAACCATAGCAACCTTTGAAAGTCGATGACTCTTACTAAGTCGACCATGTTGATTATCGGTATGTATGTCACTCCACGTAGTCTCATCCGTTTCATCCGTTCCCTAGTAACCTTGTTTCTCCTAATAAATAATGTTTTCTATTCGCATTACGCAAAATACACAACACAAACCTGTACAATAAATTTTGACGCCCTTCGCATCTAAGTTTTTGCCAGTAACACTGAAAGTTCCGTTGGTGTTGCATGTAAAAAAATCGCCAATATATGTTCTTTCCTTGGTCCAAAGTTCAACCATTTCTCCCTCTGGACAGGAGTGATTTCCAGCTCGAAATTTATTGAAAATATCGAGATTATCCGGAGAATCATACCGATGCGTGCAATCTGAAGAGGATCGAAGATAATTGGACATAAAGAGAAAAAGTTTAATTCCTCGAAAACGCACAATGCTCCTCCTTAGCGACACACGCACACTGAAAAAAAAACACGTAAAATGATTTTTTTTTTGCTTAAAATATCACGCCTGTCTCGAAAGAATTGAGCTGAGAGTTGGAATGAAGCAAATATTGTGAAATGAGTTAAGACCATTTTTGGACATCTAGAGCTACACTTCGAAGCAGAGATCCGCATTCGTGCAAACAAAAAACGTTCATGCGTTCGTATGGTTCATCCCCTTGGAAATTTCCTGATGATTTGAAGTAATTTTCACCCCACCCACAATCTCTCGTTTTCATTACTCTCGCCGGATAGTGACAAGAAATACAGGGAAGAGAAAGGGACAAAACGATATGTTTCATTCCGCACCCTCTCGGTCTGGTTCGGTCTCGGTCGCGGTCTAGAGCGCGCCATGTGTAATGGAATGGAAAGGAATGAAAAGGAATAGGCGAGAGAGTGTGTGGAAACGAGAGATTGTGGTTTGGCTAAAATGACTTTATCAACAAATTTCCAACCATGCGAACGCATTAACGTATTTTTTTTCACAAACCCCTCATTAGAAGGAGCATGTAAAACTTATTAACATACTGGAAGAAGAGCACCTATTTTTCCTAAAATTTTGAGTTATTTGCTACGAAGTGTAGTTCTGTTCAGAGGGTATTTTCATGACCTCTGTTTTTTTAGATCGATAGAACTCGAAAAAAGAGCGGGGGTCACTCCTGCTGTGACAATGTTTCCCTAAAACGCACCAGAAGCGAGAAATTCGTGCTCAAAGTTGGGACTTCACCTTACCGAACCGGTGTATTGAGCCCCAAAATGAAAATTGCATAATGAGACTTTGGGGGCTTGTAGGGCATGCCTAGAGATGTCCAAAAATGGACCTAATTCATTTCTCCATTTTTTTCTCTATTTCCATGAATTGTAAATTGAACTCAATTCTCTCGTGACAGGCGTGATATGTAAGTGCAAAAAATATTAGCGGTACCTGAATGGTAGAAAAGTGTGCATTGTTGTCCGAGCTTAACGCCCATCTGAATTAAAAAAAAGTTTTGCAAAATTATATCAACGAAACACAAAAAAAGTTTTATCATGAACAATCTCATTCATGTATCACGGTGGTCACAAAGTTCACTTCGAGAAATTTCCGAAAATTTTAATACAAGCAAAATAAACATGCAATTTCAGAAGAACCGATTGAAACCCCCCCCCCCCTTTTGGTCAATAACCGATCGAAGCAGTTTTATTCCCACCTCCCCTTCCCCTGAGAACTGTAATGAAGTACGACCACAACAAACATGCCAGGACGAAATCAAGTCGTTTCGAAAAAAAGTTAACTACATCATCTTTTGCTATCTTCGTGCATCAAATTTTTTTTCGCTTTCTTAAATGATTTATTGCTAATTTAATCGAATTTTAAAAAAATGGAATACCAGTGATTATACTGATATTGAAAATTCAAAATACCAGCTGAAATATTTTTCTTGAAAGTGTTTTATCTAGGTTCCTACAAAAATACCGTATTATTGTAAATTGTATTATAACTGATAATCAATAAATCAACTAAAGCATCGTCATTTGTCTAATGCGAGTAACTTACTTATCTTCGATACATTCAATGTCTGCATTCGTTATGAAGCCCTCGAATGTCTGAAAGAAGTACTTATGTGATGTTACATTTGTCTTATTGTTACGTGCCTACTCGGTAACCTCTTCCGCCGCGTCTTCATCGTTACGGCGGAGGATACAACAGAGGTTACGGCGTAGGCACGTAATGTGAATGTTACGATGAACATCGCATTATCCAAGACACGTACAGTATCTCTCCGCATGATTTTACTATGCATTTTACACACCCTGCCCAAACAAACTCGAGCATCGGGTGCAGGAAGTACCCTGTATATGATTCAGACCAAATGTTTGCTAGCTAGTATGCTTCATTGTTTTCTGAACTCAACGAAAACAGTTGTGAGTACCCTCGTACTAAGAACACATGAGATATGTGTTAACATTTACAGCCTAAATTGGCCTATTTTTGAGTGCTACATATGTGCATACCATTGCCACTATCTCGTTTTCGGATTTACAAGTGAGTTTTCCGTCTTTCAAAGTCGCTTCTCCAGTGTAAGTATATCCGTTACGAATTTCATCTGCTTTTAATTTTTCAAATGAACAATCGCTCATCGCTGAAAGAATTTTAGAAATTACATTACAATATTCAATATTATGATCAACCTGAAGCAAAGAGCGCAGAAAGACAGACGATATGCAAAATAATCCACATTTCTCCAAAATGCAAATGATGCTCCTTAAATATAGACTGATGCTTGGAATAAAATGTTAGAGATAAGGCGAAATTCGGAGAACACAGACTACAGAGACAGTATTTATGGATCAATTTGATATGGAAAGTAGGCGAAATGGCACTTTCGAATTCACAGCGAAGCTTCTTTTTCTTTTGACCAAAAACAATCGCCACGTTTCTTTTTTTTGCAATAGAGCAAACGATAAACGATTGATTGATAATATATCGGGCGATCTATTCCATTTTATGTTTGATTTAATTAGAACTGTCTCATCATAATATTTTACACACAGTAAGGGACCAAAAATATTCGCACGAAACTTTGCAATACCATATTTAACGACATCGATTTATTACTCTACCCTAGCTACAAGCACCACGACATCGTCGCAACCATGTCAACGGCATCTATCCCCACTTCTTCAAGCACTGTTTCGGATATAAAATCAGATATTATCGTTGGAGAAGAGTTTCCGGGCACATGATGGATGCTTCGATTGGCTACCATCCATTAGACAGGACGAATCGCTTCCTATCTAATTTATATTTTCTCTTTCATAATCCTCCGGCACTGCCACAGCGTGGATAGCAATCGTCAACAAAAAATTTATCCCCTTAATGTAGTCCCTTAATTCGCTGCGGCACGAAATTTTACCTCAAATCTTTTCGGCATTTCATTCGATATTTTTCAGGCGATACTCTTTTTTAATACTCAAATACCTTAACATGTGCACTTCCTTTGAATAATGATTGCTTGTCTTATAATATATTTTAATGGAGTGACTGGGACGGTGTATTATTATATTCATTCATCATTATACAATAAATATGTGTTTCCTTATCGTTTTAACTATAAATGATGTGTTCTTAATACAGAAATCAGGAAAATGTCGTAAATGATTCCGGCGATTGCATATTCCACAAGCTATTTTATGTACTTCGGATGTACCCTTCAGAGGAATACCGAAAGAATTCAGAGCGGCATAGTATATTTCTTATTCTTATTACAAATTACGGAAATCATGTTTCAGACCAAATTCCAACCAACTGATAATTTTTTTAAAAATAAAATGTTAGAATAAAATATTTTATTCATGCCGTAAATGGGGATATTTGTTCCTAGCACGATGAAAAAGAACAATCCAATAAAATTAAATGCAAGTTGGTTTCTGCCGAATTGGATAAAATAACTTTAATATATAACGTACAATGTCTACGAGGTATTTCTAATTGTAAATTTAATTTAGTTTCAAAAATTGAAAAAAAAACAAAAAAAAAGTTCCAGGGTTTTGGCCAGCGAACTTACAAACAATTTTTAAACTTAAGGTAACCGCTTGGGAAACGATATCAGGCAACGACCAAACGTCGAGATCGGAGATGAATTACTCGTTTTAGGACAACAAACAAATGCATAGGATCGATATTAAAAGGAGATGAGACATCAGGGGATATAGACAAGTTCATTCGAACTGGAAATCTCAGAATTTGAATGGATCGACAGCTATAAATTCGTTTAAAGAGAAGATGTGGCTAGTTTACATATGATAAATGGGCTTGTACGCCACGGCAACAGTTGAAAGACCCATTAGAAGAACCAGTAATTAAAATTGTCGGAGTGGCTTAGGTCACATCATTTGTCATTGTCATTATAATGACATTGACATTGTCAAACGCGAGCCGGGAGCAGAGCCGACGAATAGCTGTCGTCCAGAATATCCGTATTTACGGTCCTGCACGTATCGCGATTGGTGCCGTTGCGGTCCAACTGAATAGTGTACAATTAGAAGTGAACGTCTAAGGTGAAACTGGCCCAGAAGTTAGGGGATAGTTTTAAAACAACCTCAATTGAATATACAAGACGGAAAATTGTGAAAACCGTTTAAACATCGTATCATTTTCCATACGTGCCTACACTCACAGAAAATTCCCTAGCTAAGGACCCCAGTGGAATTATTACCAGTCATATAAGGGAATATTTCCCTTATATATCAGGGAATTTTTTCCCTAAAAACAATTCCCTTACATATAAGGGGATTATTCCCTTATATGACTTACAATACGCGGAAGAAGACCAAGAGGAAGACCGAAGCTCAGATGGACGGAATTGATCAAGAAGGACTTCACGGAACTCAAGCTGGCGGAACGACACACGCTGAATCGACTACTATGGCACACGAAGACTAGTTTTCCTGACCCCGTTTAACGTGATAAGAAGAAGCCCATACCATCCCCTTGCTTTCTTATACAGGAAAATAAATGATTTGATTTGATTTGATTTGATGACTGGGAATAATTCCACTGGGGTCCTTAGCTAGGTAATTAACTAGGGAATTTTTGTGAGTGTACGTAATTCAAATGTAATCAATTAGTAATCTGGATTATTTGCTATCTATTTTCAGTGATCTTTGCATACAATATTCCAGATTTTGACCGTATAAAATTCACCTGCTTATTTGGTACGAGAGTAGCCAGCCACATCCACAATGTGTTTCTATGTTTATAGTTAGATAGAGAGAGCACAAGTGAGATAGTACGTAGAACAGAGATAGCGAGGAAGGATGGGAGGAAAAGTGGGAGTGGATCGATAGTTATTTCTCTGTTTATTAGCTAGTAGCAAGGCAAATAAATACACAAGCACATTTTATACGGGCAATAGCTCAAAATATTGTACCATGTACGCAAGAAGGATCTATCCCACTCTACTTTCAAGGAAAAATGGTTTGAACCAGAAATCATGAGAGCCAACTGAAATCTTTGTTGCAAAGTTAGTGAAAAAACATCTTGACAATGGTTATGAACACCGTGCTTAAAAATGACCAAGGCTGTGGAGTTAGAATCTAATTTGCTATTCACCAAACAGAATTCATTGCTTCGTATACCATATGACAGCTTAAACGTAGTAGACCAAATTTTCGGCTCCTTTCGGAAACTAAAACCTCGTTTTAATATTTTATTATGATGAAAGATTTTTTTAAATAGAAAAATATTGTTGAATGAATCTTACCGATCCCAATACGTCGGCAGACTTGGTTCGTGGTATCTGAAAATACGCCGGATTTATTTTGTTCGATATTTGATCTTTGATTTTCTGTTCATCTTTGATCTTTGATCTCACCTTCGTCAACTCGATCGTCGTGTACTTCGGTTTTCGCTTCTTTTCCATGCGCAAAATGTTCTTCCACGACATGACTACGGTCTTTCGAAAGTGGGCGCTGAAAACGACTTGTATTATGTTTCTTTTTTTTCGTTTTTTTGTTTTTCCTAGCAGACTTTTATGTAGTCATGTGATTCACAAACATGAATCATACCTAATACGGTAAAATTGATTTTCTCTTTAAAGTTTAATAGAGATTTGTGTGATTCGATTGTATCTAAATTGGGATTATGTACGACGAAAGAAATTTGTTCACCTGGAAAAGGCATAAACTATCACGTCGCAGCTGAAGTTGAGGTAGTACAGGTAGTGGGCGACGTTATGCACCAACTAAAAGTTCGGAGAATTCCAATTGAAAAGGCCAAAGGCCAAAGATCAAAGATCAAACATACTATTCGGAAATGCGAGTACTCCGAACTGTTGGTGCCCACGAATATCCGTTCGAACATCTCGGTCAGCTTGACGATATAGAATGGAGTGTTCAATAGCACGAAAACCATTGGTACCACCCAGAGAATGGCGAGATTGCCCGATTGTGTGCTGCCTGGAGAGATCAAAGATCAAAGATCAAAGAATGGGAAGTAGTGAAGGAGGGGTGGGGGATTTTGATGAGTAGATCGACGCATACCCTATAGATTCGCATTCGTGCAAATGCACTACCGTTACAATCATGAACGGAACTAAAATGAAGATAAGTCGTTTTTCGTAAGTCGAGCATTTGCGCTTCATTTTCAATCTTTGTGTTAGTTATTTTTTTAACCAATCAATTCAATGAAATCAATGAAATCAATGAATATAAAGAAAAAGTCGAATGAACGAATTGATATGAGTGTTTTCTAATTATCACACGGAAATCGTACATATGAATTCATTATGCATTAATAATTCTTTTTATTTTTATTTTGTATTTGTACAGCTGATCGATTTCCAACTATAACCCAATATGAAAACGAGCTTTATCAGCCTTGCGAAACATATTTGAAATCTGGCTGAATCAAGTATTGCAAACAGAAACAAAACGCGCAATGATGCCCTACCCCTCTTTTCTTGACAGTATATTTTCTAAAAGTGATAGGTGATCTTAAAAATGCGAAATAATTTCGGCAAGAATCTCGTTAAGCTGTCGTTTCACTTATAAAATATAACAGATAATTTAAAACTCGACGAAATCGTATTTTATGTAATCAATTGTTCACGATTTCTAAGTTATCCTTGTAACGCGTTGATTTATTTATTATTATTGAAAGCGACACCCCAAGCTAATTTGAAACTCTCCGCTCTGGCCACACTCTATCGTTTTCTTTGTCTGCAAGAGAGTATTGCCAATGCGGAGAGTGAAATTAGCTTGGGTTGTGCCTTAATAAAATACCCACCTCCGCTCCTCTTTGAGTCTCTTGCCGGACCTGCGCCTGCACGATTCACCGCTCGACTCTCACCGGAGAACGCGCGCTTGGCTCGCGCCATGCGGAAAGCTGGAATCACAAAAATCATTATTTTTCTGTATTTTTATTTATGGATTTAACCGCAACGTTTGAAAAATAAATATGAACTACAATGTCTAAATATGTAGGATTTTTGAGAAATTGGAATGTTTAGCGACAACGATGCTAAATTCTAGCGTATCAAATATTCTTTTCTTAACAAGAAGCAATATTTGATGATTTGTTGGTGGTTTGATAAAACAATCAAGATTACTAAAACATTATGGCCCTCCGCCTTGTATCTTTAAAATTAAAAAAAAAATATCAGTAAAGAAAATTTCATTAAATTATTTTCATTTGAAAACTCACAAACAAGTGCGTTCAGTATGACGACACAGGCGCAAGGTAGCACGTAGCAGAGCAGGGAATCGCCCAATTCGACAAAAATCTGAACTCACAAAATTCTGTTTATTCAATCATAAAGTACAATCATCAGTCTCTTTCAAGGTTCAATTGAGACCGGTTTCTCACCACGATAACAATGATTTTTTTCCAATTAAAATGTTGTTGAATATAGTGTAACCTTGATCAATTTCCGAAATTCCGGAAAAAAACCATAAATGATTGCAGCGATACCTGATAGTTTCCCACACGCGGGGTGCACGACCGCTCTGGAGGATCGCTGGGTTCGAGATTGATGAACTGGAGAAGGTGAATGATGAAAGGGACGGGAACCCACACAAGCATCCAGACCACGCGAGACTCGGAGGCTAACTGAAATTAGTATATTGACCTTTAACATAAATTTATTATCCTTATTATCATTTATTCCTTATTTATTGCTCACAAAATCCTTTATAAAGGGACAGTTAACCCTATACTTTTCAGTGTGTGTAAGCATCATTAAAGGGACAGCTACCCCCTCTACTTTGGTTGTATTCCCGCTAGTGTACCCCGTCGCTACAATTTCAAAACTGAATTCTCGGACTTTAATCGTGATCAGTGACCTCCCGCAGGACTTGGTGTGCCTTGAATACCGGAATTGAATACCATTTACCCTTCCCTTTTTTTGCTTATCAAAAGAAGTCAACATTTTTGAACAAACTTCCCCTTTTCTTGTATGCGGAATTGTCACGTATTTTCGATCTCGGAAGTGATTGTGTGTGGCCATTTTCCGAGAACAAATATGAACTTAATCTAATCTTCGTTCGCTTCAGGGACAGTGTTTATTTGCTCTCGTCGTCAGTATACTGCCTAATGAGGATGTAGATTCTGGAAGACATTTGTCCAGATGTACATATCCCTTGTTGTCAAGTTCCTCCCGATGCATTTCTTCTTCCAAATTACGAGCAACAAATAACTAATTATCTATGGTCTATATTCTCTCGTACCAGAGCAAAAATGCGGAAAACAAATGGGAAATTGCATTGTCTTTACGGTTCACGAGACTTGGTCACTGAGAAGCGATGTCTTAGAGTGGCGAACAGAAGGTAACGAAGTTATGATGCTTTTAAGCTATCATATTTAAAATTCTATAGTATTAATCTGCTGTGGAAATTAAGATTCCGCGGGTAATGTCTACGATCTATTATTAGATGCAGTAGACATTCCTTTGTCATATTTTGGCGGCAGTGGCATGTTCGTGCACTAGAATTATACCATAAGAAAAGATCATATTTAGCCCACATAATAGGGAATTTGCATAAATTCTTGCACAATGATAACTGAGGCAAATGAACTTATATATTAAATAAAATGAATTTGGAAAGAAATTGGAAAAGATAAAAGATCAAAGATCAAAGATCACCTACCCTGACGTTCAGCAGCGGATAGACGAGGGCGATGTAGCGTTCGATGGTCAGCGCTGCCGTAGCCCAGGCGGACACGTATGAGGATGACATGAGAATGTACTCGACGATCACGCACGAGATGTAGTTGGAGTAGTCCACCTGTGAAGTATTCGGATATTTTCATAATGTATTGTTACATGCAATACGCTCGATTAGCTACAGGTCACAGTTTACCTCTCGTTATCAAGATCACTATGTCCAATGTATTATGAAGTATAGCTACTATGATATAAAATTTGCTTATTACGATAGCTTCATGATGTTGATTTTTCATACTCGGAAATGGATAATACTCCATAAGCTACATATATCGCTGACTAACCATAGCGGATTTTTTTACAATCTTTGCGTTTTTCTCAATCCCCCCATTTCTTCAGTGGGATATATGCCAGTCTTGGGAAGCGAGGTCCATTTTGTGTCCATATCTCGTAATCAGCGATCAACTTCTCATAAACGAGCGCAAACAAAAGTGCGCCAATGGCACAGAACAACTTCCTTATCGTAATTGCTTCGACTAACGAGATTAGTTGTACTCGAGTATTTTACATTTCATAAATCACCTTAGAGGTGTAAGATAAATTTTCATTTTAATCATTCCATTTTATGTAATTTTAGGATCCCCGCTTTACATTTTGGCGAGAGAACTTGCTATCGGAAATACTGCCTCCGGACGAAAACAATTTAAAAAAATATGAACCTGCCCATCAGAGATACTGCAGAGCAGAGCAAAAATATTGTTTTCATACCTTTTGAAAAATAATATCCTCATTAAATCTAATGATTGTTTAGACCGTATTGTCTGCTCACCAAATTATAAGCAAAATATGAAATAGTTAAACATGCAAATGTACTCATAAAATAGATATTAATGAAAAAAAAAAAAAAAAAAAAGCCGGGCCAAAAACCGGGAATGAGCGGTATGGCTAAAGCGAAAACAATGCAGCTCGGGTTACGGTAGTTGTCTAATAATATATCACGTAGTTGATCATCTGATCTTCTTCACATGTGTTATGCAAAATTGGTCGGGCCATATACCAATACACCTACAAAGCACCAACAGACTTTCGTAAATCCGATACGATAACACCATCATAAAATATCGTGTCACTTGTATTATATGTAGTTAGTGGCTTTTCATATCCAAATTATCATAAATTCTGTACACAAAAAAGCGTGGCAAATGACATATGTATCAAACCATCGTCTCTGAACTTACATCATAAGAGGCTATTTCGGTCGTTCGAAGAACGAGGCCTTTTTTCGTAATAATATACAATCTTCTTGCTTGCGTAACAACCCCCAAATTAAGTGCGGACCTAATTTTGGGTGATATTATATACCTTTAGTAGTATCAGCACCACTCCGAATAGAAAAAGACTATCCGCTGACGTCATCACTATCAAGTATTGATTTGCCGGCATCTGAAATTTAATTATATAATTTTTAGCGCCATGAACGTTGATTCATCATACTGCTATTCGAAGGCAAATTTGAGTTTGCCGCTGCTGTTTTGCTTGCAAAGACACCGTTAAATTATAAATATTTGAAGCACATGATATTTGTGGCAGTCAAGTAATTTGGTTATAATCGAATAATTTTCCCAGAAGGATGTTGACCGTTGAAAAGAGGTTTGTGATCTCGTTAAAAAGGGGCCTTCTCAGAAGTAGCAAGAGCACTTGATATTAGGGATGGGCAGGAGATTTTCCGTCCCGAAATTCAGATTTTTTCCCAAGAAATACAGGAGATTATGTTTGAAAAATACATGAAAAATGTGTTTAACAAATCATGCAAATATTCATAACTAACGCTTGAAATTACAGTTGACAAACAAGTCTGACCGGACTCCTTATTTTTTCTTGTTCCACTGTCTCAATTTTAGGATTGTATTCAATTGACGCTATCCAAACCAATTTTGAACACACGCCTTTTCTAAGGTTTGATGTGTTTAATTTAGGAAGCTGAATTGATTTTCATTGTTGTTACCATCTTTTCTTGAATGGTGCAATCCAGATTCGTGTTGAAATAAACAAAGCAAATGCTCTTGGAAAGATAACTCTTGAATTTCCAAAATTTCCCGGGGTTTTTGTGCCAGAAAATTTCCTCCCCGAAATATTCCCCGTCCTTTATCCCCCCCCCCATCCCTGCCCTTTATCTACTTCCGCGAACTCTCCAGAACTCTATAATTATGAGAGGTCTTCATCTGTTTTCGACAACAAACTGGCCATTGTTCGTTAAAGTCAGAGAAAATTGCGTTGGTGGACTAGCTTAAAAGGCAACAGCCTGGACAGCCTACGCAACGATGGCGAGATGAAGTGAGAAGAGTTATTGAATAGTTCTGGTGATCTATGCCTATGAATGATGCTAATCGCATCATTACCCATCTGACTTAAGTGAGATGAATGAATTTGGACTTGAATTTGGACTAGCATATTAGGAATTAGGATGACTAAACGGGTGTGGCATTGAACAAATCTTTATGACACCTTTATCCCAGAAAAGTCATCTGGTATTTCCAAACTAGCAGTCTACTTAAATCACCGACTAGTAGTTTACTGCAAGTTTACTACAAGTGAAAGCAAATTTTGTCGAAATGCATTACAGTATCATACGCCACTCGCAGTAAACTTACGTCTAACCAGAAGTGCACTTACAGTGTGAATGAAAAGTATACTACTAGTTTTGAAATACCAGAATCCGCGCTAACCATGGTAGCAGTTGCGAATAGATCAGCATAGTGGCCAATAGAATTTCAATGTAATTCACGGAAATCCACATTCCTCCACGGTTATTTGGTCAGCTAAATAGTTAATCGAGAAGATGTCACAGCAGATTAGCCTCTTCTATGCTTGTTTTCGTGTGTTGTTTGCTCAAAAACCCATATGTGCATCCTATGGCAATCACCATGCTAGTAATATGGCTAATTAGGCAAAGATGCATACGTGATGCTATTAATCTTTGGAATATTACAGGGCAATGTGTCTATCCCTAACGTTCTTTTGCACCAATACCACGAACACATTGGTCTCGTCTGTAAACAAAGATAAATATTTTTATTGTGCGTGTCTGTGAACTATTAAACGTTGCAAATTCGTCATTGATGGCAACTTAAGGGCACATCCCGAGCTAATTTTATTGTCCGCTCTGGCAACACTATCTCGCAAACAAGGAAAACGAGAGAGTGTTGCCACTGGATTCACTGAATGTGTTCACTGAATGTGGTCAGAAAATAAATGACAATTCATAGTTCTCTTTGGGTTATGAAGGCTAAAACGACTGCTCAACATTGCAACTCGTAATCCTTATTGGAAGAACGCGAGGCTTGCTGTTCTACATATACTAGATTCGATAGGCTAAACGCGTGACCTTTGTTGTGCTGTGGTTAGCTGGCAACGCTCGGAATCGTGCAACGCTAGTTCGAATCCCCTTTTTTAAATCATATTTGAAAATTTCCGACTTTGCCTGATTATGCAATGAACTTGCAGCTAAACATCATAGTTCCATTAATTCAGGAAAATGATAAAACGATAAAAGATTATCCTTGACAAAAAGATCTTTTCCCCTCTCTTTTTCCAAGAATATTTGCCGTTTATTGTGTTCTTTGGTTTTTTTTGCAGGAGCAAAATAATTCCTTCCCTTGATGCGTTCAATTAAAGGAAAAAATATTATTAGCATTGTTATTTGATTTGATTTTTTGAAAAAAATGAACAAATTATAAACAACACTTACATATCGCAATCGGGAGTTGAATATGGTTATCAGCGAGATCACATTGCCGATCAAACCGACCTAATTTTAAAATTGATTAAATTATTTAAAAAAATAATTTAGATATAAATATTACATTAAGTAATGAACTCAATCAATCAATCAATCAATCAATCAATCATGTCTTTCTAAATTTAGTCTAATTTAGCCTTTCTAAGCAACTCATATTAAGTGAATGAAAATTTTCAATATTAAGAACTCGTTCGTCCCTAATGTGTAAAGTGCTAAGATTTAATGCATAAATCAATTCTAACATCGTTCAAAGTCACACGATTTAAGTGAATGTGCAAGACTTCGTCAACGAACAGATTTTGGCTACTAGATATTCAATAATAGAAATATATGTATTTATTTAATTATATATTGTAAAATTACCGTAATGATCACGGGAAGAACGTAGAGGTACTCCAGTGTGCCTAACTCGGAATCACCCTAAAATTAATCTTGTTAATTAAAAGAAAAAAAAATAAAATTGTTAAATTTTATCACATTTGTTTTGTTTAAAGTCACACCGTATTGTTACCTTCCGCTTTGGCGATACTCTCTCGCAGAAATTGAAAGCGAGAGAGTGTTGCCAGAGTGGGGAGTAGAATTAGCACGGGTATGCCTTTAAAGAACAACTACTCCAATCATCGAAACAGCTATGAACAAAAGGTTTTGGACAAGTGCTATTATGTCGAAAGCAACCAAATAGACGCAACAAAGTTTCTGTCGAAAACACGAATCTGTCTATAATTCAGCGTATTAGACATGCTCTCTAAACTCCGCCCACTAATACATATTCGAAATCCCCGAGGGATCGGCAAAAATATGAACTTTCCTAACGGAAAAAATAAGAGGGATTGACAAGCAGTAATTATAGGAAGTTAAATATGAAGCTGCATTCTTACGTACGGCCCAGAATTAAGTTTACACAAGAAAATTCGTGAATGAAATGCAAGCGAGGAGAATATATATTAGCAAATCTAAAGTATTTTTGCAAACTAAATGAGCTTATTATTTGCCGCATAGATGCAAGAGTAAACGGTTCCAAAGCCCATCTTCGATACTATTGCCACACGCCCATTCGTTAATATGCAATAATAACAATGAATATCATTTATTATTGTAGCCGAGGCAGCCTTGAAAGCAGACTAAGCATAATTTGAAAAAAAATGATGTCACTTCCCAATGTAACATTTAAAATTGGAAAACGCGAAAGTTTATGAAAACCTCTAACAATTAGCATATTAGAAAGGACCAGTAATATGCAAAAAGTTCTAGAAAAAGTTCTCGTCTTTCACTTGTTGCAGTGGTGAAAGCGCGGATTTGAAATCCAGCAGTCGCGGGTTCGATACATATTGCTTTGATTATCTTCAAGCGGTTATGGTGATTCGTGATTCTAACAAAAAAAAACGTTCAAAACGCCAAAAGCCATGGTGCGAGCATGCGGGCAAATAGTTGGGAGAGGCAGATTTGGATTGTAAATGAGAAAAATAGGCCGAGTTGTTTTCGTGGAATGACAATCAGAGCAACACACGTACGTGTGTGCTACATTCTTATTCTGTAATGTATTTTCGCGGCTCTCGCAAAGGAGAAAATCCAGAGGAGAAAGGAGACAATCGAAGAAAACAACGGCTTTCGTGGTGCACAACAATTATACGAAAAGTAGCCGCTAAATTCGCTCACAATGGAACATGAATATTGAGCGAGAAAAAGTCTGCATACAATGTATACTCTCCCGTGGAAAAAGACGCTATAACGTAGAAAAAAAGCGAGAAAGTATTGCCGGAGCGGAGTTTTAGATTAGCTTGGAGTGTGCCTTTAACTGTTTACACTTTTTATTCGTTATGATTTTGATACTTTGTACTAACAGGAAAACGCCCCTCCTTTCTACATGATCTCCTCACAATCAGTACACGCTAATTTATGGGAAATGCGGAGTGCATTCAAATTCCAGTTTTTTTCTTGCGTTCCATATTTTGATTGTTTTGCGTTCGTTCAAGCAGAAACTGCACAGTTGAGACTTGAGGCAAACATCCATATATATATAATTCTGCTTGTCCTACTTGTCCTTGCAGATTCTAGTGCAGAAGTCATAATAGGCATTCATTTAGTCTATGAAAGTCAAGACAGAACCGTGTCTGGCAAGTTTCAAAACACGAACTGAACCACGAAAATCGTGTTTGTTTCTATAGGCGTCACGAGGACAAGATTATATTAGGATTAAGTGGAAATGTTACGGCGGAAATCGGTGACTAAGAATTATGGCTATGGAATTATCCCGGATATCAGGAGATACCAAGCACTAGGAAAATAAAATACATTCGGGGAGAAATAACAGATCACTTCTATACTACACTTTTTCTGTTTTTTTTTATTTATTTATCCAACCGGATTAGTAATAACGATAAGGCAAACTATGTTTAAGGGGATCGTGAAAGATTTGACGAAGGGGAACATAGACATAGCCTAACTGGAAAATCTCTAGCTCTGAAGATATTTTTTCAAATATATTTGGCAGCGCATCATATGTGAGTTGTCTACACCCCCTCATGTTCTGTTATTTTGTTCGTAAGCTAAGTATTTGCAGAATGTACTACATATTTTCGAATTTTATATTATGTTTTTAATTATTTATACCCTTAGTGGTGGAGTTCCGCGAATATTTTCGTGAAACAACTATTAAGACAGAAAGAAAGCAAAAATTATTCTGCATATCATGGATTGCCTGCACTATCCAGCATGATGAATGAATCATTCTTGATAGTTCAGGCAAAGGCGCGATCCTTTGAATATTGGGATGTTCGGCGATAAGTTTCGAACATAAGACGTTACGATAACTAGCCCGCACTTTTACCACTGCGCCGAAGTGATTGATGAATGGCCATGATAATTTTTTGCAAATCTCTTCTACTTTATGTTAGCAATATGGTATTTCATAGATATTCGCTCGCCTAACTGATAAATAACACCTACCGTAGGGTCGTACAGCGTTCCTAGATCGTAGTCGGTGATATTCATCTGCTCGAGAGTGGACAGATCCAGTATCTCTATGCCCTCCATGATATAAATATCTATGGGTGGTATACGCAATTATATTCCCGTTCTCTGATCCCAGCAGCTGGTTATTGTCTGTAAAAGAAGCCAGAATATAACGACGGACAACAATATTTGAGTAAATTAACTCGCCACGCCACATATACAACGCAAAGATAATTGTAGAAATAGAATTTGGAACGGACAAAATAACACAAATGATGTTTGGGGACTCGCCAGGAAATTCAGAACTGGCGAAACTCATGAAAGTAATAGAATTTGTGCGAAACGAACGAGTTTGGGGCCATGATGAAATGCAGATTTAAGTTATGCACGGAAGGCGCTTGCAAGTTCTCTTTTTCCGGTGCAAAAAAAAGTAGGCAAAAGTCGAATATCTTAGAAATAGTAACCAGCAAGTGATCAGATTATGAATTAAAAATGATGATTGTTTACCAATGAAATTGATACAAGACCAGCAAATTTGCATACATAAACTCAACTAAATTAAATGTGTCGATGATGGATTTATTTGGTGGCTTTGCACGAGTAAATTAAGAGGAATAAGACACTTTATTATGTACGAAAAGTTTTCCAAAAATAGACTTAGAATTGTTCGAGAACAGTGCCGTGCACTATGTTACCTCATGGGATTGTATGATTCTAGTAATATGCAGATACAAAATAAGAATACGTCAATTTGTCAGTTTAAAATAGCAATGAACAAGCGTTTTGTTCTGAATATTTTATAGTATCACAAGAAAAAAGTTTAGCGATTCTTGGTTTATCGTCGTCCTATAAATGTCATTAACTAAAAAAGAAAGAAAGATAGGCGATGACGTGTCGGCGATGATAATGTTCTATGAGAAACGATGATGAGCACGAGAAAATCGAGATCAAGCACATTATTTCATAACAATATTTCTAGATTTTTCAGAAAACGACAAAAATAGAGGACACACTTCAATCAACTGTCCGTAACAAGCATTGACATCGGTCTTTCGATCTCACACACTATTTCTCTGAATGCAGGAAGCATGTACAGCCGTTAAGTTCATAAATTATTCATAAGACATTGCCTGGCAATAACCCATTTTTTTCGCACTTTAAAGACTTGATCGGCAGTTAAACGTAAATGTATTAAAGTCAATGTCTGAGGCTTTGAAGTGCTCGGAAGGCATATGTGTTTACGTCGACTCATGTAGATTTATGGACAGTCCAATTGGAGAAACAAGGAAGAAGAACCAACGTCTTGCGTTTCGCACGTAATAATATAAGACACCCAGCGGCATTCGTCCGTATTGTAGCAGGAGATTGTTAAAAGTACACCTGAGCTAATTCGAAACTCTCCACTCTGGCAATGCTCCCTCGTAGACAAAGAAAGCAGAGAGCATTACCAGAGTTTCAAATCAGGACTGTCTTTCCTTGTTAAAATTAATAAATGTTGACGGATCGTGCGTGATTTGACCTGTTTCCATGATCACGTATCGGCTCAAAGACCAGTGACGAATTTCGTACAACAAGGAAGGGCAAGGGATTTTCGAGTGGATTTACGGGAAAGTACTCATTTCATCTGCGGTATAATTAGAAAGACCAAAGAAAAAATAGACTTAACAAACTGATTGTCAGACGCATACGTACTCTGAATTAATTATAACAGCGAAAAAATAATCTAGAACTTTGGTAGTCTGGGTAAAAATAGCTGGATAAAGGAATTAAAAGCATATAAGGACAAGAAAAGGACCAGACGAATACAAAATGAGGTGTTCAAAATTCACGAAAAGACTAAAATATACAGAGGGGAGAGATGGAAATACAACGATCGTCACGCTGGTTCCATTATAGGAGATGGTGCACGAAAGTCGGAAAATGAACTATCGTGCTTATGATGAAAACTTTTATTCTTTTTATACAGCGAAAAGTCTGATTAGTACTCGACTGTGTATGATTGCTAACATCACCTTTGCTTAGTTAACGTTCGTATCGTCTTCCTTTGTTAGATTATTACGAGAAAAGTAAGAAAAATAAAACTTTCTGTTTGTTTGTCCGCTTCATGTCTGCGACCTAGAAGAAATAAGAGCAAAGGGAAAAGCGGAAGGATTTTTTGTTTGGATGGTCTTGGCTACATGAGATATGTCTCATTCTCGCCGAGTACAAAATTGATAGATAAATGACTAACAAAGTTGAATAAGTAATGGATTATTGAAATGTCAAGCATAGTAAAGAAGATTGCACAGTAGAGGCTTCTATCCACATCACATAATACAGTAAAATGATTACGATAGAAATGATTAATGTGCTGTTACATATGCGTGACGAATGCATGTCCACATCCATTTTTAAGTGAGTAGGATGGACTTGCACGTGCGCACGTCACGCTAATCTAACATCGGATATGATAGACCGCTTTCACAGATTGATGGATACTCTTGAACCACCTTCGCAAGCGGCTTGCTTGTCAACAATTTTTCTCCCAGCAGGACACAGTGCCATGAGTGAAACCACAGTGCTTTTGCAAGGCCACTCCGCGGAGGGTGACACAGGGACCGCGCGGGGCAAAATTTCCAGAGAGCCCAACAGATAGAGGATAACGATGACCGAGCGCCCTCTTGTTACCATGTTTTGTAATGCATCGTTGCATTTGCCTTACCTGCCTACGCCGTAACCCCCTCCGCTGCGTCTCCGTCGTTACGGCGGAGGTGAAGGCGTAGGCACGTAAGGCAAATGTAAGGATGCATAATAAGCAACAGCTGAAAGGCTCCCAGAGCAAGTTCTACAATGCCACCAGCACAACATGACAAAATTAAAAATATTGACAGATGTTTGAACACTTAATAGTGCTTCGTGGTATACGCATAAATACGATACAACCTTGGTAGAGAGGTTATTGCAAAAACAATTTTTTAAAATGTCGATGATAATCTATGAGCTCCATGTTAAATTCATTGTTTTTTGTCAGTTTCTTTCCTGTTCATTCGAGTCACCGGTTTGATCTACTATAAATGCCTTCCCATCTCAAATATCGATTGCTACAGAGAAGGCAAACTGAAAAGGGGGTATGGTGTGAGGATGCACTTTTCGATCATTTTCAATCCAACACACCCTCTACCATATGGTTCAGTAAATACTCTCGCCATATTGACCATGCGTTCCACACATGAAATCCCCTTAACGATTCATTGGGTACTGGGTACCAATCAGGAATTAATCATACCCTACAATAGGGATTATTTCCTTACAGTAGGGATATTATATGAGTGTGGGTGCACTTCAGAGAAGAACCTACTTTAAGTAATAGACAAATAAGAATGTAGGCAATTAAAGACGTAACCATATTTGACAAGGGGATTTGTAGCCAAAGACTGGTAGAAGACCAAAGACTGGTAGAAGATCACTTCACTGTCACATTCATTGGTAACTTACTGGTTACTTCAAACACAATGCACAATCATCATAATACTATTTATTAACGGCACTAGGTCGTATGAGAACTATTCTCATGTCAGAGAAGTGATAATGACAAGACAAGACAAGTATCATGTCGGTTCGACCTAGTACCCTATTAGCATACAGACTATAAATTGTCCCCAGCCTGTCAGAGGATCAAAGACAAGAGTAAATATGACTGTGAGTGGCCAGACACGGAATTAAACGCGTCCGTCGATAACAAAACTCAGTTTCATCAATTCACAGTCATCGATGAAAAGGGTGGCAGACTGTATTTTCTGAGCATAATTTATGTGCGAAAAGAGCGCATAAAATTTGAAGAGGGGACGAAGACAAAGCTTCGAAGCGAATTCACTTTAAGTGTGGGGTAATACGGAATTGATGGAGTCTGAGGCAGGAAAGTCACACGTGCTTTAAGAATTAAATGGGGGAACTCTTTGATGGCTTGAAATTTGGGGTGGGCGGCGTAATCTTACGATTGTCAATAACATTTTTGCACTTTCAGAGTTATAAGCATGTGAGAAAAATGTTCTTTAAAGACACACTGCGGATAATTTGAAACACTCCGCTCTGGTCACACTCTCTCGCTTTCTTTGTCTACGAGAGAGCGTTGTCAATGCGGAGAGTAAAACTATCTCGCGCGTGACTTTAAGGAGTGCCGCTTGCTAACTTTGCACTACTGTCATGTAGTTTTCATATCAGGAACACGCTACTGGCTTCTCATTACCGAAAATATCTGTTAATATTTAAAAATATTATAATTTAACGTGATTGTGACAATATGAATGTCGATGTAGTTTAAGAAAAAAAGAGGTCGGTATTTTAGAGTGCCTTGATAATGTTGCGGTCCATCACTATAAGTGTACTATCTTGCGTTTTATTTTTGCTTCGTTCGCCCAAGAAAGAAGGCTCGATTCAGCACTCTATGACTCATCGTGGTGAAGAAAAAAAAACTTCGGTTGTTTGGCACTCTGTACAAGGTAACATAAATAAATTTAAAAATTGGTATGGATAGCTCAAATTCGTTAAGTGTGGTTTTTCAAGTCGAACAAAATACAGTACCGTTCGTGTAAGGGATCCCCCGGTATATCACGGGTGTTCCCCGTATCTCAACGACATTTCCTCGACTTGAAGCAGTATGCTTTCTCATGATTTTAGAATACCCCGAATTCCTCGAGTTTTTGCATTTCCATCCAAGTGCAAATGTTTGTGATTTTCTCCAGAAATATCAGTTTACGATAAATTCATACCAAAGCATTTGCGAATATCAAGACTTTTTCCGGTGGAAATCACAAAAATTTGCACATGAATAGAATTGTATTCTATAATAATCAAAGAAAATTTTGTATAGGGGTTGTCAACACGAGCAAATCGAAAATCATGGTAAAATGTTTCCATATTGTTTCGCGACCAGGAAATGAAATGAAATGGTTTCCGGGGTTCCTCGTCTCGAAAAACAAATTTCGTAAAATCAATTAACTTATATAAGTTGACAAGAATGGTAAATGACAACAGCTTGTGTGTGTGGAGGCAATGTGGGCTGTTCACATAAATAGCGAGCCTTTAATGTGACATGCTGACGACAAGGCTAAAACGGAGAACTCAGTCTTATGCCGTATGCAATTTCTACTGTACTCTGTCAGAATAAGATCACGATGAAATAATGCTGTCGTTCTGCCCCCTTCAGAGGAATAGCCCAAGTTAATCTTAAGCTTTTCGAACTCTCGTGATGAAGACCGAGCAGTGTCAGAGGACACTAGTTCGGAGGTGAATCGTGGATTGAGAAGCGACTGGATGAGAACTATTTACATACCAGAGACAAGCCGCACTGAATAGACAAAGTTTATCAGAGCATTGTGTTATAATTATTTTGGTCTGCTAAGTACCGCTATAGCAAACAATTCAGAATATCTGCTTGTTATTTGGTATGTTCAAAAAAGGAATAAGAAAATACGGTAGAAAATACGCGTGTAAGAATTGTGCTTTTCAAAGAAAGATTGTGTTCGAAATGGGACAAGATGTCGACGTGACGTAAAGTTAACACAACAAAAACTAAGTTGGCAGATGGTATCCTTGTATTTCAAAAGGCACCTTTCACTACGAAAAGGCAGGTGGTTGATTTAGACACTGCCTGTCAGTGAATACCCACGCTAACTTTCAGTTCCAGACAAATTTTCAGACAAAGAAACCAGAACAAAGTGTGCCCTAGAGCGGAATGAGCAGCTAGGGTATTCCTTAACTAAGTGTCAGCACAAGAAAAAGATGTGATTTTCAAAGTTTTTTAAAAGTAAAAAGTAACGGTAAATCACGCTATACAATGCGCTTGAAGTCCTGCTAGGCCAGTGATTAGTGGTTTTTAGAAAATTCAGTGAAAATGAGTAAGACTTTAAGTGAGCGCTGATCATTCCACCTTTTAAATCGCCTACACGTGCGTTTATATTCAAAATCAGTCATGCGTGCACTTCTATGAAAAACTTAATATGGAGCAATTGGGGTGAAACAAATTCTAGAAACAAAACCTCGATGGAAATTCCGCTACCAGTTGTGAAATACAATAGTAATAGTTGTATGCAGATTAGCCGACCAAATATCAACGCTTGGAACATGCACTGCGCGCTAACAAGGGGTCTCTTTCAGCTTAAGGTGGCGAAAAGTGACGATTTATAGCTCATTTGAAAGCCCTTTCTCTGTAGAATAAGAATGTATGTTTAAAAAATCCGAAACGGCTCTGTACATGGATTTAAAAAATCCAAAGCTTGAGCAATTTCTGCCTTGAAATTCCTGTGTAATGGCAGTTGAATTGCCGTACAATGATGGGCTACTTCTCCGCGCTCTCCCTCCGAGCTAGTTGTGGCGCAGTGGCAAAGATGTCTCTTACAATTTTTGCGCTGCGGGTTCGATCCCCACCGATGCGACATGTTTTGCACTATTTTTACACTTGTCTTTTTATGATCATTTTTTTAAAATTTCCCAATATGCTTACTGGTATCCATGCATCTGTCTGAAAGTTTGTCAGTGTTGATTGAAAGATTCAACGTACATATTTCAGAAATCTCGATGAAACAAAGAACAACACTCAAAGATTTGAATAACAAACGAGTAAATCAATCAATAATTTTATAGTCTGATCTACTCTTCTGTACAATACAAAAACTGTAAAAAAGACAAGTGTAAAAATAGAGCAAAACATGTCGCATCGGTGGGGATCGAACCCGCAGCGCAAAAATTGTAAGAGACATCTTTACCACTGCGCCACCACTAGCTCGGAGGGAGAGCGCGGAGAAGTAGCCCATCATTGTACGGCAATTCAACTGCCATTAGACAGGAAATTCAAGGCATAAATTGCTCAAACTTTGAATTTTTCTAAATCCGTGTACAGAGCCGTTTCGGATTTTTTAAACATACATTCATATTCTACAGAGAAAGGGCTTTCAAATAAGCTATAAATCGTCACTTTTGGCCACCTTAAGCTGAAAGAGACTCCTTGTAAGAGTAAATCACATCACTTCGACTTTGCGCACTGTTCCGGTTTTCCGAAGCTTGATTAGCGAGCCACTAAGGATCATGCAAGGCGAAAATTCGAGGTGCTACTGATGCGTTGAAAATTTGAGAATTTTTCGATTACCAAAACTTTTGTGAAAATTCGTTTACACTGTTTACATACGGATGTTTTCGTCACATGTCACATGCCAGACTTCTCGAATTGAAGTCAGGTATAGGGTTAGATGAGTTGTAAAGATCAACGATACTGGAAAATATACAGAAAACAATTAAATAGTGCTTCGAATAATCGTTCAATTACAGCATCCTATAATATTGTTTTCACTTAAAATACTCGGAAATGTTTCCAAAATAGCGACAAAAATACGAAAAAAGCTTTAACACTTTTAATTCGCAGAGGTCTGTTTTTCCTAATATTGCACTGCTACATTCCATTCAAAAACAAAAAAAATAAATAAAAAAATGTATATATAATATAATACTATAAATAAGGAAGGGACGGGATAAATTTTCAGTGAGGCATGAACAGGTAAGTGCTTTCAATGTTACGAATTGCTGATCGTACCGAGATGTACCGAACTAACTATACAGTAGATATATTATGAAGCTCTTAAAGCGCTGTTCGTCACCGACAACTAAGGTGCAGGATACGTACACAGAATTCGTCAAAACTTCATACTGTAATCGGTCTATTTTATTATGTCATGGCGCAAACACTGTTCATTTACGGGCTATAGTGCATCCGGATGTGTTGTTGTTCTAGACTACTGATAGCGTTAGCCAGTCTGCCACCATGTAATAAGCACACTAATGGACATAAGTACCGAAGTGCGCCCGTTCGAGCTTGTCTAAGCCGATTTCACACTCTTCAACGGAGGCCAACACTGTGCATGCGGTACGATACCAGTCGAAAACATGTTTTCGCACATATTACTTTCAATCGTGGTATTTTCAAAAAAGGGGAGTATTGAAGGGGCACGGTGAGGTTAATACAATGATCGGGAAAATTCAATGTTCAACAACATCATAAATGATATTATATTGTCAGTTAAAGTAGCGGAATATCATGACAAGGAAGAAGAAAGAGTCAAAGAGCGTCCCTTGTGGCACTTATGGTCATCAAGAGCAAAAGGACAATGATGAAAACAAAGTAAGTCTATTCTATGCTGAAAACAACTACCGCCTTCAAGAGAGAAAAATGGCAAACAGGAAGCAGGAGACAATTCATGAATACATGAGTTACGTACAGTACAAGTTCGGTTTGAAATGCGAGTAATTTCATCTCGCGGAACACAATCATATGTGATATTCACAATATAATTTACCATCCTGATATAGTAAGCAAGGGGTACGATAAGGTTAGAGCGCCGATAATCGACGTAGGATATGCTGGATATAGAAAAATGAGCAGCTTTGCAAAACAACCAGAGATGGTGAGAGCAGAGTGCGTTTATTCGTGTCAAAAAGTGTACAAAATCAAATTTACATCCTTGTTTTTCCGGCAATTCTTAGAAGTCTTTTACAAGAACCTCAATGAAAACACAAGAGCGAGGAAAAACTAATGAGTGCATCAAAGAACAACATAATTGGTTCAATTGGAAGTGAAATTTGCGTAATCTTGCAAAAAAAAGATTGAGTGTGACGGAAAACTACGGCTAAACAGTGACATAGAATCAACAAAATGTTTTATATTTTGTTAACGGAGCACTTGAATTTACCGAGAAGACTTAATTCATGTTTTTATAAAGCACATCACTTTTTCAGAATCAAAAGTATATTGTAAAAGAAAGCCTCATAATTATCACGGATTTCTTCTTTATTACGGATTTCCTCTCAACTTGTTTTCACTGTAATTTGACTTGTTCCGACGTCTCGCCAAGCCTCTTTTCCCGAATTTCAGACTTGATGCGGTTCTTATTAGCCAACACCTATGAGCAAGTAAGATACTCGAAATCTTTGCATCACCACTGTAACTTCAAGTGTGTTTTCACTGCAATTCCGGGAAATATTAATCCGGCACGTCAACAACCTTTCGCAGATTATGTTAGGAAAATGTGGTGTGCAAGCGACAAAACCCGCACACCTTGTGTTCAAAGATCTGATAGAGATCTTAAAGAGATCCCAGCTCAAGGTTACTTCGTCTGCTCTCACGGAGGCAACGAACAAAATAATATTTAAAAAAAAAGAACTACGGGTGTGGAAAATGCAACCTTATCTTATAATTAGATAATCTAAAAAGATCAAGAGATGAAGCACTTCTAATAAATGATCGCGAATTTTTCAAACCAAACTAATTTCTATTCACAGGTGATCGTAGACGATTTAGCAATAATAAGTCAGCGAGTGGCTTAGAGCGTTCGCTCAAAGCATAGCAAATTATTTTAAGGATTACTGTAGCTATCTAGTAGAGGAGCAATGTGCTAATGGAAGAAAATTGCTAAAAGACATGGGGAAAGGCTTGTGTTTCAGAGAGCTGTCATGCACAGACTACAGCCACGGCACCGATACGGGTCTTATAATTCGGATAGAATAGGCGAAGGTTGAGAAGTCTAATATTTGACTTTAAATATGAAATGATAAGGTCCGTACAAGCGAATTTTCAACAGATGAGGCCAAAAACAGAAGCACTTCCCTCCTTGCACTCGAACACTTTGTACTTGTTGAAACACCCTTGCGGTGCACGATAAATAAATAAAATAAAGCAAATATTCAACATTGTTGACTCAACAATAAATAATAAGGTATAGTGATACTGATTATTATTTAAAAAAATAATATTTTTAATGGCAGGAGCATTTCTAAATGGGCGAGTAAATAGGGCGTGAATAATGCACACGTGGACCATTCATAATAGACAGGCGAATGCTGTTTTGAGCTTTTCGATGCATCAGACATCCCTGCCTTTTGAGCGTGCGACCAGCGATAAAGACATGAACAAACGAAAAATATGAGAATAAAGCGGTGATCATGACTTCAGAATGACTCTAGTGTTTAGAAAAAGGAAAGTCAAATGTGACAAGAGGATTGGGGAGGGTGTGGCTGGGGAAGAATCTCCGTTCGGGATATCTTGGCAATGCATAGTGTTTGTTAGCATGGAGCGATGGGTGAGGCTTCAGGAAAACTGTGAAGAGGAACGGTCGTTGAAGAGAATAATGAAAATCAAAGACCGAAGATCAGAATGGCGATAACGACGCGGAATAGGCCGGCGCAAAAAAGATAAAATTATAGAAATACTAAACTAGCTAGAAAAGTGACCACTTAATGCATTCAATTAGGACATCAACGATTTGAATAGTCTAGATGAATGGAGGAACTGAAAAAGAATGAAAACTGCAAGTACGGGCGAATTCGATATGAATGGGAAAGGTATACACATTGAGGGTACCCTTTTATGATTCATGATTATGGACCCCAAGCTAATTTGAAACTGGCCACTGTGGCCACGCTCTCTCGCTTTCTTTGTCTACGAGAGAAAAAAAAGAAAGACATCACTGCCACTTAGAATAAATTAGACGAATTAAAAGTTAGAAGCACGACCCTTTTGTTTATCGTACATGTAAAAATCATTGTATCATGAACGGTGTGAATGAACCGGAACGGACCAGGCCGATCAAGATTTTGAGCGAGCGATAATGAGCGAATCGAAATTTTTTTTTTCGAATCGTTTTCGTAATTTCTCTTTGTTTTCATTGTTTTTCTCTTATTCGAATCTACTATATTAAAATAAATTAAGCCAAAATATTGCCATTTAACAAAAATCATTGCTTGGACGTTGAATAAACTGTTCCGATCATACGCTGAATAATTAGGTCAATTTTGGTTCCCCCCCCCAAACATCCCGTTCCAAAACGTCCCATTCCAAAACGTCCCGTTCCAAAACGTCCGTGTTCCAAAACGTCCCGTTCCAAAACGTCCCGTTCCAAAACATCCCGTTCCAAAACGTCCGTGTTCCAAAACGTCCGTGTTCCAAAACGTCCGTGTTCCAAAACGTCCGTGTTCCAAAACGTCCGTGTTCCAAAACGTCCGTGTTCCAAAACGTCCGTGTTCCAAAACGTCCGTGTTCCAAAACGTCCGTGTTCCAAAACGTCCGTGTTCCAAAACGTCCGTATTCCAAAACGTTCCGTTCCAAAATGTCCCGTTCCAAAACGGCCGTGTTCCAAAACGGCCGTTCCAAAATGTCGTACTGCCACCAAATCGCACTCATCCAATCGGTTCTTATTCATCCGACCTAGTGCCTTTTCAGGCCATCCTCCCAAATTTCGTATTTGTCTGTAAAATTTATTTCCTTTCTAGGAATGCTATTGCCGTCACACACGGAATTGACCTTAGCGCACTTCCTTCACACCCTTCTCTGTAGACATTGTTTTGCTTTATCTCCCTGACGCTAAAAATACAGTGAATCTATTGGAAAATCTCGCTTGTGCAAGTGTAAAATGGAAAACAGTGGCCGAAATATAGCGGCAGTGATGTTTTTATTGCATGCTCACTCTTCTTTTTACGTTTTTGTAGTTCCTCATCAATCTGTTAGATTTATTTATATACATATAATGTACCATGTTCTTGTGAAACGCATAAAATTATTACTATTAGTATTTATATGGGACAGCTGAGCCTTGAACGGTTTCCTATAAACATTGCCTTATTTTCGCACGTTTGCCGACAGTGAGATCGTTCGACGATCTATCCCTCGCCCCTTTTTTTAAGTGGCTTGAGGAACGAAAACAACCATGTTTCCAGGCTTTTCTTGATTGTTTTTCCATTTCCGCCTCGCGCCGAGTAGATGTTGGGCCCCACGCGTTCCTACGACTATAGGCGATAATTATGAATGAAGAGATGACAAGCAATCAGCAAAGCAAAACTTACAGTATACTGTGGTAAAAAAAACGATGGCTCATGCTCAAAACAACTAAATTCGTTTGTTATGAGTTACAAAGTGTTTACGGGAAATTTCAGGGATATTTGCGTTCAAATGTAGGCGAGAAAAGTTCGAAGCTGTTGAGTGCCTTGTGGAGATGAGCATACTCATAATTCAATTGAGATAGGTCAGAAGGATAGTTCAACCCAGACAAACGTTCCAATTGCAGCGTTTGAGGAATATCAGGTGTTTGGAATGTAATTATATTTATTTATTGGATTTACAACTAATGAAATGCTAGAGTTAAGGTCAGACTGGTTAGCTATGATGCTGTGCAGAGGTATTCGAGAGTAAGCCGATCTTTTTGGCGCGTATTACATTTTCCGTTGTCGCGTGTTCATCTCGAGTTGTGATTTTCGTATGTAAGTACTTTTTTAAGGACAATATGATACTCTCCATAAACAATTCGTCCGAGAATCGTTCCTACCACTCTAATGTGCGCAACAACATGAGCGAAAGCACTTGAGAAGGTTCGGGCGTTCTCGGTGCATGTTTTGCGTGGGATTTCCGACAATTCAAAAACAAAGACGGAATTGCAGCGTCAGAGGGAGGATAATTGCAATAGTACGGGAAAGTGTCCATCATCGAGGGCGTTTATTGGAAAACTTTCCCAGAATAAGAAAAAGGACCTTGCACTCCGAGTCAATATTGTGGAACAGTCAATGGACAATATTAGATAAAATATAAATAAATTAATGGATTTGAATAAACTAATAAAGTAATGAAATTTTAAAAAAAATGAATTAATGGATGAATAGAGTGGATAATGGCATCAGACTCTAAACATAACAAAACGATATCATCACTAAAATGGCCTCTAGAAGAATGGACAAATTCTTGAAATTCAGTCCCCTCTGAATTAGTTTTTCTCCCCAAAAACCCTTCCGCGTAGAGTTGTTAAATCTCTATTCCAAGATTATCGTTCAAGTTTTTTCGAATTTGTACCTGAAACCCTTCGCATTGAAAACTGCCACGTGCCAAACCGAAGTCGCCTTATGCGACGAAGAACCATCTATCCTTTTCTGCCCTCATATATCACTCCTTTTCATTGTATTTGATGGAATAAATAAATAAGTAAATAAATAAATACGGGAGAAAACGAGAACAAAATTTTCACTGCCCCAAAAACAAGCATGAATTATTCTAGCACTTATTTTTTAAAGATATTGCAACTTTTCGATGTATCCGAAGAGGACGCTCAGAAATTGGTGATGACGATGTTTGTCGAACGCAATGCAAGCTTACAATTAGCGATCGCCATGTGAAAAAAGTTTGGCATTATATCGCGCTAAAGGATATCCGACTCTTATTACGCTTCAGATTGCGCAATTCTCACTACTCACTAGTTTTTTTCGTATGATCCCTATATTAAAAAAAATTATGGTCAGATGGCATTAACAAATAAACCTTTGCATTTAAAAAAAAGAGAAAAAAACACATTGATCTAATAGTGAACTTGTCACAGCTCTCTAACTATTGGGTTACGATAGTTTAAATTTGATAGTTTCACTTTGTTTAATGAAGATAAAGGTTGACTGTGAAGAAAGCTATGGCTGAAAACCAAAATATGTTTGAATATTAGCCAGCACTGTATACTGCGTAGTGATTACATACTGCATCCAACCATTTTCTTCTAAGTGTCCTAATATGCAATGTTCATTACGTACGCGCATTCTAAATATTATTATTACTACGGATTACGGCTTATTATTAGACTATGTGAAAATATAGCACGTGACATTCTTCTTGGTTTCAATGTCGATGAGCCTGAGGGTAATTACGCGAAAATAAACGCAAAAATAGAGCGACTGGCAGATCCTCGGATAGGCTCGTTTGTAACAGGAAATAGTCGTGTTTATAACCACACAGTCATTACATCTCTTCCCATATCGGCCAGCGAATATGTTGAATGGCGACATAAATTCAGCTTTGAGGAAATGAAAAATGGTAAATCTGGTAGCTTCTAAAATGCACGGTCGAACTAATTTTACTCTCCGCTCTAGCCAGTCTCTCTCTCACGTAGACAAAGAAAGCGTGAGAGCATTGTCAGAGTTTATAGTTTCAAATTATCTCGTGCCTTTAAGGCACAAACATTCATATGAATATATAACAGATAAGAAACGAAATACCATGCGAAGAGGACTTTGGCATGGTTTATTTTGCAAATGCGTCTCCCGGGTGCAACAAAATGTTCCAGTGTCATTAGCAAAAACTGTGAATGTCACACTTCATGCATGATATATAAGTCAGTGGAAGAATGAGGACGACCTCCCTTGGACTTATTTTGAGAAGAAAGCGTAACCTCTCTTCAATGGTCTCTTCGAAGCGCAACGCTCTCTCGATGAACAGAGAAATAGTGTGCACAATGCAGAGATCATTGAGAGAGGTTACGCTCCCTTTGAGATAAAAACCGCTTCTGAAGCACCATGGGACACATTAAGCGCTTCACATTAAGAGCTGATTTAATTCAATAAATTTCAAGAGGGATGTCAGCTATTCCTCTTTTTGTCGTTACAACATAGAGGGCAGAGAACACGGGGACGAAGACAAGATGAGGAATTTGTAAAACAAGAGAGGCTGAGAGAGAGAGAGGAGAGAGTGAGAGAGAGGGAGAGAGAGAGGGAGAGAGAGATAGAGAGTGAGAGGGAGAGGGAGAGGGAGGGAGGGAGGGAGAGAGAGAGATCGAGAGAGTGAGAGGGTGAGAGTGAGAGGGTGAGAGGAAGAGAGAGAGAGAGTATGAGAGGGAGAGAGAGGGAGAGTAAGTGATGGAGAGAAAGGAACATGGAGATCTAGAGAACGGGAGAGGTAGGGAGCGTTCGAGTGTTCATCTTCTTCGAAGCGCACATGTAGACTCAGAGAGAGAGAAGCCATGACTGATTGGAATAGGGGCAGTCATAGACCACAAGAGGACGCATATTAATGAGCCCAAAACAACGAGACACTATAGCATATGGTCTCTTCAACGCTCTACGCTCTCTCGTTGATAGAGAACAGGGAAATATTGTGCGCAATGAAGAGACCATTGAGAGAGGACACGCTCCCTTTAATGAGCCCAAAACAACGGCACAATATTAGCATAGAGTAAACGAGGAAACGGTCAGCTGTCATAATGTGACGACACGGATGGACCGACACATTACTCAAGAGAATTAGCCATCGTTAAGGGGTGGATAACGTCAGTGGGCGGATCATTCACGATAGAGAATGGGAAATAGCGTGCGAAATGGAGAAAAGCTTATTATTAGCCAAGGTTACGGTTGAAAATTCATGGAGTTAAAATGTAAAATGTAAAATGAAGTTAAGGTGGATTAGAGAAAGAGATTTTTTTTAAACCATCGTCGCCATAGCGAAAGAATCAATCAGTTACGAATGTTTTGTAGGGGAAAAGAAGCGTGAATACGAATCGGTGTTAATTGCTGTTTCAGAATTTTGAAAATAGAAAATTTCAATTCAACAACTACTTACTGCGATGGAAAAAATAAAAATATTACGATGCATAAATAACAACACTCACGCAGACAATATATAAACCTCTGATATCTAGTAATCACATTTAATTTATCTAAAATTCTCAGAACATTCCAACTTTGTCTGCGTGATGATGAACTGATGTGGTGGATGTATTCCACATGTTGGGAATGGGCGAACAAAGCGAAATAAAGTATAAAGGATGGAATAAAACCACATGTTAGAAGTGTTTATTCGGGAAAATATATGCGAAGAGAAAGAGTAAGTGAATTTATGCTGATGAACGCAGAAGTGAGAAAGCGTCGAATTTTTCGACAATAAATTCTTTGTTGACTGGCGGAATGGAATGGATGAAAAGATGGCACTTTAGAATGGTCGCTTAAAGGTGGAGACCCGCGAATGTTCATGTAAATCTCTCACATCTCTCTTACGCAAATGCCAAGTAATATGCGAGATGTTAGCACAATCAATCACCTATCCCATAGCGCAGTGGCAAACGTTCAGAGTCGTTACCCATTTCTCGCAAGTTAAAATCCTATTGCCGAATTTTCTCAATTTTCAAAAAGCGCGCCTTTCCCTGCACGGGCCTGATGGTTCATTAATGCTTCTAGCGATCAATAAGCTGAATCATCATAAAATAAATAGTGTAGGGTAGGTAGAATAACTTTTGCTACCTTTATGTCTTCACAGTTTCTTTACGAAAATATTCGCGGGAGTCCACCTTTAAAGTTAATGCTTGGTCTCTACGCTCGGACCACACTCTCTCGCTTTCTCAGACTGCTAGAGAGTATTGTCCGAGTGGTGAAAGTCTCTACTTCCTTGGGGCATGCCTTTTACGGAGACAAACAACAAATGAAGCATAATCAACCCTCAGGCTATTGTTTTGGAGCTGGTAATGCGCTCAATCAAGCCAATGCTAGTAGGAATGCCACAGTCCTTCGAAGTTTTTGTGGAACACAGTTTGGAGCGCTGAGAATTGGCAAAAATTTGAAAAATTGACCAAATCTACTACTCATGTAATCTCTGGAAAAGAAACGCAAGGGGGCGCTTCAAGTACTTAATATCTGGTTGGGATTGAGAAAGACGAGTTCAAACGATACTCAGTTTGTGTGTTTGTCCATAAGATATGGCGCACGTGTAGTTTAATAAACCGTTTATGACGAAATATGAGACCAATAAGATCATATTGTGCTTATTATTGGAATACCCAACGCTATTATAGCTTGAAACTCACTCCTAATGGTTAAATGAGCTCACTTTTTGTCTACGTGAAATACTGGCCAGAGATGAGGAAGGAAATTGCTATAGCACAGCCTTGGGGTCGGGAGAGGGCGGTTGGGTGGGAATTACATGGGGTATTAAAGGAGTACGACACCGTGGTCCCTCCTTTTCATTACCAATCAAGTCGAGAGTAATTTTTGTGATATATTTCTTCTATTTTTTCTTGCGTCGCATACTTCTATTGTTGGTATTGTTTCAAGCAGATCATCTAGATAAAGCAAACATGAACAGTGAAGTCAAAACGGAGTAAAAATACGACCAACAAGAATGCTGGCTTTAATATAATTGACGATAAACTGGGAACACCGGCGAATATGACAATGCAACAAAAGATCGCGATTCTATTATATTCAAACGAAAAAAAGAACGCTGACTGAACGGAAGGCATAAGCGAATAATGCTCACAACAAAGCACAAAGCGGCATAGGGTCAGTGCCTGTAGAGAGTAGGAGCAAGTGAGAGAGCACAGACGGCGAGAGTGAAGAAGAGAGAGCGAAGGCAGGGGAAGAGACCACCGGGGAACCTTTCAAGGATTGTCTATATGCATATGATGCATGTGGGAGGCTTTTCGCTTTTTATTCGGCTAGTCATTTTTGGATGATTCCACATTGAACTGGCTATTTTTTCAATCGAAATGTTTATAATGCGCTTGTAATATGATGAAAAAATGTAATAGTAATAATTTATCGCCCGAAGTGCAACAGCAATTAATTGTAAGTGAACAATATTTGGTTGGGAATGTGATAATTCGGCTTTTGTCGGAAAAAAATATTTGAAATATTCAATCGCCAGTATTGTGTGTATACGCTATCTTAGAAAATCGACATATGTACGGTATCGATGAAAAATGGATTTTTCTGTTTTATGTGTGATATTTACAGGCTCCATGAGTGAAGTACACTGGTACTTGGAAATTGCTCCCAATTGAAAATTCGCTTCAGGGGGTGACCACAGAACGATTTGGCGCCTTTTCCTAAAAAGTTTATTTAGAATCCAATCGATTGGGGAGTGGGTGCAATGGACTCCTTGGCGAATTCCCAGAAACTATTGCTGAGGAAAGTTTTTTGATCCACGGTCAACGAAGGCTGGAATTTTGAATTTTCGAAAATAATTTCACATTTAATTAATTGAAAATTTATGTACGAATCAATTTTGTTCGTAGGACTTTATTGTGGTGAGGATTGGCGACGTTTCCTAAAAGTTTATTTCGAATCCTACCGATTCGGGAGTGGGCGCATTCGAATCCTTGTCTAATTATAAGAAACAATTGTTTAGGAGAGTTTTTCGATTAACGGTCAACGAACGCTGGAATTTGGAATTTTCGAAAAAAAAAGTTTACATTAAATTAATTCTCACTATTTTTTCATGGCAAATGTAAACTTTTTATTTGCTCAGTCGCTGCTACATATCATAACACATCTTAGCACGTATACAAATAAGTGAATAGAATAAAAATTACATCACAATGATGATTAGAATAGTGAGCAACACTGTCCAACTGCAGCAGCACTCCGAACCACCGGATGAACAGTCAAATACCCGTGTCATTGCGTTGAAATACGCACGAAAATAGCAGAAAAGCGACAAAAAATCGAGCAGAAATTTTCGCCTTCTTACCCTTACCACAATTCCTCACCATAATTCATTTAAAAAAAACAAAATTGATTCGAACACAAATTTATTTATTTTTATAAATTACACATAAGCGATTAAGAAAATAAAAAGTTTACATTCGCCATGGGAAAATAGTGAGAATTAATTTAATGTAAACATTTTTTATCGGAAATTCCCTATTCCAGTGTTCGTTGACCGTTAATCGAAAAACTCTCCTCAGCAAGTTTCTTAGAATTAGACAAGGATTCGAATGCGCCCACTCCCGAATCGCTAGGATTCGAAATAAACTTTTAGGAAACGTCGCCAATCCTCACCACAATTAAGTCCTACGAACAAAATTGATTCGTACATAATTTTCCAATTTTTTAAAAATTATGATTTTCAAACTGAACATGTGTTATAATATTTAGAAGCGATTGAGCAAATAAAAAGTTGTAGGCTTGTTAAGGTGAAGTAGTGAAAATTAATTAAATGTCAATTTTCTTTCGAAAATTCAAAATTCCAGCCTTCGTTGACCGTGGATCAAAAAACTTTCCTCTGCAATATTTTCTTAGAATTCGCCAAGGAGTCCATTGCACCCACTCCCGAATCGATTGGATTCGAAATCAACTTTTTAGGAAAAGGCG
Organism: Parapristionchus giblindavisi; assembly: GCA_943737045.1. Classification (NCBI taxonomy): domain Eukaryota; kingdom Metazoa; phylum Nematoda; class Chromadorea; order Rhabditida; family Diplogasteridae; genus Parapristionchus; species Parapristionchus giblindavisi. The sequence continues at coordinate 943,079 of CALSFV010000206.1, read as the reverse complement.
CCAAATCGTTCTGTGGTCACCCCCTGAAGCGAATTTTCAATTGGAAGCAATTTCCAAGTACCAGTGTACTTCACTCATGGAGCCTGTAAATATCACACATAAAACAGAAAAATCCATTTTTCATCGATGCCAAAAAATATCCCAGTTGTTGAATTTTTTCAGATAGTGTTTTATAATTAACTTTCAAAATGGAACAAATGATAGGCATGTCCCAATATTTTCTACGTATACTGTAGTGCATGGCGGGCAATTTAATCCATACACTATTCTATAATAGTACCAGTTTTTCTGTCTGGGTCGTTCATACTTTTCGTTTTTCCCTTTTCCATTACCACTCTCCGGGAATCACCCATGCGAGCGATCACTCAAACACCCTCTCCACTCGTGTTTTGACTGATGGAGCAAATAAATAATGGATAACATGCGTGGTCATAGCTCAAATCTAAAAGAGTTAAGGGCATGATTGGGGTTCTAGTTGACCGAACACTAGAACACTTTCCACTTTTTAAATATAGAAAACATCTGTTCAATCATTGCTCTATTCTATCTTTGCTATTATATTATAATTACAGCGCATTGTTTTGTTGGAGAATTGGCTGCAATGAAAGGCATATGATTGCGAAAGAGATTTTAAAGAGAAAAAAATGAAAAGAAAATTTTATTTTCTTGATTTTATTTATTGATTTCGAACACCTTCAGTTCGTAGCTAATTATTTATTCATCCTCGTCATAATTACACATTTGTTTTGTTAGCGAATTAGTTCTAACAATATTTCTAGTTGTGAAAACAAATTACTGTTGAACAGAAGAAAAGAACAGTAAAATGTGTGACTATGAATCAGAATAGTGCGATTAGCCATGGCGATTTCATTTTCGGCAACTGAAACCTGCTGAAATATATACAAAGTCGATCATGCCGACAATGAGTATAAAAATGATAAAAGTTTTGTTTACGAACCACACCTCCGCCCATCCGCGAAAATAATTTTAAAAAAAATTGTTTCCGGTTGTGAGTATCAAACAAAAAATATTTTTTTATTTAGGTAAATGACAAAGAGGAAGAGAATGGAATATTTGAAGAGAAAAAAAAGATCTTTTAGGTCCAGCAGTGGAGATAACATAATATAGTCATTGCAGGTGACTGTCATCCGTGCAGCTCGATGCTATCTCCAAAGATTACATACGTACTTTCCCGCTTTTATGTAACGTCAAGAACACTCAACAATTCTCAGAGATAGAATACCAAGATTGGCATCATTGAATGCAAATATTTAGAAATTCCACAATGCTGCTAAATTTATGGTTCGGGAAAAAATATATTGCGACAGCAACAACATGCTACAATAATTATCCCTTGCATGCGCTCTGCAGAATTGCATCCGGATGTATGCAAAGATCCAATAGTAATAATACGGAATCATCAATTGCACAATTATTTATACAAGCAGACTACAATTTGTAGATTTCGCATTTTGCTTATGGTTACCGAATTTGATTAAAATCGACTATTCATAGCTATAGAAATATAGATTGTGTATACTTTTCGCGTTGTATTCTTTCTCATTTAGTCAAATGTTCAAAAACTACTCTGTGGGCAAAGTTGAAAAGAACAGTGAAATTTTATAAAACATAAATCATTTTTTTTTAAATATTGCCTGTTACGATGAATAATAATATCATTATTATTTTAAAATCCCAGATTGTAGGTATCTGGACGAAAATAACATCTAAGGTTGAGCGAAAATACAAAAGCAGGTGTAGTTTATAATCAAAATAAAATGTTTGTGGCAAGCGTGTAAATACTAGGTACGCACTCGGTGTGAATAGCGGTGATAATGAAGTTTACACTAGAGTAAAATATGACATGACACGGAATATGACTGAAATAGGGATGGCAATTTATCCTGGCTTAAAAAAATATGGTGTTCATTATATATATTTTTTTATATTTTATTAAATCCACACCAGAGCTAATTTTACTCTCCGGTCTGGCAACGATCTGTCCGGGGCTTGTCTTCAATGTACGCAAGCACGAAGACATATAACGGTAACGACAGAAAGAGGTCTTTGGAGTATGTACCTAATTTATCTACATAGTGTTCTTTGGGTGCATTGTTTCTTATTGTAAGCAATTATTGTTGTTTATGTATAAATAGGCTTCTTAGAACTGCCGCTACTCTATTGTGATCTCGTTAGAAAAACCCCTCGCCGATAATTAGGTTACGACCAACAACCGCCCCCCCCCCCCCACGAACTGTTTGCGGATATTGTGACGAATTTTTAAACGGATTAGTTAATGAAAGCCATTATCGGACAAAAAATACTAGGGTTAAGCGGGGATGACCTTCTAGGGAGAAACTAATAAAATTAAGGACGAGCGCAATAACAAGTGCGTAACAACGAATTCGATGTCTGGAACATTATAGTACGATAAATACAAGAAATGTGAAGATCCATGGTGGTGATAAATCGAGTTTCACCTTTTAGAGTGCAGAATTTTCAAGAAACCTCAAATGCCCAATCAAGAAATTTTAAAAGCAAACCGCAAGTCAATTTTACTCACAATATTGGCGATCCTCTCGCAGGCAATGAAAGCAAAAGAGCTGAGAGTTTCAAATTAACTTGGGTTTCACTTGAAACACTACGCCCCTTGATCATATTGTCGAGGACAAAGGAAGCATTAAAACTTTGTCTGGAACAAAGTGTTCGTAATAGTGCATTGACGCTAGCATGCGTGTTGAGTAACACTAGATACGTATAGAGTACGGTGGTTTCGAAGTTGTGTCATGGAATACAGAATTCAAAATCTCGACACGTTACCTTCAGAATATTCATGATCCACGGTATTCATGGCTACAAATCCACGGTCACCTTATCCACGAACCTGATCATCTACCGAATTTCATATAATATTATATGTCGCATGATTCCAGACCATGTGAAATGAGGAGGAACAAGGAAGTTTTGCTATAAGGTCCATAGATGGAACTGAACTAGCGTTTTACATAGACATGATGAATGAAGATGAGTGTAATTAAAGGTACAACATCCAAGATAAAACTCTCCGCTCTGACAATATTCTCTCGCTTTACTTGTCCGCGAGAGATCGTGGCCAGAGCGGATAGTGAAATTAGCTCGGGTGTGCCGTTATGGAGACCGTTCCCATCGTACAAAGATCATCTAATCAGCGAAACAATGATGCCATTTTTAGTAAACACTAAGGTCAAATACACATTTCAGCGAGTGCAGATGATCTATTCGAGTTTTGAGTCAATCAAGTTATCAAGTCATCTCATTTCTATGTGTACCCTAATGAACCGGTAGAAATGAGACGACTTGGTAAGAATGTCTCACTTTTTTCTCACAGATCAATGATTATCTTAAGATAGTAAGATCAAAAATACATAAAAACAGACGAGGAATAACTTAAAGAGAGCGTAACCTCTCAATGGTCTCCTCAACGCGCAATGCTCTCTCTTTGTTAGAGAACAGAGAAATAGTGTGCACAAAGTATAGACCATTGAGATAGGTAACGCTCGCATTAAACGCACGCATAAAGAAACATATCATAATAAAAACGAGGAAGTATGAATATACTGAAAAGTTCATCTATTCCTCATTCAAATGGCTCATGCACCCGCTTTATGCATTCATTTTCAATTAATTTGTAGTTCGTGGAAATGTATTGGATGCCAGTTTCAGTCTCTTCTTGCGTTTGACACTTTGTGTACCAAAGTTTCAAGTACTACACGACACGCGAAGTTTCACTTGAAGAATAGACAATGTGAAGATATTATTGGTATTAGAATGGGGGCATTTGTCTGCCTCTGGTTAGCGAAATTTTGCGGAGAGATTGTTTTTAGAATGGTCGTGCGGCACTTGTCGGGCTCTCGTCATAGACATTTTTTTAAACTTTTAAACAAGGTGTTATTAGTTCTTTTGTAGACATTAAAACTTGTTATATATTTTTACTCAGTTCGGAGCTTCTGTTTCATATTAGCTCGAGATGCGCCTTTATATTCACACCCCAATCTAATTCGAAAGTATCTGCTCAGGCCACACTCTCTCGCTTTCTTTGTCTGCGAGAGAGTATTGCCAATGCTGAGAGTAAAATTAGCTCGATGTTTGACTTTAAAAACAATTCAATACGTGCACTATACGGTTGCTTGAATATTCCTGACTTGCTCAACCTCAACTTCTTCTTTTCCTTTTTTCTCACAAAATGCATTCATCATACGAAACAGAGGCCAATTTATGCATAAGAAAGAAACGACAAAAGTGTAGAAAACATGTAGAGACCGAGAAAGGCCTTGTTTTTGCTGATTAAGAGCTGAATAAATTACGGATATGAATTATGATCAGCATCTTGCAGAATTAAAGTGGAGTACTGTGGAGTTTGCTTGATGTCATATCATTTACAGTTTAAGCAATAAAAGATATTTATTGGATAATGATGAACAAAAATATTGCATACACCGTCCCCATTACCCCCATACAAATATAATAGAATACAGGCAATCATTATTCAAACGAAGTGCACAAATTAAGGGATTACAGTCTCTTGTCGATTCTTTAATATTAACAGTTTCATGCTTCAAGTTATTGTGCACTTAGTAGAAATTAGTACGACAAACTAAGTCTACCATCCAATCAATTTACCATCCTTATTTACATACCATCCATTCGAAATACAGTAACACGAATATCTCAAAGTCCAAATGTTCAAGTTTGTAGGAAAGGTTCCAGCAATGCTAGTGGCTGCAGTAAAAGTTTGATCCATGACGTTAATTGTACAGCCACCAAATGCGGTTACGTTATTCACCTGAGTAACGAGATTCATATCTCTGATTCTGAATATTGAATGCTCACTTTAATCTCAATAGTATGCTTCTTGCATACGAAGCTCTGCGGGGTTGCCGTTACGTTTAGGTAAAAAATGGATCCGGATTCCGTGCAACTGTAACCGATTGCTCCACAGTGTCCTTTCCCTGCAAGAATTGTTATTTTCAATTCATCAAAAAACTTTTTTTTACTCAGTTGTTGGCATTATTGAAGCTGAAAAAATGGGTGATTTTATTTATTTAATATTACGCATAGGTTTCGTCAAAATTATTTTCTTTTTCACCAATATTTCATACAAATGAATACAAATGAAAAAGCGCTGCTCAATCTCATTTTTTTCATTTCAGTAATATTAACTTAAGAGACTATCTGGCTCAAGTGAAATTCTCTTGGCACTTGGTCAAAAAGTGATAGGAACCGATCGGGCCCAAATTGTGCATAGGTGTAGTATGGGGTGGCATGAGATCACAGACGGAGTTAGGGTTCGTCATATCTGCTCCTTCGCTAAATAACGTAAGTTCCACATAATGGCATCAAAATTTCAAAGTTTACGGATTCGTTCGATATGTGTATGCGACGATGGGTAATAATAAGCAGGTAAATTACACCAAGTCTCATCCCGGTCCAAAACCGTGAGGGCCAGAAAAAATAAAAAAAAACCAATAAAAAATTTGTTTTATTTTTTTGTTTTATTTTTCCTACAAATGCTGGGTGAAAAAAAATCTCGGTGGGTGACTTTTTTATTTCTTTAATTTGACGAGTATTCATTAATGTAACTCATATATGAAAATGAACTAAAACAAATGGGTACAAATTTGCCTTCTTCCCGAAAAACCACGACTAATTCGCCTTTTTATCGCAAACTGACAACAGTAATGCAAAGGCGGAAATTCAAAATTGTTATGTATTGCTGTCGGCCCCGATGTCGTGTATTGTAGTGTGAGTGCACAAGGGTTTATTACTTAGGGCTTTATTAGCAGACTAGGGAAATTACAGGTTAATACAGGACTAGAGAAGGGCACATCTCGTGCGAGGATCAAGGGAGAACTGATCTAGACTGATTGGGAATCTAGACATAAGAGTGGGCGGAGCCAGACACGAGAGAGTAGAGAGAGTGAGAGGGTACGAGAGAGTGTGCGGATCAGAGAGAGTGTAGTCTGATCGCGCACGTGCACGTATTAACATGATGACATATTCTAATCAATATGCATAGGGAATAGAGATGATCAATATACATAGGGAATAGGGTATCTACACAACACCTCCCCTCTAAGATGGAACATCTTATAGAACATGAAGTAGTGAACGAGAAAAAAAAACGATACAATAAATCAACAAGACCACTTCGTGGTAAGTCTTCTTCGTTGAATGAACATTGTGCTTCTTCGGAGCTTTTCTCGTTCGTGTTGATCATCTCAGGTGCGATTTACGTTGCTGTTGCATCGTAGATCTCGTCAGGCTTGCCCTGGATGCTGGTGAGTGCGTCGGTGATACGGTAGATGAACGTGGCGGCGATACTGTAGTTGGTGCAGCTGCCGTCGGAACTGTCGCCATGACATCCTCATCCATGATGACCACATCATCATCGTTCACTATCTCAGGCACACCGAATGTGTCGATCAAGATATGCATAGGTGTCTCTTCATCATAAGAATCTCAACTGATTCTTATGTACTCTTTCGTTCGTAGATTCACATAGATCTCGAACATCATTCAACCTTCCTTTTCAGTATGGTCGCCATGACCCATTTCCACTGAACAGGACCAGAGTACTTCTAGGAGTAGACAACATATCCTCTGCAGGATTTCCTTCCTATGATATCACCATTTATGATCGACCTGATTGGTCATTTACTTTATGACCTTGAAGACTTCTTCAGTCTTCATATATGTTGCATGACTATCTTCCTTAGTCTCGGCAAACATATCATCGATCATCCTTACATGATCGGTCGATGGTCATCTTCACTGTGACCTTGAAGACCTCTTGTAGCGTCTTCCTTTATGCTGCATGACTCTTTCGTAGCCTCGGCACGCATATCATCGATCATCCTTACATGATCGGTATCATCGGTCATCTTACTCGTGACCTCTTAGACTTACATAGTCTTCATACGTGTTGCTTGACTCATCTGTCGTCTCGGCGAGCACACTATCAATCATCCTTACATGATCGACATCATTGGCCATCTAACTCGTGACCTGTGAGACTTCCATAGTCTTCATTTGTGCTGCTCGACTATCTTCCATAGCCTTGGCCAGCACACTATCAACCATCCTTTCATGATCGACATCGTTGGTCATCTTCATTGTGACCGTGAAGACCTCTTGAAGCATCTTCACACATGCTGTTTCACTACCATTCGTAGTTTCAGCGAACATTTCATTGATATCCGGTCTGGAGCTGTCGGCGCAGACTATCATGCAGTTGGCCGTTGAACAATCGAGCAATCCGATTTGCTTCCACACCTCATCTGACGTGAGTGAGATGCTAGCTCCCTTATCGATTTGTAATCGATTTCCTGTGCAGACGCACATTGACACTGTAGTGTTGGTATCACCTTTATCGACACGCATCATTTTGATCTCTTTCAGATCACCACTACCATCCATACACCTCAACATTCTTGCCACATTTGCTGTAGGTTGTATCCTTGTGTCTTCCTCGACCGATATCCGAGTCTCTCCTCTTGATGAGTCAGCCGTACTGCTGCTCAAACTCTCAACTACCATCTGTAGTAGAGTTATCCTCTCATTCATTGAATGAATGACCTCCTTCTGTGATGTAATCAGCTCCTTGAGCTTTCGTACTGTCTCTATAGCCATTGTACTGATTGTATTTCGATTGATGACGAAATCACAATTTCAATCGATTGGTGAGTTACTAAGTCTCTTTCAGACTGATTTCACTCCACCATCTCTGCATCACTATCTGCCACTGTCTTGGTTAATTTCACCAGATGATGAAATTACTCGATCAACTTTCCACCGCAAGGATGCAACCACCAAATCAAAATTTGGGCAGAGCCTTCGGCGTACTTCGATCAGACACGTGCCACACCTAGTAGCTAGCCACACACAGTAGCAGTGATCAGTCCTAGCCACACACAGTAGCCTGATCAAGCAAATTTGCCACACCTAGTAGCTATCAGCCTCTACCACACCTAGTAGCGCTGATCACACGATTGCCACACCATACTCTGGTATTTTGCCACTTAAAGTCTACTTAAACTTTCCCACTTTAAGTAGACTTTAAGTAAACTTAAAGTGAGACGTAAGTCTACTTAAAGTGGTGTGTTGTACTGTAATGCATTTCGTCAAATGTTCTTTCACTTAAAGTTTACTTAAAGTCTACTTAAAGTCTGTGACGTAGTTTAAGTAGACTTTAAGTGGCAAAATACCAGAGTAGTAGCAGGCCACACCATAGTAGCACTCACAATAGTTACCACTAGCAAGCTAGCAGCATACACTTCACAACGAGACAAAACAAAATGAAAATAGTTCGTATACCTTAGACAGAGACATTGTTGTCCTTGGTGAGTCCTGGTCGCCAGTTGTTATGTATTGCTGTCGGCCCCGTTGTCGTGTATTGTAGTGTGAGTGCACAAGGGTTTATTACTTAGGGCTTTATTAGCAGACTAGGGAAATTACAGGTTAATACAGGACTAGAGAAGGGCACATCTCGTGCGAGGATCAAGGGAGAACTGATATAGACTGATTGGGAATCTATACATAAGAGTGGGCGGAGCCAGACACGAGAGAGTAGAGAGAGTGAGAGGGTACGAGAGAGTGTGCGGATCAGAGAGAGTGTAGTCTGATCGCGCACGTGCACGTATTAACATGATGACATATTCTAATCAATATGCATAGGGAATAGAGATGATCAATATACATAGGGAATAGGGTATCTACACAACAAAAATACTTCATTTTTCATATTTTATCGAAAAATTGTATAATATTACTCCTTAGATATTCAGATATCAAACAAATTATAAAAGAAAACAATAACATAATACCGAAAACGAATGTAAACATACAGCGATTGCCGAATTTTGAATTTCCGCTTTTGTATTACGGTAGGTGGCGCACCATTTATCGGCTCAGTTTGCGATAAAAAGGCGAATTAGTCGTGGTTTTTTCGGAAAGAAGGCAAATTTGTATCCATTTGTTTTAGTTCATTTTCATATATGAGTTACATTAATGAATACTCGTCAAATTAAAGAAATAAAAAAAGTCACCCACCGAGAGGCATTTGTAGGAAAAATAAAACAAAAAATAAAACAATTTTTTTATTGGTTTTTTTTATTTTTTCTGGGCCTCACGGTTTTGGACCGGGATGAGACTTGGTGTAATTTACCTGCTTATTATTACCTATCGTCGCATACACATGTCGAACGAATCCGTCACAATGTTCTATAGACTGTGAAAGCCAAAACGACCGCTCAACATAGAAACTCTCTCAAATGCAATCGTCTTTCGCTTGTCTGGCTATGGAAACAAAATGGCTTGAACCAGAATACTGTGCCGTAAACTTTGAAATTTTGATGCCATTATGTGGAACTTACATTATTTTGCGAAGGAGCAGATATGACGAACAAATTGTGCATATACTACACCTATGCACAATTTGGGCCCGATCGGTTCCTATCACTTTTTGACCAAGTGCCAAGCCATAAGCAAAATATGTTCACTGAGTCAAATAGTTAACCACTTATTGTTTTCGACGTTAAGGCTTCTGAAAAACGTGTAAATCATTCTAACTAAAATATTGTAATGAATTCTAATTAGATGGAATCACTACTTGTTGCACCCTTTTTAGTGCTTGTGGGTGACGTTGATGAAGTTGACGGGACGAACTGAGTTGGCCTTTCTATAATATTGATCACATTATTATGGATATTAGGGTTGTCCGTTCGGAAGACGAAAGGGCATTCGAAATTCACGTATTTTCACTCTCGTTCCGGAACGACGTGACTTTTGATACGGAATCAATTCGGAATGGCAAAAATTATTTGCCTCTCGTTCCGGAATAGATGCAAATTGGCTCATTTGTTCCGAAGAGGGAAGGGAAATGGGGAGAAAAGAAGGGGATGAGTGTGAAACATATTTGAAATATCAGAATTGGAGAGCAAACTTCGAGAATACACCGATCAGTTTTGTCCGTGATCGAACAATGAAATTGATACGGAACGAATACGGAACACTATGAAATCACTCTCATTCCGGAAGAATCTCATTTCTCTCTCGCTCGTTCCGGAATAAATGCAAATCTTCTCTTCCAAAAGAAACTTTCGAATATCGCTTTCGTTTCGTTAACCCGAATGGATATATCAAATATTCTATGAATTCATACCTTTCGTTGTTGTATTCTCCGATTCTTCAGTAGTCATACCAGTATCATTATGGGGTGATTCATCTAGGATTGATGTCATTTTAGTATGTGTTCGAAAAAAATCATATTTACAATTATTGTACTGCACTAATTATCTTTTTTTTCTATTAATCAAATAGGAATACTGTATTCCGAAGTTGTCATATCGTTCTGCTTCTCAGTCGAATAAACTTCGGTGCTTGTTGAGGCTGAATTAATCAATATAAAAGCACAAGGTGAACGGTATAATTATTGACTATTTGATCAATAAAAAACTTGCCGTATTCCATTGATGTCTGGGAAATCGTTGAAGCTTCCGTTGTGCCCATGGACTCGTTCGAAGAGCTTCCTTCTGTACTTGACTTTGTTACATCCGTATTGTGCTGTTCATTTGTTGGTTCGGTCTCGTTAGCATCAGCTTCCGTGCTTTCTGATTCTTCAATTGGGATTGTTGATAATGGCACAGAAGATGTACCAGTTTCAAGATCTTCTGATTGTGAGGACCAGGAATAACGGGTTGTAGAGTCAGTAGATGGAGGGGTGAGAGTCGAGGTGGTTGTTGTGATGTACGGTTCGGTCTTTGGTTGATTGGATTCGGTCGAGACTGGTTTGGTCTTTGGTTGTTCCGATGTGATCATCACTGGTTTGGTCGGTTGGTCCAAGGTGGTCGTCACTGGAACATTAGCAGAAGAATGCACTTCTCTAGTAGTGATTTCTGGTCTATTTGAATCAGAACCAGTGCTTGGAGAAGTGGGACCAGATGACGTTGATATGGTTACTGTAGACCTCGTTGTCGTGGTGTTTATAGTTGACGTATAGGAAGCTTTAGATGAATGTATGGTCGATGAAAAAGTTGTGGAGCTTGAAGCTGGAGTAGAAGAAGGAATATTTGGTGGGGTAGAAGTAGCAGTTATGATTTTAGAAGATGATGAATCAGCAGGTGTTGACTTTGTTGAACTTGTCATTGGAGTAGAAGAAGGTAGAGAATCTATAGTGGACGACGAAGTTGTGGGTACTATAGGGCTTGACGATAAGGAGGAAGAACTATCCATAGAAGATGTTTCAATTGATTCTTTAGTAGTTGATGGGAATGCCCTTGTTGCATTTGAAGAGGCTAATATCTGGGAGGAGGAAGTATTTGTTTCATGGGAATACGGGCTTGTTTCACTAGTAATTAAAGAACTCGATGTATCGGGAATAGTTGTTGTGTAAACAGTTGTTTGAGCCTCGACAGTATCTGAAGCTACATGTGACGACGAAGTAGACAAAGATGATGAAGAGGAAGAGGAGAAATGATTTGAACTACTTTCAGTTGGGGTCGCATCCAAAGTAATCGTCGTAGTTTGAATAGAAGTAGTAGAAGAAGTCGAGGATCCACTGCTGTTCGGGATTGAAGAAGGACCTTCTGATGTAGTGTTTGAGGCAGGTTGATTGTGGGTTATCGTCGAAGTTGTTGTAGATGTGATAGATGGTGTAGCGGAATTAGTTGATTCAGTATCAGAGGAGGACGAGGAAGAAGGCTTAGAATGGGTTAGAGTGCTTAAGGTTTTAGAGGACGAGGAAACGGATTCAGGAGTTGGTTGAACACCTGGAATTTTTGTTGAAATGACTGACTCCGTTGTTTTATTAGAGGTGGAGATATTAGATAGAAATGTGGACGAAGTAGTCACTTTCTCATTCGCAACAGGAGTGGCTATCGTCGACTGAACTATTTTTGAAGATTCCTTGTGATCAACAGTAGGCATGGTTGATACGGCAGGTGATGGGAAAGTAGAGGGTTCAGCTTTATGTTCCGATGCCTTGGTGGTTTCTGCACTCTTAATTGGCGTCGTAGATTCGGTTGAGTCTTTGAGTGAAGAGGCTGAAATGTTTACTCTTAGCGACTGTTACATAGGTTATTATAAAACATACTCGATGCTGAACTAGTGGAGGAAAGCGATGCTGTTTTTGTAGGGGAATTAACTGGCGTTGTCGAACTACTTGCTGACACTGATGATGACTGGTCTGAATTTGTGGAGTTGGCCTCTGAAGTATTCTTCATTAATATCCTACAAAAAGGAAATCGTTCACCGTGGAGCCAATGTGAGACGTTATTTTGAAGAAACGCAGCGAACGTTTTGTTTGCTATGCATTCTTCAGTTTTGATCTTCTCTAAAATATAATTATTTAAGAAAGTGAGTGAAACAGAACGCACAGGGATTAAACTTAACTATATTTGGTAATTAATGCGACTTCTAGTGACGTATGTAAGTGGTAATTGTTTGCCCAAATTTGGGTGTACAGTGAATGAAGCTTACCCGGCGCCTTTACAAATATTCCCTGCGCGAACACTCTTTCTATAGTTAGTTCGCCCTTCAGAGGTATCTTCTGGAACAAAAATGGTTTAAAGTAAATCACATTCGTACACACTACCGTATACGCAAGAGAAACATTGCAGAATTGGAGCTTGAAATCGAAGCTAAAAGGGAAAAAGTTTTTAAAGGCATACCCGAGCCAATTTTACTCTCCGCTCTGGCAACGCTCTCTCGTAGACAAAGAAAGCGAGAGAGTGTTGCCAGATCGAAGAGTTTCAATTCAATTCGGGGTGTTGCTTTAGTGAAAATCCAGTCAGATAAGTGAGTGGAATAAAAAATTTATCATTTGAATTTCAGAAAAATATACTAACTTGAATGCCTCGCATGACCTAATATCGCACTCCTTGAGGCATTCATGAACAGTCATATTGGTCCCATTATATACTGATGGGCTCAGCTCCACATCTATCGAACGAATGTAAGATGCCGTATGCATCTGAAATTAATATATTTTTTTAAATTTATGTTATTATTTGCGATTTTGATTCGGTATGGTTATGGTTCATTCTGCGCCCAAATAACTCAAAAATATAACCACTGCGCAATGTGACAGATATGTGGTAGACTACTCTAACTTCATATCACTTATAGTTAGTCCTCCAACCCAAGCTATCTAGATGTGATGTATTTATATGAACTTTCGTGAGATCCACCTTCAATAACAGAGTCAAACTAACCGCTCTCTGGGATACCACCTTTACTTCTCCACATGTAAGGGCCAAAGGAATTACGGTAGCTAGACATAGAAGGATCATATTCGGAGCTCTAAGCACCGAACTCCTGTAAGTAGCATAGATTAGGAATGAGAACGAAATTGAATTAGGTCGGAACAAGGTGGAATGAAATAACTCCTATAAAATATGAAGTCGTGGTTTAAGAGAATGAATGTTGCTTATTCTTCTCGTTCTACCTCCTCTTTTTCTTCGTTTCTGTCTTCTTGGAAACAAAAACTGTCCATTTTTGATTGGTTTCGAATGATTTTTTATGAGACTTGAGAGAGATTATGAAAAAATGAGAGAATGCAGATATAGAGAGATGCCCTCCTCCTCCTCCTCCTCCTCTTCTCCTTCTTCTTCTTCTTCTTTTCTGTCTGTCATCCTGGATACAGAAACTGTCCATTTTTGAGTGATTTTGAATGATTTTTTATGAGACTTGAAGAGACTATACAAAAAGGAGAGGGTGCAGACATAGATAGAGGTGGTCCTCCTTGGTCTATGTATTTCTATTGGATACACAAAATGTGAGTCTTAATGCATGAAAAAAATGACGGAGGGTAGAAGAAGGCGCTCAAGTGAAAATGATTTTTATGAAGTCAATCAATCAATAATAATGAACGAAGTACTTTGTTCTTGTTATCCAATCAACTGAAACCTATTAGGTTGAGTCATAAGTCTTGTCGCATTTTGGAGGGGTATGTTTGTGCTATCACTGCTCAGTCGTACGTTATCAATTACCCCGTCCGTTCTGGCACTAAATAAGTCACTACTACTACTCTTTGAGCGTATTAGTGAATTGTGCCTACGTCGAGTCTAGTAGCTGAAACGCCTCTTCAATTCGTTCCCAGTTTTGTGCACGTGTGACACGTCATGTTGTTTTCTTCCTATTCTAGCTCAAACATCCCGATGGCCACATCCGTATGGCGGTAGTTTACAACACTAAGGCCCCTAGTACGCGCACTGTGTAGCATTGGCTCAAACGCTTCGAAGAATGGAGTACGACGTCGAAGGTTAGGACGGCCCCCGAGCTGTAGTTGGACGTGCTGGAGCATCACGTCCAAGCGGACCCATATGCTACTACCCGTGATATGGCGACGAGTCTTAAGGTAAGCCAACCCACCATCGTTGGTTGAATACAGGATCTTGGCAAGGTCCAGAATTTGGGTCGATGGTTACCCCTCCGACTGTCGGACAAGCAGAAGTAAAACCGTCCCTCTCCCTCTCCCTCTCCCTCTCCCTCTCCCTCTCCCTCTCCCTCTCCCTCTCCCTCTCCCTCTCCCTCTCCCTCTCCCTCTCCCTCTCCCTCTCCCTCTCCCTCTCCCTCTCCCTCTCCCTCTCCCTCTCCCTCTCCCTCTCCCTCTCCCTCTCCCTCTCCCTCTCCCTCTCCCTCTCCCTCTCCCTCTCCCTCTCCCTCTCCCTCTCCCTCTCCCTCTCCCTCTCCCTCTCCCTCTCCCTCTCCCTCTCCCTCTCCCTCTCCCTCTCCCTCTCCCTCTCCCTTCTCCATCGTTGTTGATTTGTAGTTGTTGTTATTGTTCTTGTTGTTGTAGTTGTTGAAGATGAAGTTTAACTTTGAAACTGCCTGTTGGAAAGCAAAGAAAAAATACAGCAAAAGAAATTGTAGAAGGGGGATTCGAACCCACGACATTCCAAAAGCCAATCCCGCACTCTGACCACTTGGCTACGGAGGACACAGACTGTGTTCTTTGAGTGTTTGACACTATTCCACGGGGCTCGCGCCGCAAATTTCCATCACATTTTCATAATCGATTTTCGTTACCAAGGAAGAAAATATGCGGATATTTCAAAACAGTTCTGTGACCCCCTGGGGGGTCCTAGTATACCTATGTCAACGAATTTAGCACTGAGTGTCCCCGACATTTGAGGTTCCCTTGTTAACCTGTTGTTAGAATTCTTGGATGTATGAAATTGATAAAATTAAAATGTCATTTCAATGTTTCGTTCTCGATTTCCTTATCAAATACTCCTTGCCACCATTACTTTTGTAACATTTAAACGTTTCCGCAATCGTCAGTTATTGGTCAATTGAAATTGTTGTAGTTGTTTAAGTATTATTGAAACTTATTCAAAGCGCAACATAAAGTACATTTTTGTTGCTTTTTTTTAAATATGTTTGGCAATTTTGGGGAAAATAAGTTAGTTCACGATCATTATGGGACCTCTGACGCACACTAGACATTAACGTAGGGAGAGCGGAGTTACACCAAGGAAAAAATGGCAAAAACACTTGGGACCAGTTGAGAGTGTTTATCTTTTGCTTATCCTAATGGGGAATCGAACCTCCTTGCCGACCAACCGGCCGTTTTGATTGTCCGAGCTCTTATCCACTACACCATGGGTCCCTATTAGAATGCAAGTCAAACGATCTACATATACTCAGACACTCCCGCACTTATATACCGATGCATAGCTCCGCCCCTTTTTGAAGAACCCTACTTATATAGTGATTCTGACTCCGCCCATTTAACCGCGCGGGCTTGGACACTGGTGTCAAACGATAGCACACCCAAAATATCTTTATCATTTCTTTAAAAAGTGGAAGACTCCTCAGCAGCGTCAGAACAGTGTCGGAGGAAGGTTAGGCAGCTGCACACATCCTCAAGTTCCTATTGAGAAGTACATCAGTTACGATGACGACCTTTTGACGATCTTCATCAATCGCGACAACGAAACGACGAATCGAAATGAAGAAATTAAGAAATTAACTATAGAGCAAACGATTTCTTTCTATTATAATCTAATTTGTGTTCAAAAGCTACACAAAGGAAACTCTCCACTATTTACAATATCACGAAAGTATTGAGCTTGATTTTTCTTTTTTCGCAACTTTTGAACATAGCACAAGAGAATAAATGACGGCACTTCATTATTTAAAGGGGCTGACACCTTTCTCAACGGCCTCTTCAACGCTCTACGCTCTCTCGATGTTAGAGAACAGAGAAATAGTGTGCGCGATGAAGAGGACATTGAGAGAGGTTACGCGACATCGGCCACTAAGTTTCAGTAATGATTTGAAAAAATAGTGCTGAATAAATTTTTTTAAAAAGATGCCGTTATGGGAAGAAGCGCCGAAATGATAGAAATATGGTTTCAAAAGCCGTGAAAAGAAAAGAAAGAGTGGCGAGGAAGAGTGTGCAAAACGAGGAGTGTTCACTGTTTTTCATTTTCTTTTCATGACTGTTGAACAGAGCCTAAGATTAGGCAAGGCGGACTCGTACCTCCAGTAGCATCCACGTATCATCGTTGGTCTGACGTAGTCCCAGATACTGTCCATGATGATCAGTAGTAGAAGACGTTTGACGTCCTATCCTTCGATGTGAATCGTTCGCGTCATGGAGGATGGTGTTCTGAAATGGATTTGACATTAATCGAAGTGTTAGTTCAACGTCCGCTACGAACTACATAATAGAGCAACAAAGTAATGCGAAGCAAGTGTTTCCAGAGAGAGAGAAAGAGACGAACGGGGACGCGAGGAAAACAATGACCTATTAAGCTCAACGAAACACAAATAAGACCATGCAATAATAGATCGATAATCATGAGTGTGGCAGAGAAGAAGAGAGAGAGGACAAGGAAGATATATAGCTAGAAATGGCGGGAAAATCGCCGAAAGAGAAGGGTCAAAAGGACCCAAACGAAGGACGGTGAGAGAGGTAGTAGGATAGGTCAAGTCCATGTCAGAGGGATTATTGAAGAGAGAAGTAGAGGTGGAGTGATCGGTAGACAGCGAAGGAGAGGGAGGAAAAGATAGAGGGAGAGGTATGGCAAGAACTAAATTTCTCTGCATTCTCTCGCTTTCCCACCATTTCTCACTCTGTCAGCGCTCTCGTGCGTTAGCACGCTCTCTGAAGCACATGATAGAGGCAAATATCAAAGATCAATTAATAAAAAGGAACGAACAGGTAGTGAGGAGTGGCGAAAAGACCGAAGACTGCAAACTCCGGTATTTTTTGTCCGTGGGGTGCGCCGTGGGCAGCACCATGGCGTGGGACTAGGGCGCACCCCACGGGATTTGGCCTCTGGACGGCGTACCCCATGGGATATATAAAGGGTGTGCACCATGGTGTGGAATAAACGGCGTGCCCCACGGAATTTGAGGTCCTCCCCATAAATCTCGTGGGGTGCGCCCTAGTCCCACACCATGGTGCTGCCCACGGCGCACCGCACGGACAAAAAATACCGGAGAACGAAATGAACGAGAATGATAAAATGTGTTATAGATAATCATATGCAAGACTAGACAACAACGACGAAATTACATGCAAATATGATAAAGTCAAAATATCAATGAACGAGATAGGGTTGAATGAAGGAAAGGAAGAGGAAGAGGGGCATAGGAGACATAGAAGAAAATAAAGGGGAATCGATCGAGAAGTCTGGGAATCACCAATACACTATTGATGGTAGGTCATTGACGAGTGCATTTGGCATTCTTTCTGTGCACTCTCTCACTAACCCACACTCTCTCACTCTGTCTGTGCTCTCTCACATTTGCACACTCTCTGCTATGATCAAAGAAGGCAAGTTGCGCTGCGGAATAGAACTACAAACAGAGAAAAGATGCTACCCACAGAGCATAAGACCTATTTAACACTATTTGAACACAAAAAATGTTAAATATTTATAACTTCTTCACAGTTCTTATGCTCTGTCGATAACATTTTTTCACAATCTAATCTGTCATATTTTATGAATTGAAATAACAACTAAGCGAGCTTCTAGCCGGAATTATTTAAATCCTCCTATCACTTTTAGAAAATATACTTTCAAGAAAAGAGTGCTATGTTTGCTGCGAGCTTTGTTTCTATTTGCAATATTTGGTTCAGCCCAGATTTCGAATAAGTTTCTCAAGATTGATAAAGCTCGTTCTCAAAATGAAATATCGTTTAATATCTGATCCACGCATCATGAAAAAATACTCACAAATATTTAACGCTCAATTTTTGATCTTCAATTTTCGATCTTTGATTTTAGGCACTGAAAAATATTCGACCAAATTATTGGCCCCACTAAAATTGCGGAGCTTCTCTCTTACCCTCTCATGGTCTTGTAGAGATAGAACCAATCAATACTAGTCATTCTAGCCTATTGATCTATTCTCCAGTTGGCTGTTTCCTCTCCCTCTCCCTCTCTGTATCTCTCACTCTCTGTATCTCTCCCTCTCCCTCTCCCTCTCCCTCTCCCTCTCTGTATCTCTCCCTCTCCCTCTCCCTATCTCTCTCCCTCTCCCTCTCCCTCTCCCTCTATACTATTGATCCTTATTTCAATCATTCATCTTCTCTTTTCTGCCTCACTCATTGTCATCTCTTTTAACATGTTGTAAAAAAATTAAAATTTCATTTCAATGCTTCGTTCTCGATTTCGTTATGAAATACTCTTAGAGGTTTTTCAGTATTCCTTTTGTAACATTTAAATATTACCATAACTGTCAATTATAGTTCTATTGATTTGTATTATTTGCCCAAATAAAATTGAAAGAGAACGCATTGAACACAAAGAACAATTTTGCATCTATATTTTTAAATATGATTTGCAATTTTGAGGAAAATAAGTCAGTTCACGATCATTCTATGGGACCTCTGCCGCACACTAGACATAAGCGTAGGGAGAGCGGAGTTACACCAAGGAAAAAATAGCAAAAAACACTTGGGACCAGTTGAGAATGTTTATCTTTTGCGTTTTGATTGTCCGAGATCTTATCCACTAGACCATGGGCCCCTATTAGAACGCATGTCAAACGACCTACATATACTCAGACACTCCCGTATTTATATACCGATGAATGGCTCCGCCCCTTCATGTATAACCCTGTTTATATAACGATTCTGACTCCGCCCATTTTACCGCGCGGGCTTGGACACTGATGTCAAACAATAACACACCCAAATTATCTTTATTATTTCAGGAAAAAAACAGTATCCAGAAGGCGCCTCTTCAGCATTCAGACGGTCAAGAACGAGGGAAGACGAGCCGCTCACATCCTCAAGTTACCATTGAGAAGTTCATCAGTGACGATGACGACGACCTTCTGATGATCTTCACCAGTCACGACAACGAAACGACGAATCGAAATGAAGAACGATAATTAACTTCAACGATAACTTCACTTCAACTTCAATAACTTCAACTTCTACTTCACAAATAACTTCAAATACAAATACAAATAACTTCAAGAGTCAAACCTTTTTTACCTATTATAATCTAATTTGTGTTCAAAAGCTGCGCAAAGAACTCTCCACAGTTTACAATATCAAAAAAAGATGTGAGGTCGACATTTCTCTATTCGCAACTTTTGAACATAGCACAATATTAGAAAAGAGGGTATTTCTTCCGCTAAGAACATCTCTAACTAAGTAAGCAGTTAACAAAGTATTATCACATTTTCTTTGAAATGAATATGATTTACTAATGATTTGGAAAAGAAATGTATTGAATATTACTATGAACAAAATAATGGTTGAACGACGTCGTTATCGGAAGAAGGACCGAAAGGATAGTAATTTGGCGTTCAGAAGCCGTGAAAGGAAAAGAAAATGGTGAAAGAGTGTGTAAAACGAGGAGTGTTCTCCGTTTTTCATTTTCTTTTCATGACTTTTGAATAGAGCCTAAGATAAGCCAAGGTGGACTTGTACCTCCCAGTAGCAGCTACGGATCGTCGTTGGTCTTACGTCCTCCCCAATGATGTCCATGATGGTTGTCCATAGTGACGTCACCAGACGAAGACGTTTGACATCCTATCCTTCGTTGTGAATGGTTCGCGTAATGGATAAAGATGTTCTGAAATGGATTTGACATTATCCGAAGTGATACTTCGACGTCCGCAACGAACTACATAATAGAACAACAATAAATTAATGAGAGAGAGAGAGAGAGAGAGAGAGAGAGAGATCATATACATGTAACAGAGAAATACGAATGGGGGCTAGAGGAAAATATAGACAAAATACGAATAAAAAATGCAATAATAGATCGAGAATAATGAGATATAGAAAAGAAGATGACACTTCAGATTCAGTGGAAACACTGTTTAGTTAATCTTGATAAAGTGTATCAATGTTCAATGTTTGAAAAAGAGAAGAGAAAGATAAGGAAGAGATAGAGCAAGAAATGGCGGGAAAATCACCGGGAGTGAAGGGTCAAAAGGGCTGAAGACTGCTAAAGGAAGGAAGGAGATAGATGGATAGGGCAAGACCATGGCCAGAGGGATTATTGGAGAATCTCTCACTCTATCAGCTATCTCGTACGTTAGCACGCTCTCTGAAGCACATGATAGAGGCACAGATCAAAGATCAAAGTTAAAAAAAAAGGAAACGAACAGGGAGTGAAGAGCGGCGAAAGGACCGAAGACTGCAAATAAATGAATGGGAATGATAAAACGTGTAATACATAATGATATGGAAATTGGATTGTAATAGACGATAGACTAGACAACAACGAAATCACATGCAAATATTATAAAGTCAAAATATCAAAGTACGAGTACAATAGGGATTGAATAAATTAAAGGAAGAGGAAGAGGAAGAGGGACATAAGAGACATAGCAGTCTGGGAATCCCCAAAACACTATTGATGGTAGGTCATTGACGAGGGCATTAGTTTCTTTCTCTGCACTCTCTCACTGACCCACACTCTCTCACTCTGTCTGTACTCTCTCACATTTGCACGCTCTCTTCTATGATCAAAGAACGATCACATAATCTTGTCGTAGCCAGGGAAGCAATAGGTGTAAATCATCTTCGCGTGCACGTGAAATCAGATCGATGACTCTAGGAACAGGATAGATCATTCCTTCAATACCTTCCAGAACATCAAGATCGACCGCGTGCTCCTTGGCCCGTATTTAAGACAACATCATAGCTCTAATCGTCAGTTATCGTCCCATCCCACCAGTTCGTCTTCCTCTTTCATCCGCTCAACTACAACTCCCATGACCGATGCCTGCCAACTTCCGGAGTACTATGCGCTCATCTGCATGTGGATTCGTCATTTAACCAAGGATACGCCTGTTTCTTCTGTGAGGTGCCGTATCCCACCCCGTTATAGCCGTATCGATCAACTTTTTACTATTGTGCTTTCTCTCATGTCATATTTTGCCGCATCCTTTGACTTACAGGAGTTGCAGACCTCTGCCGTGCGTTAGTGTATGGCTGGGTATGACCTTATGAATAGTTGATTTTGGTAGACCACTAGTTGTAGTTCGTTAGTTAGTTCTAATTTGTACCGTAGCCCGGTATGACCGTTCGTGGGGCATTCCCGGTAACGAGTAATTTATAAGGCTCACCGGGTTTACCTCAAGTACGGCTGGATATGGTTTCGTGGATAGATTAGCGTAGTATATTATTTAGTGTTTCGTTTTTTTGCTTCATGTATTAGCTCTCTTTACCTCTACCGAAAAGGAGTCAGCGCGTGAGAATCTTACTGTACTTTTTTACCATACCATGTATCTTTCTGTCGCTCATCTATGATATTCTCTCCTTCATCTACAGGCTGACTCATTGTTTTGCCCCCGATATTTCCGGCAGTGATGGGCGAACATGGTCGGACGAAAAAAATTCGAAAACGATCAATTTTCGTTTGAAAACCTCGAAAAAAATTCGAAAAATTCGAAAAAAACCAAAAAAATCCAATTTAACTGTAAAAGTGATTCATAATGTTGAAATCATTGAGCTCGAAAGTCATTGTTTATTGGATGTTTCCTGAAAACTTGTTTAGGCAAAATATGGAAGAGGAAGAAACAATAAGAAACGTAAATTCGACACAACTTGACCTCAAACTAAACCCATGAGAGGAATATTGACATTGAGAAAAATCAGAGATTCGAAAGAGGAATGAGAGATGCGACTGCCATTGTCGGTCAGGATATTTTCCGCAGTAGAGAAATATACTTCCATTCTTCCAGGGAGGGATCGCATAAATTTTTCCTGCATCTGATAGATGTTCGTGAATTTGGCTCGAAAAATATATGGCAAAACATTGGTCATCGATTCAGAAAAAGTGAAAATACAGTAAGAACTCAATCATTTCTCGAGTGGAAAACATACAGTATGAAAAAAAAGAATTGGAATTCTTACGAAAATTCCATATTTTGTAGTAGAACATCCCGTTTTCCCTTTATTTCGTTGTTTTGAACTCCCAGAATATCTAGTGTAAAACTCGAAAAATTTCCGAGAAAGACGAAAAATTTTTCGACCGAACAATTTTTCGTCTGGGGGTCGAACAAAACGAAAAAAACATGGGCGAAAAATCTTTTTCGCCCATCCCTGAATTCCGGTGCGAACACGCGTTGTGGCGGCAGAAGCGACTATGAGAACAAGAGCGTCCGAAGTGTCACTAGCGACGAAAAGAAGTCTTCGCGTGACAGCCGTAGCGGATTCAATTGTCATCAGATTCAATCAGATCAGATTCAATTGGTCAGATCAGATTCAATCAGATCAGATCAGATCAGATTCAATCAGATTCAATTGGTCGTTGGACTATAAACTGCATTGGCGGAGCATAAATGTAACTCACCTCATCTATGTTGGTCAAACTCAATGAGACAATACAACATCGGAACCACCATCTTCAGCAAAAGCATGGGAGATTAGTCATAAAGTGTATGTATTACGATTCACAGTATTTCTCGAAAAGACTTAAAGGTGGAGTCCCTCGAATATTTTCGTAAAGAGACAGTGATGACAGAAAGGTAGCAAAAGTTATTCTACCTACCGTACACTATTTATTTTATGATGATTCCGCTTATTGATCGCTAGAAACATGATTGAACCATCAGGCCCTGTGCAGGGAGAGGCGCGCTTTTGAAAATTGAGAAAATTCTGCAATAGGATTTGAGCTTGCGACAAATGGGTAACGACTCTGAACGTTTACCACTGCGCTATGGGATAGATGAGTGGTTGTGCTAACATTTCTCATATCACTTGGCATTTGCGCAAGAGAGATGTGAGGGATTTGCATGAACATTCGCGGGTCTCCACCTTTAAATTCGCGTGTACTACAGTCCCTCAATCCTCTTCTCTTTTCGCCCTCACTCATTGTCATCTTATTTAACACGTTGTTACAATTATTGGATGTATGAAATTTAAAAAAAATTCGTTCTATATTTCTTTATCAAATGCATTATTTTTGTAAAATTTAAATGTTTCCGAAATCGGCAGTTATTGGCTTATAGATTTGTTCTAGTTTTCCAAGTGACATTGAAACTTATTTAAAGCGCATTGAACACAAAGTACAATTGTTTGCTATATTATAAATTATGCTTGGGAATTTTCAGGAAAATAAGTTTGCCAGCGTTCCTTTTGTAACATTTAAATATCACCGTAATTGAAAATTAGAGTTATATTGTTTTATTTTATTTGCCCAAGTAATATTGAAATCGCATTGAACACAAAGTGCAATTTTGTATCTATATTTTTAAATAAGTTTGGCAATTTTCAGGAAAAAAGTTAGTTTACGATCATTCTATGGGACCTCTGCCGCACACTAGACGTTACCGTAGGGAGAGCCGAGTTACACCAAGGAAAAATGGCAAAAACACGTGAGATCAGTCGAGAGCGTTTATCTTTTGCTAATCCTCTTCGGGGAATCGAACCTTTCTGCCGACCAACCGGCCGGTTTTATTGTCCAAGCTCTTATCCACTACACCATGGATCCCTATTAGAATGAATGTCAAACGATCTACATGTACTCAGACACTCCCGTACTTATATAGCGATGTATGGCTCCGCCTCTTTCTGATTCACCCTATTTATATAACGATTCTGACTCCGCCCATTTAACCGCGCGGGCTTGGACACTGATGTCAAACAACAACACACCCAAAACATCTTTATTATTCCTGAAAAAATATCAGACGAATCAGCAGCGTAGAGTAGCGTCTGAGCAGTCACGGTGGAACGTTAGACGAATGCTCACATCCTCAAGCTTCATCAGTGACGATGATGACGACCTTCTGATGATCTTCATCAATCGCGACAACGAAACGACGAATCGACATGAAAAAAGATAATTAACTAACTTCACTTCAACTTCAATAACTTCAAATTCTACTTCACAAATAACTTGAGTCAACCATTTTTTCCTATTACAATCTAATGTGTTTTCAAAAGCTACACTAGGAACTTTCCCCACTATTTACAGTATAAGAAAATGTGGTGAGCTTGATTTTTCTCTATTCGTAAGTTTTGAACATAGCACACAAAATTGGAAAAGATGGTATTTCTTCCGCTAAAGTATCACATTTTTCTTTGAAAGAACATGATTCACTATTTACTTGGAAAATAAATGTAATGAAAAGTTGACTATGAACAAATTATTGATTGGTCGATGCCGTTATCCGTAGATGACCGAAAGGATAGCAATTTGGTGTTCAAAAGCCGTGAAAAGAAATGAAAAAGTCTGGTGAGTTTGAAAAACGAGGAATGTGCACTGTTTTTCATTTTCTTTTCATGACTTTCGAACAGAGCCTAAGACAAGGTGGACTCGAACCTCCAGTAGAAACAACAAGTCGTCGTTGGTCTGACGTCCTTCCCAATGATGTCCATGATGGTTGTCCATAGTGATGCCATCAGAAGAAAACGTTTGATATCCTATTCTTCGCTGTGAATAGTTCGCGTCATGGACGATGGTGTTCTGAAATGGATTTGACATTATCCGAAGTCATAGTTCAACGTCCGCTACAAACTACATAATATAACAACAAAGTAATGGCAAGCAAGAGTTTCCAATGGAAGGAGAGAGAGAGCTGCAAATTAATAATATAGATCCTATACATGTGACAGAGAATTAAGGACAGGGACGCGAGGAGAATATAGTCTCAACGAAACACAAATAAGAACATGCAATAATAGATCGAGAATCATTAGAGAGATAGAGAAGAGAGAGAGAGAGAGACGATTAGGAAGAGGTATAGCAAGAAATAGCGTGAAAATCGCGAGAGTGAGGGGACAAAAGGACCGAAGACTGCAAACGAAGGGAGAAGAGAGAGGTAATAGGATAGGGCAAGACCATGGCCAGAGGGATTATTGGAGAGAGAAGTAGAGGTGGGAGTGATCGAGAGAAGGCAAAGGAGAGAGATGAAATGGAAGAGGGAGGGGGTGACAAGAAACTGAACTATAATAATTACGAATGAAAAGATGAATAAAAGCGAGAAGTTGTTCCAAATGAAGGGAAGCACTAATGAATCAACATTAGAGATGCAAGATCATTGACGAGTGCATATTTTTTTTCTTTCTCTGCATTCTCTCGCTTTCCTACAATCTCTCACTCTGTCAGCTCTCTCGTACGTTAGCACGCTCTGAAGCATATCATAGAGGCAAAAATCAAAGATCAATTTAAAAACAAAAAGGAAACGAACAGGGAGTGAGGATCGGCGAAAGGACCGAAGACTGCAAACGAAATGGGCGAGAATGATAAAACGTGTTATAGATAATGATATGGAAATTGGATTGTAATAGACGATAGACTTGACAACAACGAAAATATATGCAAATATGATAAAGTCAAAATATGAATGAACGAAATGGGGATTGAATGAAGGAAAGGAAGAGGAAGAGGGACACAGGAGACATAGCAGAAAACAATATGGGGAATCAATCGAGAAGTCTGGGAATCACCAAAACACTATTGATGGTAGGTCATTGACGAGGGCACTGGTTTCTTTCTCTGCACTCACTCACTGACCCCCACTCTCTCACTATGTCTGTACTCTCTCACAGTTGCACGCTCTCTACTATGATCAAAGAACGATCACAGGCTCACCGGGTTTACCTCAAGTACGGCTGGGTACACTGAGAGCAATCTTACCTGGCCAATCGTTGCCCCGATACACTTTCCGTGCAAACGATTACCCCAAATGGCGAATTATTCAACGGCTGAATTCTCCATTTGGGGTAATCGTTTGCCAGGAAAGTGTATCGGGGTAACGATTTGCCAGGTAAGTTTGCTCTTAGTGTATGGTTTCGTGGATAGATTAGCGTAGTATATTATTTAGTAGGGTTGCAGGAACGGAAGGGGAAACTACGCACTCTATTGCCACCCCTTCCCTTCTCTATAGCAATCGCCCGTGAGAGGCACTCTCTCACTTCCTAACTTCGTTATTTGACAGACCACTGCCAAAGATAGCGTAATCACCGGTAAATAGCGGGGATTACGCTATCTCTCGCCCCTCCCCCTTCCCCTCTCCTTACTCTCTGTTCACTCCACCCGCCTCGCCCCATTTGAGGCACGTTTGAAGATATATCTAATTCCCCTCACATCTGAGAGCTTGACAGTCAACAGCAAAGTTGTAGCTCACATCGATCCGGTTCTGATTATTCTTAGACAGACACGATACGATAAAAACAAACGAAATGACAATCGTTTTACCATTTCAGAGGGAAATCGAAACGATAAGCGTTCAAAATATGTTTTGGTATGGACAGTTGAATTTCTCTCAATGATCAGAGGAATCAGATTAGCATTTGAATATTAATTATCTATGTTATTCCCTCTATTTCCCATTTCAATGATTCATTATCTCTAAGGGACATTGTTTACCTCTGATTATCATGTCTCTCGTCGAGTGGCTGGTTGAGAGATTCTTTATATCAGATAAATTTCACTTCGCATACCGTAAGTAATCATCGGATACAGTATCTTAGACAGTTCCTGTAGTTGAATCAGCAGCAACCTCGCGCTTGTCACCTAAATCGAGATGACCAAGCTTTATTTTGAATGCAAATCGATCACTCACAATCCGTCTATGTTTAGGTTCATTCGATCAGGATTTTTTTTGGATTATTTTAAATTTTTAAATCAAGACAAAAAATCAGAATCTTTTTTTCCACAAAAATGAAAAAAACACACCAACAAAACGAAAAAATATTAAACATTTGTGGCAAATTGTGAAAGCATTTGACAAAACTTAACAGTATTTTCTTTTTTTATCATTTTTAACTGTCTTAATGTAGTATTATGTATGATTTTTAGTGCGTATTTGTTTGCTCTAATGAACAATGTATAAGACAAAATTTAAAATGTAACAGCTAGTGCTGCGGAGAAAAATTAGTATACCAGCATACTGTAGC
The DNA here is from genome assembly GCA_943737045.1 of Parapristionchus giblindavisi. Classification (NCBI taxonomy): domain Eukaryota; kingdom Metazoa; phylum Nematoda; class Chromadorea; order Rhabditida; family Diplogasteridae; genus Parapristionchus; species Parapristionchus giblindavisi. The sequence goes on along the minus strand of CALSFV010000206.1, from coordinate 915,712 downwards.
ATCTTTCTGTAAATGTACTAGCATCTTTATTGCTTCACCATGACTCCACACAGTGAATTTACACAGTTACTATTAATCAGACTGCAAAACTAGTATACCCTAGGATTTTCTTTACAATACAGACTTGTGGCATCATAATTTTCACTAATCAGAAATCTGTTGACTGCGTTGATTTTATCACTGTTCATATACAAATAATGAGTATATTTTGTTAATTATTCTTTTAAACAAAACAGTCTTTTTTTCTACAGGAACTGTCTAAGATACTGTATCCGATGATTACTTACGGTATGCGAAGTGAAATTTATCTGATATAAAGAATCTCACAACCAGCCACTCTACGAGAGACATGATAATGAGAGGTAAACAATGTCCCTTTGAGATAATGAATCATTGAAATGGGAAATAGAGGGAATAACATATTTAATTAATATTCAAATGCTAATCTGATTCCTCTGATCATTGAGAGAAATTCAACTGTCCATACCAAAACATATTTTGAACGCTCATCGTTTCGATTTCCCTCTGAAATGGTAAAACGATTGTCATTTCGTTTGTTTTTATCGTATCGTGTCTGTCTAAGAATAATCAGAACCGGATCGATGTGAGCTACAACTTTGCTGTTGACTGCCAAGTTCTCAGATGTGAGGGGAATTAGATATCTCTTCAAACGTGCCTCAAATGGGGCGAGGCGGGTGGCGTGAACAGAGAGTAAGGAGAGGGGAAGGAGGAGGGGCGAGAGATAGCGTAATCCCCGCTAATTTAGCGGTGATTACGCTATCTTGGCAGTCTCTCTTCTCTCTTGCGGGAAGCGACGAGAGAGTGGCAAGGGATGGGAAGAGGGCGCGGTAAATTCGATTACGCTTACGCTACGGCAACCCTATTATTTAGTGTTTCGTTTTTTTTTGCTTCATGTATTAGCTCTCTTTACCTCTACCGAAAAGGAGTCTGCGCGTGAGAATCTTACTGTACTTTTTTTTACCATATCTTTCTTTCGCTCATCTATGATATTCTCTCCATCTACAGGTTGACTCATTGTTTCGCCCACGATATTTCCGGTGCGTACACGCGCAGTGGCGGTAGAGGTGACGATGAGAACAAGAGCGTTCGAAGTGTCACTAGCGACGGAAACGAGTCTGCGCGTGACAGCCTTCGAGGCTATATCGGATCCGCTCAGCCTCCCTCGACAACGCTTTCGGCCATTCGCATGGGCGCTGGCGCCGACCGCGACCATAGACGTAGCGGTCGATACACCATGAAGCACAATTTTTTTAAAGTTCACATCCTAAAACTTATTTTTTTTGCATGTAATCCATACTTGTACAATTTCATTTATTCATTTATTATGGATGGCACGGACTGAGAAGATCTACCGCTGATGGTTCGATGTTCAAGATCGCCTCGGGTAATGGAAGATCTGATCGTGAAAGAAGTACAAAACTCGTTTATCACGTTTCATTGCCTGTCTGGGCGCATCTCTGGGAGGCGGTAGCCCTTCCAATCATCGTCTGGCTTCGTCGAAGTTTTCTTGTCGCGCGTCTATGTGCTAACTCAATGCTGCTGACAACTTCCCAACTTGACAACTTGTGAGCACTTCGCTCCCTCGGACGAGTATTGATCGATTTAATCGATTGGTCTTAGATCTCTAGATTCACTGTACATTGAACCATTTACTGTGTTATCATCGTGGTATCATCAAACATAATTTACTGCTCTGAAGGGTACCCCCCCCCAAGTACATAAAATATTATAGTTTGTGACAATAAGCAATGGCCGGAATTATTTAATCGATATTCCTGATTTCTGTCTTAAGAACACAGCATTTATAATGAAAACAATAAAAAAACAAATATTTATTGGATAATGATGAACAAATATAATTATACACCGTCCCAATCACCCCCCCCCCATAAAATATAATACAATTCAAGCAATCATTATTCAAACGAAGTGCACATGTTAAGATATTGCAGTATTAAAGGAAGACTGTGGCAAGAAAATATTGAGCGAAATTCCGAAAATGTTTGAAATTTAAGTTTTGTCCCACCGCGAATTGATGAAATGTATTTTTCATGCTGCATTTTTTTTTAAAATTGCGATTGATTTCCACGCTGGGCCAGTGCCGGAAGATAATAAAAGAGAAAATACTTTATAGGAAGCGGATCGTCTTCTATCCTATTGGTGGTGGCATTTTTTAGCGATGCTTAACATGTGCACTTATTGTCTGTGGAAATTGACGCGTGATATCTGGTATGTTAAACGGATTCTACCATATGGTAAACATAGCATGCTCATTTACACCCCATCCATTCTACTCACAGTAACAGGAATATGTGAATGTCCAAACGTTCAAGTTATGAAATGAGGTTTCAACTCTTTTAGTGGCTGCAGAAAACGTTTCGATTTTGCCTGGGGACATCAGATCCATAACGTTAATTGCACAGTCGGCAAATGTGGTCAAGTTATTCACCTGATTAACAAGATTCTTATTTCTGATTCTGAATATTGAAATCTCACTTTAATCTCAATTTTATGCTTCTTGCATACGAAGCTCTGCGTGGTTGCCGTTATGTTTAGATAAATCTGACCGGATTTCTTGCAACTGTAACTAAGTGCTCCACAGTGTTCTTTCCCTGCAAGAATTGTGATTTTCAATGCTTCAAAAAATCATGTTTTTTACTTGTAGCTGTAGTCGTTGGTATGTTTGTAGTCGAAGCTGAAAAAATGAGAAATTTCATTTATTTAATATTACGCATAGTTTTCGTAAAAAATATTCGCATTTGACTAATATTTCTGTGTACCCATTATAAATAAAAAAAACCATTGCGCAAATGAAAATATCGTGGTCGGACATTCTCTTTCACTAATTTTTACTTAACTCACTTGTAGTTTTATTTGTTGTTGTAGCTGCTGTTGTTGTGGTCAAAGTTGAGTCTTCTGAAAAAAAGTGCCAATTATTGAAATTAGATGGAATCACTGACTAGATGTTACATCCTTTTTAGTGACTGTGGATGAGGTTGCTGTAGTTGATGTTGAGGTTGAAGTGACGAACAGAGTAGACCTTTCTATTATATTGATCTCATTATTATAGATAAAAAAAATCAAAATCAATCCACACCTTTCTTTGTTGGATCTTCCGACTCTTCGGTTGTCATAGCAGTATCATTATGGGGTGATTCATCTAGAATTGATGTCATTTTAGCATTTGTTTGAAAAATTCATATATACAATTATTTTACTGCACTAATTATCTTTTTTCTATTATTCAAATAGGAATAATGTATGCTGAAGTGGTCGTATCTATTTGTATCTCAGTTGAATAAACTTCAGTGCTTGTTGAGTCTGCATTAATCAATATATAAAACAGAGCGATGAAAGGTACGGTATCAATATTTTCTGTTTGATCAAAAAAAAAAGAATTTACCGTATTCTATTGATGAGTGTGAGATCGTTGAAGCTTCCGACGTACCCGTCAACCCTGCTGTAGAGCTTCTTTCTGTACTTGTCTTTGTCACCTCCGTATGGCGCTGTTCAATTGTTGTTTCGGTCTCATTATCATAAGCTCCGGTGCTTTTTGTTTCCTCGAATGATATTGTAGATAATGGGTTAGCAGATGAATCAGTCTCATTTTTTTCTGATTGTGATGTAAAGGAAGGACTGTCCGTATAATCAGTCGATTCAGTGGTGATAGTCGACGTCGTTGTGGAAATGTATGGATTGGACATCGGCTGTTCCGACATTGTCGTTTCTGTTCTGGTCTTTGATTGGTCCGATGAGGTCGTCACTGGAACCATAGCAGAATAATGCACATCTCTAGTAGTGATTTCTGGACTATATGTATCCGAAACAGAGCTTGGAGAAGTGGGGCCATATGACGTTGATATGGTTACTGTAGACGTCGTTGTCGTGATGTTTATAGTTGGCGTAGGGGAAGCATAAGATGAATTTATTATCGATGAAGAAGTTGTGGATTTTGAAGCTGATGTGGAAGAAGGAATATATGGTGGGGTAGAAGTAGAAGTTATCATTTTAGAAGATGATGAATCAGCAGGTGTTGACTTCGTTGAAGTTGTCATTGGAGTAGAGGAAGGTAGAGAATCTATAGTAGACGACGAAGTTGTAGGTACTATAGGGCTTGACGATAAGGAGGAAGAACTATCCATAGAAGATGTTTCAATTGATTGTGTAGTAATTGATGGGGATGTCTTTGTTGCAGAAGTGGAGCTAGACATAGAAGATGATTGTGTAGTTGTTGGTAGGGGTGTAGTTGAAAAGGCTAACGTCTGGGTAGTTGGAGTATTGGTTTCATGAGAATATTGGCTTGACTGCATTTGTTTAGTAGTAATAGCAGAACTCGATTTATCGGAAATAGTTGTTCTGGCAACTTTTGTTTGAGGCTCGACAGTATCTGAAGCTATGGGTGACGGCATGGTAGACAGAGATGATGAAGAGGAAGAGGTGGAATGATTTGAACTTCTTTCAGCTGGCGTCGCATCCGATTTAATCGGCGTAGTCCGTGTCAAAGTGCTGGAAGAGCTAGATGATGCACTGCTGCTCGGAATTAAAGAAGATCCTTCTGATGTAGTATTTGAGGTGGGTTGATTGGGGGTTATCGTCGACGTTGTTGTAGATGGGATTGATGATGTAGTAGAATTCGTTGATTCAGTATCAGAGGAGGACGAGGAAGAAGGCTGAGACTGGGTTTGAGTGCTTACGGTTTTAGAGGACGAGGAAACAGATTCAGGAGTTGGTTGAACGCTTGGAATCATCGTTGAAGTGACTGACTCCGTTGGTTTAGTAGATGTAGGGATATTAGATAGAGATGAAGACGGAGTACTCACTTTCTCATGGGCAGCAGGAGTTGTTATCGTCGACTGAACTACTTGTGACGATTCCTTGTGATCAACAGTAGGCATGGATGATACTGCAGATAAAGTTGAGGGTTCATCACGTTCCACAGTCTTGCTAGACTCTGTTCTCTTATTTTGTGCTGTTTCCATCGGCTGTTTGAGTGGAGAGCCTGAATTTTCTATTCTTATCCACTGATACATAATTCATAGCCAGTCTAGAACATACACGATAGTGAGCTAGTAGAAGAAATTTGTGTTGTGCTTGTAGTGGAATTAATTGGCGTTGTCGTACTCTCTGTTGACAATGACGATGAGTGGTTTGAATTTGTTGAGTTGGAATCTGAATTATTCTCAATTAATATACTACAACAAGGAAATAGTTAACCATGGAGCCAATGTGAGACGTTATTTTGAAGATAGGCAGCGAAAGTTTTATTTGCGATGCAGTCTTCAGTTTTGATCGGCTCTAAAAAAATTGTATGATTATTTAAGAAAGTGAGTGAATGGGAAATTTCACAGAGATTAAATTTAACTATATTTGGTCATTAATTTGACTTCTAATGCTAATGGTTTGCCCACATTTGGGGTATTCTCTCTATTATTTTAATACAGTGAATGAAGCTTACCCGGCGCCTTTACAAATATTCCCTGTGCGAACACTCTTTCTATAGTTAGTTCGCCCTGTAGAGGTATCTTCTGGAACAAAAAAGGTTTAAATTAAATCACATTCGTACACACTACCGTATACGTAAGAGAAACATTGCAGAATTGGAGCTTGAAATCGAAACTAAAAGGGAAGACGTTTTTAAAGGCATACCCGAGTCAATTTTACTCTCCGCTCTGGCAACGCTCCCTCGTAGACAAAGAAAGCGAGAGAGTGTGGCCAGATCGAAGAGTTTCAATTTAATTCGGGGTGTTGCTTTAGTGAAAATCCAGTCAGATAAGTGAGTGGAATGAAAAATTTATCATTTGAATTTCAGAAAAAATAAACTAACTTGAATGCCTCGCATGACCTAATATCGCACTCCTTGAGGCATTCACGAACAGTCATATTGGTCCCATTATATACCGGTGTACTCAGCTTCACATCTATCGAACGAATGTAAGATGCCGTATGCATCTGAAATTATTTTTTAAAAAATTATGTTATTACTTGCGATATTGATTCGGTTTGGTTATGGTTCATTCTGTGCCCAAGTAACTCAAAAATATAACCACTGCGCAATGTAACAGGTATGTGGTAGACTACTCTAACTTCATATCACTTATGTATACTTATCCAATGCCTATGTTATGTTATGGAATGCCTGGAGGTGTACTTCCAACTGTCAAGCAGGCCTAATTTACGATAGCGGAACGTTTTCGTGGGTTTTCTACTTCAATCAAGAAGTTTCAGTTCGATCGTTTTCTTGAATGGAGAATAATATCTCTCAGAGACGGAAGAATAAGAACTTCCAAACGAATTCCCCCTGTCCCTGACTTATTCTTCTGCACTAAGTGCTGATAAGATAAATGTATTGTAGTACAGTTATCCAACCCAAGCTAGATGTGATGTATTTATGTGAACATTCGTGAGGTCCACCTTCAATAACAGAGTCAAACTAACCGCTCTCTGGGATGCCACCTTTACTTCTCCACATGAAAGGGCTAATGGTATTACGGTAGCTAGGCATAGAAGGATCATGATTGCTGCTCTAAACACCGTACGGCTGAGAATAGTATTGATTAGGATCAAGAACGAAATTTAATTGGGAATCTGAACCAACTGGAAAGATAAAGCTGTATTTAAATATGAAGTCATGGTTTAAGAGAATGAATGTGGCTTATTCTTCTCGTTCTACCTCCTTTTTTTTTTTCTTTTCTGTCTTCTTGGAAACAGAAACTGTCCATTTTTGAGTGATTTTGAATGATTTTTTATGAGTCTTGAGAGAGATTATGCAAAAATGAGAGAGCACAGATATAGAGAGATGCCCTCCTCCTCCTCCTCTTCTTCTTCTTCTTCTTCTGCTTCTTTTCTGTCTGTCATCATGGAAACAGAAACTGTCCATTTTTGATTGATTTTGAATGACTTTTTATGAGTGTAGAAAGGGACTATTTAAAAAGGAGAGGGTACAGACATAGAGAGAGAGGCTCCTTCTTTGGCGTATTACTATTGGATACACAAAATGTGAGTCATGATGCATGAAAAAAATGACGGATGGTAGAAGAAGGCACTCAAGTGAAAATGATTTTTATGATGGCAATCAATCAATAATGAACTATGTACATTGAACTTGTTATCAAATGAAACCGATAATAACATAATCGATTTTTAGCCCGCTCACTTCGTGGTTCAGTCATTAGTTCCGACAGTCTCAGAACGTTAACGTCGATCTTCATATGCGCATCTTCGGATTCCACACTTCTTGAAGATCTACAGGCAGTTGGTTAGCTTCCTTCCCATGATCCCCAGTTGAAACTTTTCATGCCGCTTTTCATCTACAAGCAACAATATATTCAATAGTAAAATGGACTATCTACTTCCATTAGTGGAGCATCAATCTAACTCGCCTCATCTATGTAGAGCACATTCAATGAGAAAGTACAATAATTGGAACCACCATCATCAGCAAAAGCATTCGTTCTTCTATTTGGCTTCGTACATATTCACGGTATTGCTCGAAAAGAAATTCGTGTATCGATCCTCTTCTCTTTTCTGCCTCACCCATTGACAACTCTTTTAACATGCTGTTACAATTCTTGGATGAATGCATTTACTAGGGAATGGTTTCTTTGATGGTTGAAATTACGGGGAGTGACCAACATAGCAATATTCAGCAGGGTCGACTTAGTAAGAAAGACAGCCAGAAAAAAAATTAGGACTTGATTTCCACTGAAACAGCATTTTTTGCTTGAATTACCATGCAGGCATGAAATGCTGTCGGGGTAATCGAACTCGTGTTCAAAAAGTGAAAAAAAAACAAAAAAATGCAACTTTCTGACTGTCTTTCGTGCGGCGGATGTGCGACGGGTTTCGTTTAAAAAATCGATCAATGGCAACTTTTAAAAGTTGATTCTTACTGAGTCGACCGTGCTGAATATTGCTATGTCTCTGGTATTTTGCCACTTAAAGTCTACTTAAACTACGTCACAGACTTTAAGTAGACTTTAAGTAAACTTTAAGTGAAAGAACATTTGACGAAATGCATTACAGTATACCACACCACTTTAAGTAGACTTACGTCTCACTTTAAGTTTACTTAAAGTCTACTTAAAGTGGGAAAGTTTAAGTAGACTTTAAGTGGCAAAATACCAGAGGTAGACCACTCCCCGTAATTTCAACCATCAAAGAAACCATTCCCTAGTTAATCAAATTAAAATTTCTTTTTTTATGTTTCGTTCTCGATTTCTTTATCAAATACTCTAACAAGTTTGCCCGCATTCCTGTTCTAACATTTAAATTTTACCGTAATTGTCAATTATAGTTATATTGATTTGTTTTATTTGTCCAAGTAATATTGAAATCGCATTGAACACAAAGTGCAATTTTGTATCTATATTTTTAAATAAGTTTGGCAATTTTCAGGAAAAAAGTTAGTTTACGATCATTCTATGGGACCTCTGCCGCACACTATAGATTAGCATAGGGATAGCGGAGCTACACCAAGGAAAAATGGAAAAAACTCTTGGGACCAGTTGAGAGTGTTTATCTTTTGCTAATCCTCTTCGGGGAATCGAACCTTTCTGCCGACCAACCGGCCGTTTTGATTGTCCGAGCTCTTATCCACTACACCATGGGTCCCTATTAGAATGCAAGTCAAGCGATCTACATATACTCAGACACTCCCGCACTTATATACCGATGCATAGCTCCGCCCCTTTTTGAAGAACCCTACTTATATAGTGATTCTGACTCCGCCCATTTAACCGCGCGGGCTTGGATACCGATGTCAAACAATAACACACCCAAAATATCTTTATCATTTCTTTAAAAAGTGGAAGACTCCTCAGCAGCGTCAGAACAGTGTCGGAGGAAGCTTAGGCAGCTGCACACATCCTCAAGTTCCTATTGAGAAGTACATCAGTGACGATGACGACCTTTTGACGATCTTCGTCAATCGCGACAACGGAACGACAAATCGAAATGAAGAACGATAATAAACCATAGAGCCTAAGATTTTTTCCTATTATAATCTAATTTGTGCTCAAATCTACATAAGGAACTCTCCACTGTTTACAATATCACGAAAGTGATGAGTCTGATTTGTCTCTATTCGCAACTTTTGATCATAGCACAAGATTATAAAAGAGGGTGTTTCTTCCGCTAACGGCATCGCTAACTAAGTATCACATTTTTCTTTCAAAGTAACATGAAATGTAATGAAAAGTTGACTATGAACACATTATTGATTGGATGTTATCGGTAGAATTTCCGAAAGGATAGAAATTTGGTGTTCAGAAGCCGTGAAAAGAAATGAAAAAGTGTCTGGTGAGTTTAAAAAACGAGGAGTTTGCATTGTTTTTCATTTTCTTTTCATGACTTTTGAACAGAGCATTAGATTAGCCCAGGTAGACTCGTACCTCCAAGATCAGCCATCGTTGGTCTGACTTCGTCTCCTATACCGTCCATGATGCTTCTCCATCGTGACGGCAGTAGAAGAAGACGTTTGAAATCCTATACTTCGTTTTGAATGGTTAGCGTCATGGACGATGGTGTTCTGAACTGGATTTGACATTATCCGAAGGGATAATTCGACGTCGGCTACGAACTACATAATTGAACAACAAAGAATGGGAAGCAAGTGGTTCCAGAGTGCGCGAGAAAGAGAAAGGGGGAGTGGTAGAGAGAGAGAAATCTACAAATTGAAAATATTGATCCATGTGACAGCGAAGGTAAGGGGACGCGAGGAGAATATAGGCTCAACAAAACTTGAATAAGAACATGCAATAATAGATCGAGAATCATGAAAGGATAATGAAAGAGATAGAGAAGAAGAGGGAAAGATAGCAAAGAAATGGCGGGAAAATCACCGAGAATGAAGGGGCAAAAGGACCGAAGACTGCAAAGGAAGGAAGGGGAAAGAGGCAGTAGGATAGGGCAAGACCATGGCCAGAAGGATTATTGGAGAGAGAAGTAGAGGTGGGTGAGAGAGAAGTAGAAGGAAAGGGAGGAAACGGGAGAGAGAGAGGGATGGTAAAAGACTGAACTATAATAATTACGAATGAAGAGATGAAGAAGGTATAGCGAGATGTAGATCCAAATGGAGAGATACGATAATGAACCAACATAATCGATGCTAGATCATTGACAAGTGTATAGTTTTTCTTTCTCTGCACTCTCTCGCTTTCCCACAATCTCTCGCTCTGTCAGCTCTCTCGTACGTTAGCACGATCTGTGAAGCGAAAAAAAGGAAAAGGGAGTGAGGACGGCGAAAACAAACGAAGACTGCAAACGAAATGGACGATAATGATGAAACGTGTTATAGACAATAAAGTAAGTAAAGCGAAAGGAGTCCCAAGCCCGACACGCAGCATTGATGGGAAGGAGCATAGTGAAGGAGATGCTAAAACTCCAATCCTGTAAGAAACGGCTTCTCGTCCCTGACCCTACCACTGGAGCTCTTTCGCAAGTCGCAACAAAGGCAGCGGTCAAGCATTTCTATGAGGATCTCTACTCACCAGCAGTTCAGCTCCCTCTCGCAATTCCTTCGTACTCGCTCGACCCCTTTCCTCCCTTCCTTCCCGACGAGACACGACACGCAATGTCCCTCCTCAAGTGCGGCCACTCCCCAGGATCAGACGGCATTCTTCCTGAGATGTTATACCATTCGAGGGACCATCTAGCCCATTCCATCGCCCACCTACTGAATCGACTAGTGGCAGGAGATACCGTACCCAGTGATCTTTCGGAAGCTGTGGTCTCCCTGCTGTACAAGAAAGGAGATCCCAACAACATTGGAAACTTCCGGCCAATATCGCTTCTTACCGTAACCCTCAAGGTTATGACGAGGTGCATTCTGAAAAGACTGGAGGCAGTACTTGAAGAAACTGAGTCGTCTACACAAACCGGTTTCCGGCGAGGATATAGCACTCTTCACAACTTACATTCCATCAAGCAAGTAGTTGAAAAAACCACAGAATACGGTATGCCTATATACCTCGCCTTCGTTGACTTCAAGAAGGCATTTGATTGTGTTGAATGGAGCTCTTGTTGGCAAGCCCTATGGAAGTATGGAGCCCATCCTACCCTGATCCACCTACTCCGGCGAATCTACGAGTCGTCCTCTACCCTGATTCGAGTGAATGAAGAACTCGTCCCTGTGACTGTGAGAAGAGGAGTCCGCCAAGGAGATACATTGTCTCCCCGTCTCTTCAACGTCGCATTGCGCTCGGCTATGGACGACATAAATTGGGAGAGGGACGGAATACGCATCGACGGACGGAATCTGACGCACCTCGAATACGCTGATGACATCGCACTCATCGCGAAGAGCCGACCGGAACTGGAACGTATGCTTCGGAAGCTGATGAATGCCTGCATTAGAGTAGGTCTCGAAGTTAATGCAGGAAAGACCCACCTACTTACTTCATGCAAAACAACCCGTGCCCCAATTACAATTCAAAATCTGACGTTCAACTTTGTCGAGTCTACCACATACCTCGGAGGGAGAATCGCTCTTCCTTTGGACCATTCCGACGAGATAGAGCATCGGATTCGGCTGGGATGGCTTGCTTGGACAAAGCTGTCACGTCTCCTCTCATCTCGCCTTCTTCCGATGGATACCAGGAGGCGACTGTTTGAAAGCTGTATTACCTCCACCGTACTCTACGGGAGCGAGGTATGGGCACTCAGATCAAGCGACAAGGAAAGGCTGGGCGTCACACAAAGGAAGATGGAACGAAAGATGCTGGGAGTAACGCTGAGGGACCGCTGGAGAAACGAGCGCGTGAGAGACATCACGAAGGTACGCGATTGGAACAAAGAGGCGTTGAAACGGAAAGCGCGCTGGGCACTCAAAGTGAGGAGCATGGATATGGAGCAGTGGAGCCGCGCCACAACAGTATGGACGCCTTACAATCGGAATCGGCCGCCTGGAAAGCCTAGAGCACGATGGAGAGATGACCTGGACCGAGCAATTGGCAACTGGTGGAATACACCCTATGATGCTTTTCGTCCCATCCTCATCTAGCAATTATTGCTTGAAATGATAAATTGAATTGAATAGACAATAATAATACAAATTTGATTGTAATAGACAATAGACTAGACCACAACGAAAATATATGCAAATATATGCTAAATTTAAAATATCATTGAATGAAATAGGGTTGAATGAAGGAAGTGAAGAGGAAGAGATACACAGGAGACACAGAAGAAAACATAGGGGAATCGATCGAAAAGTCTGGGAATCACCAAAACACTATCGATGGTATACTATTGATGGTATCTTATAAGTCATTGACGAGTGCATTTGGCATTCTTTCTCTGTACTCTATCGCCGACCCACACTCTCTCACTCTGTCTGTACTCTCTCACATTTGCACACTCTCTGCTATGATCAAAGAAGGCAAGTTGCGCTGCGGAATAGAACTACAAACAGAGAAAGATGCTACCCACAGAGCATAAGACCTGTGAAATGTTATATATATTTCACACTATTTGTACACAAAAAATGCTAAATATTTATAACTTCTTCATAGGTCTTATGCTCTGTCGATAACATTTTTTCTCTCTATCTAATCTGTCATATTTTATGAATTGAAACAATAACTAAGTGAGCTTCTAGCCGGAATTATTTAGTATTTTTAAACCCTCCTATCACTTTTAGAAAACATACTTTCAAGAAAGGGCTATGCGAGCTTTGTTTCTATTTGCAATATTTGGCTCTGCCCAGATTTCGAATAAGTTTCGCAAGGTTGAAAAAACTCGTTCTCAAAATGGAATTTCGTTTAATATCTGATCCATGTATCATGAAAAAAATACTCACAAATATTTAAGAGACAGGCTCCGTAATTATTTAACATTTTGAGCATTCCCCGGAAATTTCCCCTAGCAAAAGGATTCTGGCCTCCATGCTTTCATGGTTGAAGGTGGCCTGGCTCCTATTTACAAAAGTGTAGTGAGTGAGGCATTCGCTCTCCAACGCGGCCAACGGCAAAATTCCAAAGTCGAAAAAATGGCAAACTTCGAAAAATCATATTTTGCGAATAAAAACCAGTTAGCCTCGATATTGTTTCACGGAATAGTTGGTCATCTCAAAAGTGCCTAGAAACACTAGGAACATCGAATTGTGGACGTCTACAAACACGTTTTTCAGCTTTTCCGCGAGGTTTTCAACCAGTCAATATGAATTGACCGGAAGTTCCTATAGCACATAAAATAACCCACACGATTCTGCACAAATAAAACACAATTTCAAACGAATCGAGATTATTTCAATATTTAAAAAAAAATCAAAATGTGCTTTTTGGGGCTGTTTTTTTCGCCCCCAGACCACTTTCCTGGAGGGTATTAGATATGTTCTGCGTATCACACGACATTCTGCGATGGGCTGAGTAAGAATCCACTGAAACCCAGACGACTGGCGCGCTCCTGGAAAAGTCGATTTCCTTGACCCCGGGGTTCATGGTCCGAAAATCTCGAAATTTTTCATGACTGGAAAAGCTTATTTGGTCTTTGTTTTTATGGTCGACATATGTGCATTTCTCTGATCTTTCAGTTGGTGCATAATGTCGCCCACTACCTCTACTGCCTCAACTTCAGCTCGTTTATGCATTTTCCAGGTGATCAAATTTCTTTATCGCATTCGCAATCCTAACAGGGGAACATTAAATGTCATACATTTCTATTAAACCTGGAAGATAAAATTAATTATACCGTAATACGTTGGTGAATCACATGACTACATTAAAGGTGGTGTCCCACGAATATTTTCGTGAACAAACTGTGAAGACAGAAAGGTAGCAAAAGATATTCTGCATACAGTACACTATTTGTTTTATGCTGATTCAGCTTATTGATCGCTAGAAACATGATTGAACCATCAGGCCCTGTGCAGGGAAAGGCGCGCTTTTTGAAAATTGAGAAAATTCTGCAATAGGATTTGAACTTGCGTCAAACGGGTAACGAGTCTGAACATTTGCCACTGCGCTATGGGGTAGATGTGTGGCTGCGCTAACTTTTCCCATATCACTTTGCATTCGCGCAAGAGGGGTGAAGTGATTTACAAGAATATTCGCGGGCCACCATCTTTAAAGTCTGTTCTGAAAAAAAACTAATATATACAGTAGCGACGAAAAGTATTCGCCAAACATTTTGCAATGTCATAACTTTTGACTCAGGTGAGCAATCGGGCTCATCTTTTGGAAGTATACTATAGTACTAGTGTGCATTATATCCTACTCCCGTTGTTCAGATTCGTCGTCGTATTATTGTGTAGCGAGCCTGGAACCCCACTGTACTTACTCAGCGAAAATTATTTCCTCAGCCGGATTTTTCTGAGACTTGTTGTTAACAGTGTATGAACAGCATTTACTGAGGAGTAGAATCCGCTATGGTATTCATTCAAGCTAATTCATTCCTATTAGAAAATCGAAATTTCCGACACCCCTGAAATTGGGCAAAATTTTCATAACTCTGTGTTCAGTGAAGCTACAGGCTCCAAACTGGGCAGAGATAATAGCCTATGAGTGATACAAAACCTGACCGAGTATGAGCCCGATCGGGAGAATTGAGAAATTTCGAAAATTTATTATACTCATTTTTTGAGATTCAGGAAGTACCTGGTCGGATTTATTTCGATTGAGTTCAACAGCAAGATGTCTTCTATCTATAGTAGATAACCGTTTACTAGTGTTTCACGAAATTTCGAGTTCTTTCAGAGAAGTTATGATTGGAGAAAAGAGGTAGAAAATAGTTAGCATCTTTTTTTCAGATTTTTTTCCGAAAGATTGCGACTTGTTCGATTGTGCTCATACTTTGTCATGACAATTATCATCAAGACAGAAGATGATCCCCTATAATAGAATGGCCATTGATGCTCTTTTTGTCTCATAAAAATCATTTTAAATTTTTGGATGATCTGAAAAAATCGTGCCATAAATATTTTCTACCTCTTTTCTCCGATCATAACTTCTCTGAAAGAACTCGAAATATCGTGAAACACTAGTAAACGGTTATCTACTATAGATAGAAGACATCTTGCTTTTGAACTCAATCGAAATAAATCCGACCAGGTACTTCCTGAATCTCAAAAAATGAGTATAATAAATTTTCGAAATTTCTCAAAATTCACCCGATCGGGCTCATACTCGGTCAGGTTTTGTATCACTCATAGGCTATTATCTCTGCCCAGTTTGGAGCCTGTAGCTTCACTGAACACAGAGTTATGAAAATTTTGCCCAATTTCAGGGGTGTCGGAAATTTCGATTTTCTCACAGAAATGAATTAGCTCAGATCGATCACATAGCGGATTCTACTCCTCAGTAAATGTTGTTCATGCACGGTTAAAAGCAGCTCTCAGAAAAATCCGGCTGAGGAAATAATTTTCGCTGAGTAAGTACAGTGGGGTTCCAGGCTCGCTACACAATAATACACCGACGAATCTTAACAACGAGAGTAGGATATAATGCACACTAGTACTATAGTATACTGCCAAAAGATGAGCCCGATTGCTCATCTGAGTCAAAAGTTATGACATTGCAAAATTTTTGGCGAATACTTTTCGTCGCTACTGTATCTCCTAAATGTATTTTATAATATGAGACGAATCGCCAGAGGTTCGACCACCCCCCGGACATAGAAATTTCGACCCCCTGAAAAATTCAGATTAAGTACTTTGAACGATGCTCTATCGAACTGCGCTTTCCGAATTTGCATATCAGTTCTCATTTTCGAGTAGTGGTAGGTCAAAGTTGGCAGGTACGGTTTTTTTGGCTCGAGTGTGCGTCAGAAAAATGATCATAACTCCGTTCAAAATAATGATAGACACTTTTCCAAAAAAAGCATCGAAAGAGGAGATCTTGCGCAACATTACCCAGTTGGTGACGTCATTTTTCGACCATGCTCCGGTGCTGGGCGGTCGGTTTTATGAAAAAGTGACGTAACTTTCCTAATCGGAAAAAGTGCACTTTTCTTCTGTGCGCGTTTTGTTGCACCCATATGTGTCTAAAAATGACCCAAGTTTCAGAGAATTTCCGAATTGGAAAAAAAAAGCGTTGATTTTAGTGACGCGACCTCGGACCTGTCAAAGGAAAGAACGGCTTATTCCTTAATCAAGAAACAGCAAAGGAGCTTAAATGACTCAAAAACATCCGAAAAAGCATTACGAGCTCAAAATACCCATATACGACAGTTATTTGAAACACAAAATCACCGAGTAACGAAAAATTTGAAAAAAACCCATATTTTGCTTTTCCACGTGGAAAAAACGTCTCAGTAATGTTAATTAATCTTTATAATATTTCTTATAATGTTTTTGAACATTTATGTTTTTGGAAGTGAAGGCCTACCTGCTCTTAGAGCCGAGATATCCGCCATCGAGATTACACGCGCGCGCCCCAACTCCGCGCGATGTGTTGCCATCTTTACCATGGTAAAGGTAAAGAGCTAAAGAGGTACCGCTCTAAAAACACCGAGCGGGTTCGAACCCCGGTTCGATCCAAATCTTTTGCTGATTTTTACAGACACAGAAAACTTGTTCCAAGGTATTTTTTCGTGATAAGAATGATGAAACAAGTTGTTTTGAGTCATTCTGAGCTGGAAAACGTTCATTTTATGGCAACACATCGCGCGGAGTTGGGGCGCGCGCGTGTAATCTCGATGGCGGATATCTCGGCTCTAAGAGCAGGTAGGCCTTCACTTCCAAAAACATAAATGTTCAAAAACATTATAAGAAATATTATAAAGATTAATTAACATTACTGAGACGTTTTTTCCACGTGGAAAAGCAAAATATGGGTTTTTTCAAATTTTTCGTTACTCGGTGATTTTGTGTTTCAAATAACTGTCGTATATGGGTATTTTGAGCTCGTAATGCTTTTTCGGATGTTTTTGAGTCATTTAAGCTCCTTTGCTGTTTCTTGATTAAGGAATAAGCCGTTCTTTCCTTTGACAGGTCCGAGGTCGCGTCACTAAAATCAACGCTTTTTTTTTCCAATTCGGAAATTCTCTGAAACTTGGGTCATTTTTAGACACATATGGGTGCAACAAAACGCGCATAGAAGAAAAGTGCACTTTTTCCGATTAGGAAAGTTACGTCACTTTTTCATAAAACCGACCGCCCAGCACCGGAGCATGGTCGAAAAATGACGTCACCAACTGGGAAATGTTGCGCAAGATCTCCTCTTTCGATGCTTTTTTTGGAAAAGTGTCTATCATTATTTTGAACGGAGTTATGATCATTTTTCTGACGCACACTCGAGCCAAAAAAACCGTACCTGCCAACTTTGACCTACCACTACTCGAAAATGAGAACTGATATGCAAATTCGGAAAGCGCAGTTCGATAGAGCATCGTTCAAAGTACTTAATCTGAATTTTTCAGGGGGTCGAAATTTCTATGTCCGCGGACCCTCCGAAACGGTCGATTTTCTCGCGATTCGTCTCATATAAGTAATTTTCAGTGCCCACTTCCGAAAGACCGTAGTAATGTCGTGGAAGAACATTCTTCATTTTTCAGTATGCTGCCCTACCAATTTTGCGTGTTTGACATTCCCTCAGGTTTCTCTTCCAGCTTCTCTTGTTCCGTATATTCTCTCAGGGAGGACATATGATTATCTTGTGGAGAGGCGAGGGAGAGAGAGAGAGAAAGAGAGGAGAGGGAGAGACAGAAAGATAGATAGAAGAAGGGACAGAAGTGGAGAGAGGGAAAGATAGTGAGGAAGGAAAGAGTGAGATAGAGAGAGAGTGATAGAAAGAGGGAGGCAGAGAGAGAAGGAGAGAAAGATAAAGAGAGGGAGGAAAGGAGAGGAATAGGGAGGGAGAGATAGAGAGAAGTTGAGATTTTATTCTCCCAAGATTAAGCGGGCCAACCGATACACTGGGATAATGTACACGAGTGAATATATTCTTTCATTTGTGCAACTATGCCCTTCGCCCGTATGGACTCTATCGTCAGGTACAATTTTAAATGCACAGCTAATTTTCCTCTCCACTCTGGCCACATTCTCTCGTAGACAAAGAAAAAGAGAGAGCATTGTCATAACCGATAGTATCAAGTTAGCTCGGGGTGTGCCGCTCGTTGTGAGTCGCAATGAGTGAGTGAGATAAGTGTGAGTCCTTGTGATTCACTGAATAAAACACCCGGTGAACACCGCTGGACACAAGGACACCATTTCTAAATATTTCACTGCTCCATGAAAATCGGCTTCCAACGCTCGAACCAGTGATATTATTCTCCTTCCACACCTTTTGTAGCTTTCCCTATTCTTTCTCGATAATTGGATTTTGTCTAGAGTTGAATACATAATATTCAGAGCCTTATGGAAGAATCGAACATGCCACAGGTAGAATAGAGTGATATACAGACATTGTAAGCAAGCATAAGAAGAGAAAGCAATTAATCAGACGGTGAAACGGGATATTAGAGATAATGGGAAATGTGGAGTTCTTTATAGTTATGTAGATAGAGTAAATCCATGAGAATGGTTCGCAATCATTTTATAGCTTGTTTTTCTCGCGGCGTACAGTATCCATCGATTATTTTCCGCGCCTCAAGTTCTATACTATAATGCTCTGTTTGAAAGTTGTTACTGGCCCCTCGAGCTAATTTGGCTCTCCGTTATAGCCACGCTATCTCGTAGACAAAGAAAGCGAGAGAGTGGTGACAGAGCGGAGAGTTTCCAAATCTTTTTTTCTTTTCGAGACTTTTGAAAGGCACATAAAGCTGGTTTCATGATGCTCAGTGGACTTCATGATTGATTTCATTTATCGGTCTATCTTACCAATTATGGTTCCGCAGTTAATAGTAAGTAAGTAAGTAAAGGCATCGTCGAAACAATTCCAATGACTCCTTCACTTACCATGATGTTCTTTTGGTTTTGTGGTGGCGATACCGCGCTGTTCCCTTAAATGCGCCCACAGAAAAATCCATTGTCTATAAAGGAATTATTCCCTAGAAAAGTCTCTCTACGGAATTCTTCCTTATAGGTAAGGGAATTCGTCCCCTATGAGGGAATAATTCCCTTACCCATGAGGGAAGAATTCCGTAGAGAGACGTTCCTAGGGAATTTTTTCTCTGTGTGCACACCCCGATCTAATTTGAAACTCTCCGCTCTGCAACACTCTCTCGCATACACAGAAAACGAGAGAGCATGACAAGAACGGAAAGATATAAATTAGCTCTGTTGTGCCTTTATTCGATTACCATGTTATTATTATTTTACTCTCCACCCTCTCTAGTATGCAAAGAATGCGTCTAACCTCGTGAGGATCCGCAAAATTGGTCATACCTTTTTTCCTCGATGAATAGACCTCTGCAATTTCAATAAAAGATTTTTTTTAAATTAGGATCATTAGATGACACAAAAAAGTACAGTGATACATGATAGTCATTGCGTTTTTGTAAGAACATCGCATAAATTTATGATAACTATAATGCATTCTCTTTTTTTTGTCACTGAAAAAGTTATATTTTCAGGATAGGCTCGGGCAAAATGGGCAACGGTTCGTCCTCAGATGATGCGTCCAAGGTACCTTAGTTACTTATGCAGTGTTCAGAACTTGGAAAATGCACGAAAATGCGGAAAATGCTGTTCAGAAGTTCAGCCGGAAAATGCTCTGAAAATGCTCATTTTCGAGGATTTTAAGCAAATTTTAATGGTTTTTTTTGTTTAATATCAACGTTTATTGGTCGCAAACAGTGTAATGGACGCATTTTATTGATGATAAATGATAATTTTAAATATGGACTCGCTAGGTTGATTTTTCGCAGCATTTTCGTTTATTTTCGGCTTAAAGTGCTCAAAAAAAATCATACGATATTTATTTCAGCAGCATACTTTATAAATGACCTAAGTTCGCTGTTTTCCATGAAACAACGAGGTTCAACGCTTTTAAAGTGTATAAAACCATCTTTTTCGATCCAAAATCGAGCATTTTCGAGCATTTTCCACCTGAACTTTTGAACAGCATTTTCCGCATTTTCTTGCATTTTCCAAGTTCTGAACACAGCATTACCTAGTTTCTTACTTATAGCTATCTAGCTAGCTACTTAGCTATTTAGTTAGTTACCTTAACATACTAACAAGGACATGTCTTAACTGGATTTATCCGTTAAAACATGCTAAGGACATACCTTAACTGGCCTTATCCGTTAAGTCCTTAGTAACGGCCATTAAGGTCGGCGGCATGGGCCGACTTCGTGAAGACATGAAACTGTATCGATTGGTGGATCTACATGGTGGAGGAGAGCTGGTGCCGTGGATGAGGTTAATATTCCTATAATAATGAAATTTTCGCTAAAATATAATAAATAAAAAAATAAATAAATGAAGAAACAGTGCATATATTTATAATGAATAAATAAGCTTATTTTTCGTTTGGTTTTTTCTACATTTTTTATGGTGAATTTGGAACGATAAATGAGTTCGAAAGTGAATAAAGGGAGCGCTACCTCTTTCAATAGTCTCTACATTGTGCACACTCTATCAACGAGAAAGCATTGCGCGTCCAAGAGATCATTGAGAGAGGTTACGCTCCCTATAAAAGTGCTCATCTAGATACGCTCAGCGCTCCGGCGACTACTCCATAGTCGACAGCTACATTGATGTCAAAGTAATAATAGTTATTTAAAAATATGTTTAAATATTTTTTAAGCCAATCTCTATTAAGGTCTGCGAATTTCTCTACAATCAAGGAAAAGGCAAGCTCGTCGCTGTAACGGATCTTGTCAAAATGCGAAACAAGGTAGAATATTGAACTTTGATCTTTGATCTTTTGAGATATGATCTTTGGACTTTGATCTTTGATCTCTGATCTCAGGAGCGTAACGAGCGCCTTGGCGCGTTCTCGCGGAAAAAGGGAAAAGGCAAGAGTGGCCCGAATATTTTGGATGATTTCGATCAAGAAAATGCGAATGCGGGAGACTTGAAGAAAGGTAAGACGATCGAATGTGACGGATAAACAACCTGAACATCTACATATACACAAACAGAAGAGATGTTCAGCACCGTTTTGGCTTCGAACCCTGGAACATAGTGAAATGCAAAGAAATGCAGGCTAAAGAGTGTGTAAACCGAGGAGAATTTTTTTGTTCTTTTTCTTTCTTTTCGCGACTTTTGAAAAAAATGATAACTAAAACTTGGTGAATAATACTGTGGTATTGCTGTATGGCACTATGTCGTTATTTGTTTCAGCCCTTAAACTGCTCGACGGAGGCGGGAAGGGTGGCAAAAACGAGTCCAAGTACCGTGAGATGTGCTGGAAAACAGATGAAAGAGGTATAAACATTTTTCTAAGTTTTTAGCCTTTCTAAGTAACAGAATAGTTTCTCAATGGAACTCTCTAGATAATTCAATTGTAACTGTGCAAAACCCTGTGTACTTTAGTTCTTATGTTCGTAATTTAATACTGTGACCTAGCTGTTACAGTTCTTTTCGCTTCTTCTTATTTTATTCACTTGTACTATAGATTATTTTATTTTAACTCTGTCATCAAATTGAAAGATGCGATAAATATTTAGTAACATATTATGCAGCTCTAGAATTTGAGAATCCACAAGGATAGCTGTGGGCTGAAAAATATATGAGAGAGAGAGAGCGATTTACAGTACCGTGCAAAAGTATGGACGCAAATTTCGAATCGTTATAATTTTTTACGTACTTGGCCGATCGGCCTCGGTTTAATTTTATTATATAGTATGAACATTGGAGAAAATTATGAAGGTATCGATTATTACCTACGGTGATGAAATGATTTCATCATTCTTGAAATGCCGAGGTGCGATTGTAAAAATAGGTTTATTCTCAGGTAGATTTTTTCTGTGAGTCCAATTTTTTGTGAGGAACGAACAACTATCAGTGAACATTTTAAGCCATTAACCACGTTGGTTGCACCCGCTCCGAGGAATTAGCTAATTTCGCCTGACCCATTAAAATTTCGTAAAAATGCCATAACTCAGTCCGTAGTTGAGCTACAGCTCTCCGATTCAACAAGTATTATCGCATAGTCATGGGGCAGCACCATGCCAATTTAAGAAGGTTTTCCGCTCTTGAAGAGAAAATTCGAAAAAAAATCTAAGCCATATTTTGGACTTACGGTATTTCCCAGCCGGATTTCTAAAAATCTAAAACGTTGCCATGACGTGGCTAAACATCTACCTAACACATCTACAAAGTGGTGTGATTACAGCACTTCAATTACGACTTTGTCAATAAAAATACCATTGGAAGTCAGAGTGGAATTTTGCGAGAAAAGAGACAGATAAAAAAGGTGGAATGTCCAATAGTGGAACTAAATTCAGGATACTTGTAGGAAATGTGTTTTTTAAACACTTGTTTCAAAATCCGATCAAAATTGACATGAAATACTGTGTTATTGACCCGTAATAATTCTCCATAGCGAAAGAAGTTAGGTTCCGTGCACTTTGACTTCCAATGGTATTTTTATTGGCAGAGTCGTAATTCAAGTGCTGTAATCTCGCCACTTTGTAGATGTTTAGGCACGTCAAGGCAACTTTTTAGATTTTTAGAAAAACCGACTGGGAATTACCGTAATTCCAAAAAATGGTTTGGAATTTTTTTCGAATTTTCTCTTCAAGAGCCGGAAACCTTCCGAAATTGGCATGGTGCAGCCCCATGACTATGCGATAATACTTGTTGAATCGGAGAGCTGTAGCTCTATTACGGACTGAGTTATGGCATTTTTACGAAATTTTAATGGGTCAGGCGAAATTAGCTAATTCCTCGGAGCGGGTGCAACCAACGTGGTTAATGGCTTAAAATGTTCACTGATAGTTGTTCGTTCCTCACAAAAAAGTTGGACTCACAGAAAAAATCTACCTGAGAATAAACCTATTTTTACGATCGCACCTCGGCATTTCAAGAATGATGAAATCATTTCATCACCGTAGGTAATAATCGATACCTTCATAATTTTCTCCAATGTTCATACTATATGATAAAATTAAAACGAGGCCGATCGGCCAAGTACGTAAAAAGTTATAACGATTCGAAATTTGCGTCCATACTTTTGCACGGTACTGTACATATAAGATATAAATATAGATTAACATACAGTCGCGCCGGAAAGTCAGTGCCAACTTTTTGTTTTTGTTATATTTCGTGAACCAATCGTGTTATCGGGCCGCTCGCGCGAGTTCTTATGGGAAATTTATCGAGGAATCCGACCCTCATATTGACGAGTCATGAAAAATTCTCATTATTGCGTAATGATGACGAAATCGAAGTGCACTTTTTTGAAAAATCATAACTCAGAGGAAAATTTTTTTCCAGCCTACCGTTCTTCTAGAAGTTTGAGATCTTCGTGTCGGCTACTCAGAAAACATTTTTCAGGTTGCTTCGATTTTTTTCAACCGCAGCGGCCTTGCTGCAAGATGGCGGCTGCAAACTCATATCTCAGCTCCAAGACAAGCTAGAGACTCGTTCTGGGATCAAAATGATCCTTATCATGTCCCAAATAATCCCTGAATGTATGGTCTTGATCGGACCACAATTGCCTTCAGTACAACAAAAAGTCACTTTTTCCGATGACCTCACTTTGAGGGCCTACAATTATGAGAGTGATTTTTCTAAAAATGCGGTTCTTGTGCTAAAATGTGCCGAATCCATCCCAGAAGTCATCCTCACACTTTGGTGAAAGCAGCTTGCTTCCCATTTTCACGGCAAGCGTCAAGCGAGAAGGCACTCGTTACGGCGGCGCACCTCCAGCCCTTTCCCTCCATCCCCTTTCCTCTCCCTTGTAAGGGGAGCGGCGCGCGCACGCGCAGTGAGTGCGTGCGGTAAAGACTGATGTGGCACCGAGGGTTTGCAAGATGGGTCCACCCAAACTCGTAGACATATTCTATGATGGATTTGGCACATTTTAGCACAAGAGCCATATTTTTAGAAAAAATCACTCTCATAATTGTAGGCCCTCAAAGTGAGGTCATCGGAAAAAATGTCTTTTTGGTGTACTGAAGGCAATTATGGTCCGATCAAGACCATACATTCAGGGATTATTTGGGACATGATACGGATCATTTTGATCCCAAGAACGAGTCTCTAGCTTGTCTTGGAGCTGAGATATGAGTTTGCAGCCGCCATCTTGCAGCAAGGCCGCCGCGGTTGAAAAAAATCGAAGCAACCTGAAAAATGTTTTCTGAGTAGCCGACACGAGGATCTCAAACTTCTAGAAGAACGGTAGGCTGGAAAAAAATTTTCCTCTGAGTTATGATTTTTCAAATAAGTAAACTTCGATTGCGTCATCATTACGCAATAATGAGAATTTTTCATGACTCGTCAATATCAGGGTCGGATTCCTCGATAAATTTCCCATAAGAACTCGCGAGAGCGGCCCGATAACACGGTTGGTTCACAAAATATTACAAAAACAAAAAGTTGGCACTGACTTTCCGGCGCGACTGTATTTATATAACATTTTTATAAACTTATAAGAGATAACCATGAACAATTTATTGCCTTCTCGCGTTATAGTGTTTTGTTTTCCTTGGTTCTATTTTTAAAAGTCAATAAAATTTTTTTTTTAAATTCCAGGTTCCATGGGAGAAACGCTGGTCGGTGTTTGCCTTCTAAATGGATCAGATATTCATAATAAACTCGCACTGAAAATCCTCGACGCTTTCCCCAAACTGATCAATGACATCAACCTATCCGAGGACTACTATGGTACGGAGCTTTTTATAATTTGTTTTGAGCTGTCCCTAATAATAATACAATGAGCCTCTTAACAAGCACAAAAGTAATTTTTGTTACTAAATGGGCCTAGTCGTCTCTGCTGATTCATCCAGTATGTCACCATATAAAGTATCTTGCATCTTTCACTCTGTACATAAATGTGTCCTGTCTATAAAACAACCACATAATGATGTTCAATTAAAAAAAATTACAATCCTAGCTTATTTGAAACATTCCGCTCTGGCATTGCGTTCTTTGTCTACGAGTAAGCGTGGCCAGAGTGGAGAGTAAAATTAGCTCGGGGTGTGATTTTAATAATTCAAAAATTACTAGGCCTTACTCCACTCCATCAAGCTGTTGTCAATCAAGATGTTCGAATGGTTACGGTATTATTGAAGAGAGGAGCAGATGTTAATATACGGTAAACAATGATTTTTCTTCAACTAATTAATTTATAGTGACACCACAAGCTATTTTGAAACTCTCCGCTCTGGCCACACTCTCTCGCATTTATTGTCTACGAGAGAGTATTGCCACTGCGGAAAATGAATTTAACTTGGGGAATGAATTTGGCGTAAATTTAATTTAATTTAGCCTTCAACAATACTGATGAATCGTAATTTGACTAATATGAAATAAAGTTATCATTGCTTTCTTTTCAGGTGTTACGGTGCGTTTTTCTGTGCTGATGACCAGAAAGCGAGCCGAACTGATTCACTGGAGCATGAATACGTTGAATTGTCACCGAGAACAAATTACACGGGGTTGGTCATCGATTGTTACCTTCCTTGGAAATATTTATGACTTGTTATTGCAAATTATGTGTGCTAAAAATATTATAATAAAGTAAGTTTTAATGATTTTCTCCCAGATCGATGTACTTCGGCGAGTTTCCGCTCTCATTCGCAGCCTGCATGAACCATCCCGACTGCTACCGACTACTCATCGCTTATAAGGTGGTTATTGATCTTTTGTATTTGATCTTTGATCGTTGATTACAGGCTAATCCGAATGCGCAAGACACCAATGGCAACACAGTACTGCATCTTTGCGTCATTCACGAAAAACTGGTAAATATTGTACCTTTCATACATGTTTTTTAGAAATGCCCTACTGAAATCAACTCAACTGAAATCATAGTTTAAAAGGAGTAGAGAGTTATTATTATTAGAAGTCGTTTGAATATGAATACCTGTCATTTGCAACATTTAACACTTTGTAGGTGTTACTGTTTCTGCTTTAGTTGCGTGTGAAAGGGAGCATTACCTCTCTCAATGGTCTCTTCATTGCTCACACTATTTCTCTGTTCTCTAAAAACGAGAGAGCGTAGGCAGTTGAGATACCTTTAACAAAAGTTTCGATCCCTTTAAGAGACCGGCTCGGTAAGACTTGAGCATTTTGACCCCCTGCCGGACATTCGCGAGGACTTTCGATCTGGCGCTCAATACTTTCATCATAGACATATACCAGGGGGGAGCCCGATGAACGTTATAGTGAAATTGCCCTTAGGCTCAAACCCGGCTCAAATATGTCACATTAAATAAAAAAATTGAAAAATTCATATCTTTTCAATCGTGATAGCTAGGACTTATTTTTCTTTTTATTGGTGAATAACATGTAGCACGCTGTAAACTAAAAATTTTGCACCTGGTGCACCTGGTGCAAAATTTTTAGTTTACAGCGTGCTATGTCATGAGCTCTTATAAACACAGCTGAACAATAATATCATAACCTTCTCAATATGTTTTTTCATGTTTGATTTTCGGATTTTTGCTCTTCTATAGTCGCTGAACAGATAGCGCAAGAAATTTCATAGTGCATGTTGTAGCCCTGACGATTATGTACATGGTGGTCATATTCCCTTGGCCAGCCAGCTTGTCATAAGCCTCGAGAATTGCAATTGAATGTGAGATATGTGTAAAATGCAAAAATCGAAAATTAAATTTCTTTAAATTCGCAAGAGTAAGAGGTAGCTTTATTATGTCATTTTACTCGTAGTGATGTACCTATATATGACAAATATACAAATAGACACAGACTACATTTTTTTTAAATTTAGAAAAATAATTATTTTATTTGTATTTTTTCAACTCTCACATTCAGTCGACCGTCAAGTCAAGTTGATTCATTGGGCGGATGGTGGCTGATGCATGTGCGTTTGCTGAAACGACTGCAACGTGAAGAATCGTCGTTACGCAGATTTTGAATATATTTTTTAAATTATCAAACTTGAATATTTATATGTTTCTTTCATATAAATCGGTTGGATGGTGGCGTACTGCAACCAAAGCTGTACTATTGTTATCAGTAAGAGTGTACGGTATTGGTCTACCGTAATTGTCGGGAATCGCGAACTGATTTTTTCTTAGTCCATTCATGATTTTCAACCATGACCCGGGGTTCATGGTTGAGAATAGCCGAGGTCGAAAAATTCATGACGATCCCAGACCAAATACTATGTGGCATCATATCAACAGTGAGCCAACTTTTATTTTTATGTATACCATAACTCGAATTACCGTAATCTAGCGACCGTATCCCATAACAATGTGGTGAAATTCTCGGAAAATTCAGGTGCGTGCATTACTAGTACGGTAATTCGAGTTATGATATCCATAAAAATAAATGTTGGCCCACTGTTGATATAATGCCACATAGTATTTGGTCTGGGATCGTCATGAATTTTTCGACCTCGGCTATTCTCAACCATGAAACCGGGGTCATGGTTCAGAATCATGGGTCGTCTGAAGAAAAAAAAACAGTTCGCGATTCCTGGCGATTACGGTAGACCAATACCGTACACTCTTACTGATAACAATAGTACAGCTTTGGTTGCATTACGCCTCCTTCCAACCGATTTATATGAAAGAAACATATAAATATTCAAGTTTGATAATTTTTAAAAAAAATCAAGATCTGCGCAACGACGATTCTTCACGTTGCAGTCGTTTCTGCAAACGCACATGCATCAGCCACCATCCGCCCTATGAATCAACTTGACTTGACGGTCGACTGAATGTGAGAGTTGAAAAAAAATAAAATAATTATTTTTCTAAATTTTTCAAAAATAAACTACGAGTAAAATGACATAATAAAGCAACCTCTTACTCTTGCGAATTTAAAGAAATTTAATTTTCGATTTTTGCAGTTTACACATATCTCACTTTTTTCAATTGCAATTCTCGAGGCTTATGACAAGCTGGCTGGCCAAGGGAATATGACCACCATGTACATAATCGTCAGGGCTACAACATGCACTATGAAATTTCTTGCGCTATCTGTTCAGCGACTATAGAAGAGCAAAAATCCGAAAATCAAACATGAAAAAACATATTGAGAAGGTTATGATATTATTGTTCAGCTGTGTTTATAAGAGCTCATGACATGTTATTCACCAATAAAAAGAAATATAAGTCCTAGCTATCACGATTGAAAAGATATGAATTTTTAAATTTTTTACTTAATGTGACATATTTGAGCCGGGTTTAAGCCTAACAATAAGGGCATTTCACTATAACTTTCAGCGGTCTCCCCAAGTTATGTGTCTATGATGAAAGTATTGAGGGCCAGATCGAAATTCCTCGCGAATGTCCGGACCATGCTCGAGTCTTACCGAGCCGGTCTCTTAAAGGCACACGTGAGCAAATTTTGAAACTCTCCTCTCTGGCAATGCTCCCTCGTCTTCATTGTCTAACAGAGGAGAGTTTCAAATAAGCTCGGGGTGTTCTTTTAAGAAGCTTCAAAAATGAATATTATAACAGGAAATGTTCCGATTGGCTGTGGAGACTGGCGCGAGTCTTCGCATAGCCAACAACCAGAAGCTGACGCCCCTCACACTCGCAGCGAAGTTGGCTAAGAAGAAGGTGAGTGACATGTGCAACTTAATATACATATAACAATAATCATTGCTTTATTATGTGGGTCCACAATGAACATTACATTTAGGATACGTACAAGAAAAATGGTTGAATGCATTATTCATTATGCCGCAACATCGTACATTGTACTGCAAACGGCAAATAGTGTTGAAAAAGACCATTATTCGTTTTCTTTTTATTTTCGTTTTAAAAACATCTTTTTACCACTATGCGATTGCTCCATGACTTTTTCACTTAAAAAAATATTTTAGATGTTCCTCGAGATCCTCTCCATGGAGGGTGACTACGTTTGGGAGTACGGCATGGCCTCGCAGACCGCTTATCCGCTGGCTAAGGTCTTTACTCTATGATCTTTGGACTCTAATCTCTGATCTTTACACTTTGATGTTTGATCTTTGATCTTTCAGATTGACACTATCAATGAAACGAATGGTGGAATGAATGAGGAGAGCGTGCTCTCGCTTGTCGTCTATGGGGTAACTTTTACCTCTGAACTTGATCTTTGATCTTTGATCCTTGATCTTAGGAGTCAACGGCGCATCTCGATCTACTCGATGGACTTCTCGAGGATTTACTGGAGCGCAAGTGGAAGTCCTATGGACGGAGGAGGTTTTGCTTTATATTCAAATTCATTTTGTTCCTCAACTTTGCGTCCATATGTTATTATGTTATCTACAGTGTAGCCTAAAAGTCATCGGACACTTTTTCGTTTTTTTATAACTTTTGACTAGCAGTGCTAGGGGGATCCATAAATTGTTTTACTTGCGAGCGTTTTATACTTTTAGCGCGGGAGGAGCATTTCGCTAGCGCGGAAGGGCGCTGCGCGCCCATCCGCCTCAATTACTCCCTTCCGTCTAGACTGCTCGAGTCGCTCAGTATCTTGTTTTCTGACTTATTAGACGATTTGTCGAAAAAATATATGAAAAACGACAACATAAAACTATTTGCTTTGAATTTTGAACGGCAAAATTACTTGGAAGAAGTTGGCGAAAGCTTTTGACTGTTTGGGGGGGGACACCCCCCCAACCCCCCATTTTCTACATTACATGACATGAAACTCATTCGTGGACTCGTTCATAAGCTTTCCGACATTGTCTTAGGATCAATGTTTGTCTCAATATTATCGAAAAATTTCGTTGAACTGAATGAATGTCGTTACAGATATCAATTGAAACGAAGTAAGAGTTAAGAGTCATGCATGACATATTTTCCTGCTCAGAATGACTCAAAACAAGTTGTTTCATCATTCTTGACACGAAAAACTACCCTAGAACACTTTCTTTCAGTCAGGAAAAATCAGCAAAAGTTTTGGATCGAACCGGGGTTCGAACCCGCTCGGTGTTTTTAGAGTAGTACCTCTTTACCTCGACGCCATGGGTTTATATTATTTCTGAATATAGTCATATTATACACCAATCGACGCGTATAGAGTGGGGCAACAACTTTCTTTGCCATATAAAACGCGTAAAACAATTTTAAAAATAAATTTAACCAAGAAAACTGGCAAAATCGTGTTTTCGCACCTTTTCGGCGATTTTTCGCGGTACAAAGAAGTCGTGCGGAGATGAAGAGACATAGTTTTTCTAAATCAGTTTTTCAAGCGCTACAACATGAGCATAGTTAGGTTGAATAAAAAAGGTGCGAAATTTTAGTTTTTTGAAAAAGTTAAAAATCGACCATTTTTTCGCGACCGCCCAGCTCCGCGAATATTGCACGAAATGAGTTGGGTCCAAAAGGGAAAAGTTGCGCCTCATCGAGTTCTACAATTTACTTTCAGGAGCCGGGACGTGAAAATCACGTTGAATAGGTGAAAATCGCGAAAAACCTACTTCCCGGATTTCTTCCACGGCCTATTTCGTCATAATCCCGGGGGACAAGGCGCGTGGCGTTAGCACCAAAAGATGCGCCGTAAAAAGTTGTTTAATATAAGTCTTAATCTCAAAAAGTTATAGAGCCGATTTCGAGCATTCATATTTGCCGATTTTGATTTTTGCGTTTTTTTGCCCTCCGCCAATTTTGACCGGAATTTCCGGAAAACCCGTGATTGGGAAAAATCAGCAAAAATACGATTTAGATTGCCCCAAGTCTTGTGGTCATTTTGATATACCAACTTTTAATTTTTGACACATTTATTATCAAGTTTAGCGCCAAAATGTGCAAAAAACCCGACATCCGTCGTTTCACCTAAAAGACGGCTCCGGATCGGCTCGGGACCAGTGCCATTCGATCCGGCGTGGTCGAAAACCCCAGTAGCCGGAATCTGGCATAAATCACCCAACGTCTTGACAAAAGAAATTTCAAAAAACCTACCGCGGTAAATCGGTCTACTTGCGATCTTTTATATAGGGGTTAATCCAGGAAAGCAATCAAGCTCATCTTTTGAGTCAATGTACTGAATTTATCAAGGGATACAACCATGATGTGTTGGTGTAATTAAATTAGTTCACTGTTGCATAGTAATGATTCTATCGAAATACACTTTTTTGAAAAATTACATTTCTTTGGTGAAAGGCCCTGTTCTTCTGAAACACTGTGAGAGTGGAGATCCCCACTAGGGCTGTACAGTCAAACAATCCGGAATGGCTCCGACTCCGATTTCAAGCTGTGGCAGGGTTGCAACTTTGGCCTCCAAAATTTATAACTCAGCTTCTAGATGTGCTAACAACCCATTCTATTGGCTGAAATGATGCTAGTGTCGAGTAATGTATATCCCCCTAATATGGTAGTCATAGCTCGCCATTTGCCCTCAGGGTATAAATTATATTTTTTTGAAGGAGGACTGATTTTGATACCCTAAAGTTCAGAGGGCAGGTCTTCTAAAATTATGGTTCCTGCGCAAGCAGCTTAGCAATGTATCATATAGTTATATCCCTTATTTTGGTTTAGTTCCGATTCCTTTCAGATTCGTAGCAAAAGTTATGCTGAGGTCTACTCGGTGCCTGCTCTTACGCTTTCATTCTTACTGCTCTAGTTCCTGGGCCTCTATTGATGAAATCTCTTATTTTCAAAGTAGATATGCATGTTAGAGATGTTCACAAAAGTTTTTACACTATTGCTGAACATTGATCTTTGATCTTTGTATGTTGATCTTTGATCGCTGAAACCGAGTAGACCTCAGCATAACTTTTGCTACGGATCTGAAAGGAATCGGAACTAAACCAAAATAAGGGATATAATTATATGATACATTGCTAAGCTGCTTGCGCAGGAACCATAATTTTAGAAGACCTGCCCTCTGAACTGTAGGGTCTCAAAATCAGTCCTCCTTCAAAAAAATATAATTTAAGCCCTGAGGGCAAATGGCGAGCTATGACTACCATATTATTGGGATAAACATTACTCGATACTAGCATCATTTCAGCCACTAGAATGGGTTGTTAGCACATCTAGAAGCTGAGTTATAAATTTTGGAGGCCAACGTTGCAACCCTGCCACAGCTTGAAATCGGACTCGGAGCCATTCCGGATTGTTTGCCTGTACAGCCCTAGTGGGGATCTCCACTCTCACAGTGTTTCACCAAAGAAATGTAATTTTTCAAAAAAGTGTATTTCGATAGAATCATTACTATGCAACAGTGAACTAATTTAATTACACCAACACATCATGGTTGTATCCCCTGATAAATTCTGTACATCGACTCAAAAGATGAGCTTGATTGCTTTCCTGGATCAAAAGTTATAAAAAAACGAAAAAGTGTCCGATGACTTTTAGGCTACACTGTACGTGCGTCGAACCCTGGGGATTACGCCACCAGCAAAAATTGTGGGAGTATAACACGCATGTCAGCTAAGGATTGACTGATTCTGTTGTGGATCGACTGCTCTGGCGACGAGTATCGACCGCTCTAGTGCGACTAGAGAGACAGGCATGAAGAAAGGACAATGACGTTACATTTGCCTATGAAGATTCCTTTGTGACTGCAGCACAAAGACGACTATATAAGACCCTCCCAATCTCTGATAAACCAGTCTATACTGACTCGTCCTGTTGTCTATTAACATTATATTGATACGCGGAACGTCGGCATCCAACTGGCGACCAGGTTCTGAACGCGAATACCAAGACCTCTCAGGGCGTAAGATGGCCAGAGGTGGAGGTAGATCAATGATGTCTTAGATACCAGGGAATAGTTTCCAAGTGAGAAGGAAGCTATTCGGGAACTCTCTAAAGTTGCGTAAGGTGACTGGTATCTCCGAGGAACGGTTATTTTTTTTTAGCCGAAGTGGGAGAAGCGAACCAGTTATACGGCTTTAACGAGTAAGTTAGTCGACAAAGATCTGGATGGTGTTCCGTACGAGGAACCCACAAAGGCTATGGAGGAGCTGTTTGAGACACAGACTCTGATATTATCCGAAAGGGTGCGGCTGATGTGCACTAGATGGATGGTCAGTTGATATCAGAGTATGCGGTGGAGCTACAGCAGAAAGCCAAGCTTTGTGAGTTCAAGGACGTAGCGGATTTCCTCGATATGGTCCGAGCTATGACTTTGGTGTGTGGGATCAAGTCTGACGATGTTGGAAAGAGACTTGGAGAAAAACCCTAAAGTAAATTCCCGGCACTTCTGAAATCAGCAAGAAACTTGGAAGGTAGTAACATGTCAGAAGTAAAGATATCTCAAGCGAGTGAGGCTTTACGAGGATATGCTACGCATAGAGTCCATAATGCTGGTTTTGTTAAGAAGAGAAGGGATGAAGCTAGTCATGGACCTGATCCAACAACTCAAGATGAATCTGGAAAAACTTTATCGAGTGAATGAGGTCAGGAAGCAGAACGAAAACAATGTCGAAGAGCGGTTTTTGAAAGAAAACGCTGAGTTATTCGAAAAAAAGGGCTAGGGAGATGCCAGATCACGGAAGATAATTGGAGATTTCGTGAGGCGGATCTCGAACCCATGTTGTTCGTGCTAGACCGGTACCATTTGCGGTGAGAACAATGGTTGATCAAGCATTGGATACGTGGGTAGATCAAGAAATACTTAAAACCAGTTCATAAGGAGTGGGAGACACCATGAGTGGTAGTCCCTAAGCCTGGTGGTAAGGACAGTATTTGCGGTGATTTTAAAGTAACCGTGAATCCTGTACTGGTTATTAACCAGTATCCTTTACCAAAACCAGATGACTTATTCCATATGTTGGACGGAGGGCAAAAGTTTTCGAGGATTGGTCTTAAGGACGCGTATATGCAGATCGAATTAGACGAAGAGTCTAAAAAATATTTGGTTCTCACTAGGCAAAAAGAGACTTTCCAAAAGATTAAAGAGTTGTTGGTGGAGGCTGATTTTCTATGCCATGATGACCCAGAGAACACTGTAGTGTTGGTATATGGCATAGCAAAGTTCTACCAGATCTTGCACGGCAAGAGATTCACCTTACGGATGGACCACAAACCCTTGGTCACGATTTTCGGTCCTAAGCATGAGTCACCGATGGTCGCAATGCCCGAGTATAGGCGCAGAAAAGAAGTCGGTAATGCTGATGGACCGTCAAGATTGCCAGTGGAAAACATTATCTCTGAAAGACAACGGGTCCTGGTTGAACATGAGATGCGGGTGCTTCAGGTTGAGTTAGTATACCAGAAGATACCCGTATCTAGAGTTCGTCTGGTTGAAGAAACCAGTAATGACGAGAGGTTGTCTAAGGTAAGGGAAATGGTGGTGCACGGGTTTTCCGGTGAAAACCAAGGATCCCGATCTCAAGATATTCTTAGCAAAAAAAAAGATGAGTTGAGAGAGAATGGTTTTGTATTACTCGGAATGAGAGAGTAATAATGCCCAAAGGGTTAGAAAAGACATGTTGGCAACATTGCACGAAAACTACTTTGGAAAAGCAAGGATGAAGGCGTTGGCCCGAGCAAAGATCTGTTTTCCGCAAATTGATCGTAAGATTGATGAGGCAGCGAGGAACTGTAAGATTTGCATACGGCTTGGTATTGTCCTAACGCGGATACCCTTGTATTCCTGGGAAGAGCCGGAGAAGTCATGGCAGAGAGTGCATATTGATTTCGCCGGGCCTTCCAGAGTTGTGATTACTCGTCATAGATGCGAAGTCGAAGTGGTGAAAATGAATAAGGTAACCACTAAAGCTACGACAAATGCATTGGATAAAATGTTCGCCACACATGGTCTTCCAGAACAGCTGGATTCTGACAACGGTCCTCAACTGACATCGGAAGAATTCTCGGAGTACTGTACAACGAAGAACATCACACACATGCTGATCAAAGCATACCTTCCTAACTCGAATGGAGAAGCTGAAAGAATAGTTCAGTCGTTCGAGCAGGGTGTAGAGAAATGTGTACGTTCTGGAAAAGGTTGAACAGTGCGGTAAGAGATTGGCTATGTGAATATCGGGTTACTCCCCACCCGGCAACTGGAAAGAGTCCAGAAGAATGCTTAATGGGGCGGAGTCAGAGAACGAGTATTGATTACCATCATGGAGTAATCAATAGTGCACAGGGCAAACCAAGGTCAGACTATCGTGAAGGAATGGTCCGAAGATGTAACCTGAAATCGCGAGAGCGTGATTGTTCGGTTGGCGACGATGTATGCATTGTAAATTTTCTCGGAGGTGATGACAAATGGATACCCGGAATAGTGACAGTCATACTCGGTAAAGGAGTTTTCACTATGGGTATGGTCATCGGAAATGTCATGCAGATCATATGAAAAAGACCCAAAACCTGTGTGGAAATCTTGTGATGTTCAAAAGATTTAACGTTGCAAACGAATTATGGGAAAGCAGAAAGGGAAAGATGGAAGTGAGTCTGTCGATGACAAAAGAACGACCGATCCTTACCTAGGAGATCCGAAATAATAAGAAAGCGTACTGCACGTTATGATATAATTGAATCACAAATCTTTCCAGAGAAGAGGTTAAGAAGGGAAATTAAATTCAGTTGAGTCTGCATGATATTTGGCACATGGGGGTATATAAGTCTACGATTACTCCGAAGCCTACTTCATTCCATCGAGGATGGAAGTGAAGAAGAAAGGTTAGTGTTAAGGAATTCAGTCTAGAGTGGAGTATCGTATCCAGAAGGATCGAAGGATCTGAGATCACGATAAGAACTACGAGTCTAGATTGATCTTAATGCATCCAGTTGGGAAACAATCCTAAGGATGTAGTAAATTCCTGAAAGAAATGACCGGAGTTGTAGACTGTGTTGTAGAAGAGAATCGGTTCTCTTCGGTAGACTGTCGCCTGATATACCCGTGCACAACCCCTCCTATAGAATGTGATGTGGAAGACTAAATGTATACGCAAGGGAGAGTACGGTAAACAGGGACAAAGGTGATACGGTACGTGATTGAGAATCATGTAGTTGATTTACCCTGGGTATTACTGGAACTTCCTCCTAGTGGTAAGATACTAGGTTTCAGAGATATCAGATGAAGTGACGCGGTCACTTGGGGGAGGTGTTGTGGATCGACTGCTCTGGCGACGAGTATCGACCGCTCTAGTGCGACTAGAGAGACAGGCATGAAGAAAGGAGAATGACGTTACATTTGCCTATGAAGATTCCTTTGTGACTGCAGCACAAAGACGACTATATAAGACCCTCCCAATCTCTGATAAACCAGTCTATACTGACTCGTCCTGTTGTCTATTAACATTATATTGATACGCGGAACGTCGGCATCCAACTGATTCCACTACACACTTTTGAGTTGACCCCCTCTTTTCTCCAAGGTTTTCGATGGTCCTTGGGTAGGACATCCCTGAACCAGAGTAGCAAGGTTGGTAGATCAAACATCTCTCCAGGAGCTCACGTCAAAGTTCGTCGTTGAGGCCCCTTCCGATGCGATTTTCACGGCTCACAGGAGAGCTAGGAATAAGTGATCAACAGATGAAATGTGTAATTTCTCGAGTACTTTCAGGTAAAAATGTGAAAATCCAACTTTTTGATTTTGTGTTCCATAAGGAATTGATTTTGTTCCACACTTCCGGGACCTATTTTGTTTTGGGCTCAATCGATAGAGCTCGTCAATAGCTTTCATGTAAGCCCTTGCGAGCCGATTTAAGTTGGCATTTGGCTGAATGACGGTCAAAAAACTGCATTTGAATGCTGGTAGATCACTAATAAAAGCCGCGCGTTGCTTTGATCTACTCGCCATTGTCGGCAAATTGACAGGATTGTCCTGTAATATACTGGAGAATATGCTGACGGTCAATCTGACGTCGAGTCGCTCACCCAAGTACGTTTTGTTCTCGCTGCAGCCAAATCAGCGAAATTAGCCCATTCCGATGGTTCCTGATACGGATTGACCGATGCATGCTGTAGATCTGAGAGAAAGTTCCAGTTCCACCCAGGGGATGGGCATCCAAGATGGCTACGTCGATTCAATCCAGCAAGAACTCTCTCGGGAATTCTTCGAGAAACATAGATCACTTGGCCAGAGATCCAGAGAGCTCTAAATGGAACTTTCTCTCAGATCTACCGCATTCATCGGTCAATCCGTATCAGGAACCATCGGAATGGACTAATTTCGCTGATTTGGCTGCAGCGAGAACAAAACGTACTTGGGTGAGCGACTCGACGTCAGATTGATCGTCAGCATATTCTCCAGTATATTACAGGACAATCCTGTCAATTAGCCGACAATGGCGAGTAGATCAAAGCAACGCGCGGCTTTTATTAGTGATCTACCAGCATTCAAATGCAGTTTTTTGACCGTCATTCAGCCAAATGCCAACTTAAATCGGCTCCCAAGGGCTTAAATGAAAGCTATTGACGAGCTCTATTGATTGAGCCCAAAACAAAATAGGTCCCGGAAGTGTGGAACAAAATCAATTCCTTATGGAACACAAAATCAAAAAGTTGGATTTTCACATTTTTACCTGAAAGTAGGCGAGAAATTACACATTTCATCTGTTGATCACTTTTTCCTAGCTCTCCTGTGAGCCGTGAAAATCGCATCGGAATGGGCCTCAACGACGAACTTTGACGTGAGCTCCTGGAGAGATGCTTGATCTACCAACCTTGCTACTCTGGTTCAGGGATGTCCTACCCAAGGACCATCGAAAACCGTGGAGAAAAGAGAGGGTCAACTCAAAAGTGTGTAGTAAAGCAGACGATTTTGGTCAATCCTTACAAGGGAATCCTTTCAGCTCGCGGAAAGCAATCCAGATGAAAATTTGCACAGGCATTGTTGAAAGCAATAGAAAATGATATGTGAAGTCGGAAAATGCAGCAGGGCAATACCCGAGCCGCAGCATCCATCCAAACTTGGTCAAAACTTGGTGCGCATTCGCCGCCAATAATTTGAATTTATTGTCCCTATCTCTGAAGAATGGTATCAATTTGATTGGTGAATGCATTGGAAAGTATCTCGTACATTACAGACAAAAAGATTCCGAAAAGATAACATCAAAGCTGTTGTACGAAGGAACTGCGCCACCAATAAGGTTTCAATCATTGCTTCACAATGCGGTGAATGCGCACTAAGTTTGACCAAGTTTGGATAGATGCTGCGGCTAGGGTATTGCCCTGCTGCATTTTTCGACTTCATATATCATTTTCTATCGCCTTCAACAACGCTTCTGCAAATTTTCATCTGGA
The DNA here is from genome assembly GCA_943737045.1 of Parapristionchus giblindavisi. Classification (NCBI taxonomy): domain Eukaryota; kingdom Metazoa; phylum Nematoda; class Chromadorea; order Rhabditida; family Diplogasteridae; genus Parapristionchus; species Parapristionchus giblindavisi. The sequence continues at coordinate 877,594 of CALSFV010000206.1, read as the reverse complement.
TTGCTTTCCGCGAGCTGAAAGGATTCCCTTGTTAGGTGACATGCGTGATAAATGGTTTCAAGGGACACATTGAGCTAATTTGAGATTCTCCGCTCTGTCAACGCTGTAACGCGAGAGAGATTTGTCAGAGGGGAGAGTTTCAAATTAGCTCGAGGTATGATGTTGTGAGCCTTGACCAGAGAAATTTGTCTAATCAAAAAAAAACTATTTCAGTTGGTTCAAGTCCCTCGCCCTCTTCGTCGTCTACTATTTCTTCTTCTTCATGGCCTTCATGACTAGGCCATTCTCAGAGACTACCAAGGTATATTAAAAGAAAAAAAGTCATTTCACCCGCAAGAAGTGTTGAAATATTTCACGAATGCTACTTTTGATGCGCACAATCAAAGGAAGCAAGTGTGGCCGGAGCGGAAAGTTTCAAATTAGCTCGTATTGTAACTTGTGCACGAAACATGTGAAATGTACATAATTATGACAGGATCTAACTCGAGGTCTCATTGACATGGAAGGAAACCGAAACGATAGTATCTCGAAATACTTTTACGAGAACAACCAAGGAGAGAAGTTTGGTACGTTCGAAATCATATTCTGTCTTACTTATATTTATGTTTTTTAAAGAAAAGCTATGTCTCAATGTCGACGGTTAGTCTCAAAGAACTATAAAAGTGACTTTATTGTTTTTAAAAAAATACCTATGCATAATGATTTTTTAGATCGCACCGAGACAATGTGCCATCTTCTCGATTATCAGAAATTTCCGTACTACCATGGCTATGTGAGCAATCAATTTTGATTTCAGAAAAGACTAAAGACGTAGTTTTATGATAACTTAAATGCACTTTATCAAGATTAACTAACAAGTAAGTAGTGTTTCCACTGTATACCGTAGAGTAAAGCTACCGTAGAGTAAAGCTGTAGTTACTGTACGATTTTTGCGCATTTATCACTAGAACCATGAAGGAATCATGACTGATATCGCAGGCAGCGAGAGCTATTAAAGATTTTTAAAAAATATTTTCTTGAAGATGAAGTTCACGATACTTCATCTTCAAGAAAGTATAAAAAATTTGAACCCTGACGCTGGAATCAAATCATCCACCTTCTGTTTACCAGACAGACCCTCTTCAGTAGAGAAAAAAAGAGGGTGATGAAAGCCATCATATCTTATTCCCTGTTTAATTTATATAAAAAAAGGAAAGATTGAATTCAAAGTGAAATGTAAATTTGGCAAAAAAATTACGACCACGGTAGGGATCGAACCTACAATCTTCTGCTCCGTAGGCAGACGCGTTATCCATTGCGCCACGCGGCCACAGGTTACTGACGGCGTATGATCTTAGAATACTCTCTGTGATTTTCAATTGTGGATTCATCCACAAAGATAATAACGAGATGTTGCTGTGTTATCTCAAGATATTCATAATAATAATAATAATAATAATAATAATAATAATAATAATAATAATAATAATAATAATAATAATAATAATAATAATAATAATAATAATAATAATAATAATAATAATAATAATAATAATAATAATAATAATAATAATAATAATAATAATAATAATAATAATAATAATAATAATAATAATAATAATAATAATAATAATAATTTATGCATTACAAGGATAAATTATGATAGCGAATAATTGATATCGTAAGAATTACATAAAATACGATGCCACAACTTACGTAGCAAAGAAATAACAATTAATTATTACATTTCGAGTAACGACAAATTTATACATTTCCGGAAAGATTTAACTGAGGGGCAGATAATAGAATAATAATTATATTTGTCATTTCTTACAGAAATATGATGATATGGAGTGTTCGTATAGTATTCTAATGTAAAATTCGAAAACTGAATTTATAGTTGCTGAAACATCTTTACTACTTGCTGAATCATCTTCGCGATGTATGATAAATAAAATAAATAAATAAATTTCAGTACCGTCTATGCTGCGAGTGTGCCGTAGTCACACTGATTCTCATTCAAATATTCATGGACGTCAGGGACATTCAGAGGATAGGAAGGAAGAAATGGCTCGATGTTTATGTAAGTTATCTATCACGGATCTCCTGTAAAAATGTAGGAAAATGAGAACCTTTTAATCTAAATCTGAGAGAAAAAATTTAAAACGGTCGCATGGTCTTTCTTTCATTCTTACAGGAGATCCGTGCTATACAAAAGACATTTGCATTCCCTTTTTAACAGTCTAGATAATATATTACACATAAAATGATATGAATTTTAACATGACTAGCAGTGATACCGCAGACTTTGTGTGCCTAGAATAATTCATTGTACCTTTTCGTTTTACCTTTATACTCTAGATCAAGTTTGCGGAGGATCAGTGGAGTTGTAGCGATATGAAATGTTTCCAGTGATCCTTATTCTTGATCAGATCCTGATCCGAAATCCTTTATTTCTGCCCTAAAATATTGCAGAAATAAAGATATTTTTATGTACTATAGGAGTAAAGGCCATGAATTTTGCGATGGGCAATCTCGAATGGCAAAGATAAGAAACGTTTTCAATCAAGAATTCATTCAGTAACATTATTATTATTATTATTTTTCTATACAAGTAGAAAGATGAGAAGAACATTTTCCGTAACGCCGTTCAATATTAAATGCATGCGTGAAACTTATTCCAGCAAGCGAGGCACAATAGTTTCCTGAGCCAACAATAAGACTCTCCACATTTTGCACACTCTCTCGCGTCATTCGTCTCACCACTTTTGGAATAGCAAAATCTACATATAAGTTCAAAGTCGTTCGAATATGAATACCTGTCATGCGCAACATTTAATACTTTGTAGGTATTACTGTTTCAGCTGTAGTTGCGTGTTAAAGGGAATTACAAAAATTATTATAGAAATACAAAAGTTTTTCATACACCACGCAAATGCCGAACTTACTAAAACTTCGCGCGAAGAAGTGGGAGGAGTAAGAGAGTTGCGCGACAAAGAGCGAATTTTGTATTGTTCGGACAGTTTTAATTCTATAATACCTGGTCTCTCAATGGCCTCTACATTGTGCACTTTATCTCTTTGTTATCTAACAACGAGAAAGCACTGCGCATTGAAGAGACCATTGAGAGAGGTTTGGCTCGCTTTAAGCTCTGTGTGTAATAATAAGTACAAATCTACAAGAAAAATGGCTAACATATTATTTTAACTCGTCATTAAATTGAAAGATAAAATATTTGATATATCGAGTATGTAGATAAATATTTAGATGATTATCATTATTCTAGATTGCATTCCCCGCCAAGCTGTCCTACAAGGTATCCTACTTTCTCGTACTCTTCGTCGTCCCAATGAGGTTCAATTTTGTTATTGTTAATAGAAAGAATGAAACATTATTATTGATTATTATTATTGAACATGAATGAATGAATTCTTATTATTATTATTATGAAACACTATAATCCATAAACTGCTACCGAGTTAACAAAAATACCGTAGATGCAACGAAATTCCGGAACTTCTTTGATTTCTGGCCCAGCCCCCTCGTTCACCCACCCCTCCCCATTTCGATCTTTCCGATCGAATGGCGGGGTCGTCCTCCTCACTGGGAGGACGATGTCCACGGGGGCCAAATGCTCCCCGAGCTCTCCTCAGGATGGGAGAGCTCTGGACTGAACCGGAGAGAAGGAATCGAATGCTTTTATAGGGGAATGTGGCGATATGGAAATGAAATTGGATTAGGATGATAGAGTATGGGAAAGGAGGAGTCAAAAATCTCATTTCATCATTCTATCAATCATGATGCGGTTGGTTTTACCACAACCGAGAAAAGGATCGGTTACTACGCGAAATGAATAATGAGTGATGAGGAATGAGAAATTAATAGAATTGATCTGTAATATGTCCTGGGCCAGAAATCAAAGAAGTGCCGAGAATCCTTACACCCTAATTCAGCAATTGTAGTCTACTTGATAGGATAGATAAATAAATGAATAAATTGCTATAATAATACATCTAATTCAGACTACTGTGCAATCAGAGTGACGCCTTCCTTGTACTAGACAACGTATTCTCGAATATCTCGGTAAGTTGACCCTTGTCTTTTCTATTATATTCAATCACACGAACAATTATTTTCCTTCTCTTTCATTAACTAACACGCACTCCGTTGATTTCGCGCTTTTACACATAGGCCAGGTTGACTAAAAATATCTGACAAAAATGTGTGCGTTCTGTATGGCACCGAATGAGAACTAGGGTAGACTATAACGCACAACTCATTGCGGCTCGCAATGCTTTGTAAAATCATTGCGGGCAGGGCTGGGACAAAAAATTATTTCGACTAAAAATTTTTTTGTTTGGGTCTAACAAAAAAATTTTCTCACCAAACAAAAAAAAAACAAAAAAAAAACCAAAAAAAAAACAATAAAATTATTTTTTCCCACTTTTCCGAGAAAATTTTAACTTTATCTCGTGTTGGTCTTCCTTTAAATAACAACTACTCTTAATTGAGAGTCAAAATTCTTAAAATTAACAACGAAATCAAACATAGAAGCCATAGATCGAAAAGTATGTTACAAAGTACCAAGCATGACCGCATTTTGAGCCAAAATTTCACAAAAATCGAAAAACTTGACCGTATTTTGAGTCATATTTTCTAAAAATCGAAAAACATGACCGGATTTTGAAATCCGATAACCTAGCTATTCGACCTATGATATTTATAATTAGAAGCTAAATTCGCTATCGATTCGTTATCAGCAGAATTTTATTGATTGGTCAAAGAAAGAAAATCTAGAAATTTTGATGCGGTATTATCATGAAGAACCAATTATCTGTCATTCTGTTCTCTATTAGATTCGAAAGACGAAAGCGTGCCCGTGTAGCTCAGTTGTTGGTAGTCAGCGCTCGTACCCGCGCCACGCATTTTCGATTACCCTTTACAATTTTCTATATATTCATCTTTCAAATTCGAAAAGGCGCGTTGTCCCTGGCATTTCCTTGGTGTAACAACGAACTTTCAGCTCGGATTACGGTAGTCCGAGGCTACTATAAATTTACAGAAATTTTGTATTTATTGAGATATCTATAGTCCTGGCGGTCAGTTTGATCACGAAAAAACTTAGGGTCCCTTTCTTTAGCACTGTTTCGTAATATTACACTCCCCAAAATTATCTTAAATAAAAATAAAAATAAAATATTACCAATAAAACTAATCACAAACTAACTTTTCAAGCAAATTTGTGTTAATTTTCTATATCCGTATTTTTTTGTTATTTTTTTGGTTTTTGCAGAAAAACCAAACAAAAAAAATACCAAACAAAAAATTCTCAAAAACCCAAAAAACCAAAAAACAAAAAAAAATCCCAGCCCTGATTGCGGGCCCCCAACCTCTGACTATGAGGGAGGGGAGGAAGAGCGATTGCGGGCCCACAACGTCCTTTTCCTCTCCCCTATCTCCTCTCCTTTCCTATAAAGAGTGATTGCGGGCCCGGAACCCCCGAATAGCCAACTCTAATGAGCACTGCATGCCTTTGCGCAAGAGGGATGCATCCCTAAAAATGTTCCAATTGAATTTCAGGTCATTCTCACTACCGTTCATTTTTTGTTCTTCTGTCGTGCGATAAAGTTCATCGGACCGTTTGTGTTGATGATCTACACAATCATTGGTATTGTTTTATGCTGAATTATATTGAATACGTATTACGTTACTGATCTCAATTTAAAGGCACACCCAGAGCTAATTTGAAACTCTCCCATCTGACAATGCTCTCTCGCTTTCTTTGTCAACGTGAGAGAATTGTCAGAATAAATTAGCTTATGTGGACCCTTAATTGTATTGTAATTTCAAAATCGGCTTGATAGATTCAAATGTAAAATTTATATATTTTTTTTATTTTGAGCCACCGATATCATTCGTTTCATGCTGATCTACTCCATCTTCCTTGTGGGATTCTCCCAATGTGAGCGATTCTTTTCGTTGTTAAAAGGAGTCTTACCTCTCGCAATGATCTCTTCGACGCGCAATGCTCTCTCGTTGTTGGAGAACAGAGAAACAGCGCGATCAACGAGACCATTGAGAAAGGTAACGCTCCCTTTAAAGGGGCTGGCACCTTTGTCAATAGTCTCTTCAACGGTCTACGTTCTCTCACTGTTAGAGAACAGAGAAATAGTGTCCGTAATGAAGAGGCCATTGAGTGAGGTCACGCTCCCTTTAAATATATGTTTTGATTGTTTAATCTCTCAGCTTTCTACATCATCTTCACCGCCTGTCAACGAGAGAATGATATACTCAGAGCCGCCGGTAGCCAGGTGTGTTGGATTTAACAAAATGTTATTTATGCAAATTGAATCAATGATTGACGGTTACCGACATGAGACCGGTGACCCACCGCTTACTTGATCACGATAAAGTGTTTAAATGTAAATGCAACTGAATAAATAATAGAAATTTGAATTTAGATCGGTCGAGAGTTCGATAACATAATGCAATCGCCAGTAGACGCACTCATTCGAACATTCATTATGACAATAGGTAAGAATTAGGGTGGCGAGAATGACTCCTCACTCACCAGTTCCCCCTGGCAGTCTTGTGCAAGTACTCGCGAGAGAGGTCATTTACGACCTCTCTCTCGTCAAGTACTTGCAATGAGATCAGAAAAACACTGGTGAGCAGAAAAAAGCAATTCTTTTTTCGATTCACTTGGGTTTTCTCTAGTCAAAGTGGTCAAAATGTGCACATCTGAATATTTTTGGAATCTACACACCAATAGCTATTCAACAAGCATAAAATCGACTGTTAAAGTACACTTTTAAATTTCGTTGATTTGTCATGTTACAGTACTGGCCAAAAGGTTATTGACTTTTGGTTTTTTCGACATAACTTTTTTTCAAATTCAACCGATCGAGTCCAGCTTTTCAGGGATTATTTTGAGAGTGCTGTTACGTGTTTTACACAAAATAGCCCCGGTTGAGCTCTTACGGTGAAATTTATTTCGATTTTATCAAAAGTCACAAAAATGAGAATTTCGTTTTCTTCGAGTTCTTCGATTTTTTAGACTCATTTTAATACCAATGTGTGTTATATCGTTTTAAAAGCATGAAACAGATTCTTGGGAGCAAGAATATACCGGTATCTGATATCTGTGTATCTGTGGACGTCAGATGGGACTGTCCCAGGCACCCTGTCACAGCAGTTCCGAGTGTCTGTTTCGACTATCCTGAAGGCCATAAAAACTTCAATCCGTGCTCAAACAATGAAGAAGGTTAATGTACGACCTAGCAAGACGACCACGACATCTGATAGTCTGATTACCTGCATCTCGAAGGAGAAACTGAGGCTCACTACAATGGACATGAAACGAGCACTAGCGAAGTTTCGCTAAATTGAGGTGCCTGAAGCTTCAAAACTTGCCTTAAAAGATGTTTGAGGTGTCCGTGTACATTGTGTACCTTGAATGTCATGACACCGCTGATCTCTGAAAAGAATCGCAAAGCATGGACCACATGTGCAAAAGAGCACTTGCATTGAACCATCTAACAATAGAAGTAGGTCGTATTCTCAGGCGAAAACAAGTTTCTTATGATACATACGGTGGGAATAAAGCATGTTCGTCGTCAGATTATCACTAGATATGATGTGAAGTACGAGCTGTCCTCCGTGAAGCATGGAGGAGGATCATTAATGTTGTGGGGTTGTTTCTCTCAACATGAGGTTGGCCCCATGGTTCATTTGAAGAGAATTATGAAGAAGGTTATATTATAGAGACCCATTTCCATCCTTCAAACATCTTTTCAGGCAAGTTTTGAAGCTTTAGGCACCTCAATTTAGCGAAACTCCGCCGGAGCTCGCTTCATGTCCATTGTACATAGTTTCTCATTCGAGATGCAGATAATCAGACGATCTTATGTCGTGGTCGTCTTGCGTGGTCGTACATTACCCTTCTTCATTGTTTGAGCACGGATTGAAGTTTTTATGGCCTTCAGGATAGTCAAAACAGACACTCGGAACTGCTGTGACAGTGTGCGTTGGACAGTCCTATCTGACGTCCATGTGGAATTTATTCTGGCTCAGATATTGGTAGATTCTTGTTCCCAAGAATCCGTATCATGCCTTTAAATCGATATAACACACATTGGTATCAAAATGAGTCGAAAAATCGAAGAAATCGAACAAAACGAAAATCTCATTTTCGTGACTTTTGATAAATTCGAAATAATTTTTACCATAAGTGCTCAACCGGGGTGATTTTCGTGTTAAACACGTAAAAGCACTCTCAAAATAATCCCTGAAAAGCTGGACTCGATCGGTTGAGTTTGAAAAAAGTGATGACGAAAAAACCAAAAGTCAATAACCTTTTGGCCAGTACTGTATGCATGCCATAAATTCGGATCAGACTATGATAATATCATATATTTTTATTATGTTAGTACAGTAAACTCGAATTACAATTAAAACTCTTCTTCATCGTCTTCTGAGAGACTCTCTAATTGATAGTATTCATTACATGAGAAATCAACGAAATTTAAAAGTGTACTTTGACAGTCGATTTTATGCTTGTTGAATAGCCACTGACATGTAGATTCCAAAAATATTCACATTTGCACATTTCGACCACTCAGAGCAGAGAAAACCCAAGTGAATCGAAAAAGAACTGTTTTTTCGACTCACTTGTGACCTCAGCGAACGGCTGCCAGGGGGAACGAGTGAGCAGTTAGAGAGACTGCTCACCAGTTGGAGGGAGGCAAAACAGGTGAGTGAAGAGTCATTCTCGCCACCCTAGTAAGAATGCGTTCTATCACAATCTTATCTTAGTTGTGTTAGCCAGAGCGACCCTTTACATATAAACTCTCTCAAATTTGTGTTCTATCGCTTGTCGGTCTTTCAAAGTAATGCATTTCGCCAAATATTCTTTCACTTTTAGTAAACTTCAAGTCAGTGACGTATTTTTAATAGACTTTAAGATTTTAAATACCAGAGTATGTCTTCTTGCGCCTTGGTCATAGATAAATAAAATGAATCTATTAATTACAGGCGAATTCATGGTCCTCTACCGCGAGCTGGCCGCGTGTCCCGTAGATATGATGAGAAATATTGGAAAGGTATTATTTCTATTAATATTTTACTATTTTTAGGTGTTGTTTACAATAAATAGGTATCATTTGAATACCGCCAATAAATACCGTAATCTAATCTGAGCCTTATTCAGGCGGTGTTCGTGATGTTCGAGCTTACCGTATCCATTCTCCAATTCAATCTTCTTATCGCCATGATGACGCGTACTTACGAGGCGATATTCCTGACGCGGAAAGAGTGGAAGAGACAGGTATACGGTAGTTGTTATAGATTTTTCGCCAGCGTATAGCATGCAAGCTTGAGCTCATAAAAGTGAGATGAACTTTGACCGAGATTTTTAAGTTCCACTATACGACAAAACAGCGACGACGCACAATGTATTGGAAGAAAATATCAATAAACTAGTACATTTGAAAGTACGAAGTTGGTTATTGCAGTGGGCCCAAGTCATATTGATGTTAGAGCTCTCACTGGCTCCCCAAGAGCGCCTCACTGCTCTTCTGTCGTATTCACGCCCAACAGGAACGAACAAGCAAGCGAGAAGCTTCGTTGTCAGCAAGAAACTTGATGTATGTTAGCTGATCAGATAGATAGCTGATCAGATAAGTACTTCATGTATTATGTATGGTTTATGTAGTTTTATTCGAACTAGATAGCTAAATAACTTACTAGCTAGATCTTTCAGTTTATGAGTTTCATTATCCTTTTTTTACAATTGTTGTTCATCAACGATCTATTGATGCATTTTCTTCTTTCAACCTATGAAAGTTCGCTGAAACATACCGCGATAGCTATACAGTTCTACACTCTCTCTTTCCGAAAATTACGTAGTGACAGTGTCCGACATATTGTTAGGACAAGCAAACAAATACATTGCGGCGAACATATTGAAAAATGCCGAATTGAAAAAAAAAATGCTGTGAACCCTAATGAGGCTTCTTGGTCTATCACATAACAGCGTGTATGCGTAACAATAACAAAGTACGCAAGTTAACTAAAAACTAAGAAGTAAAATAATAATGATAATAATTTTGAACTTTTTTTGAAAATTTTGGATGGTTGCAGGAACGCAATATGGAGGAGTTCGAGAGCCAAACGAGAAAGGAGAAGTTGGACATTCTCAAGGAAGAGAAACGGCTTCTGATGAGAAGAAAGAGAATCGTATGATTATCATTTATTTTATTTTCATCTATACAGTTTAGTATAGTTAAAGGCGAACAAATACAAATCAGTGCGCTAATTATAAAAGAGAACTTTGAATATCCTATTCTTCTCTGGCAATATTCACTGGCAAGTACAGTAACGGCCAAAAAGAATGCAACAAAAGAATGTTTTGTTAATGTAACTTTTTTTCAAAGTTGATGAATCGTTCTGAAATTTTTTCTGGTACCATATCACGTGATCACTTCTGATTGGTATAAAAAACACCAATTTTGGGAAATTACACACTGACCTACACCATTATTTTCAAAATTTTGAAAATTCAATATTTTCATTTTTTATATTTTTCGTTGTTTTTTCTCTGCTACCCCACTCCCTCATATTGATGTAAGTGTCTCCTCCATGCAATACGCGTACTTTCCAAAAAGTTTGATGACCTTCTAAAAATTGTTGCTTTTTCCGTTTTTCAGAAATATTGATAAATATTTTTTAAAATTTTTTTAAGACTACTATCAATTGTAATATGTGGAACATTCGGTGTTACATATCCTTCTTTTCCACACATTAAAAGTTCAGAGTAATTCATTAACTTTGAAAAAAGTTATACTCAAAAAAGAAGATGTTGCATTCTTTATGGCCGTTACTGTAGATGAAGTGATGGGTGCGTTTCCAATTCGAAGAAACGTAGCCTGGTGTACAGTGAAATTTAAAATTTGAATTTGCAGGAAGCCGAGTCACTTGGACGTCCGGTCACAGGTTTCATGAGAACAGCTCACTGATGGAAACATTTTGCAAATATTTTTTAAAGAAATTTGATTATAATGCCCATTGTATTACGTTAAAATATAATCCATGCTTAATGTTTTCGAAAATTCGATTGTACATACGACCAATACAATAAGATTTCCAAGAGAAATTGTTGTATGTAACTTGCTATCCTATGTAGTTTTGTTCTTCTTTGCCTGTATATTTCTATCATTGTCTTACATAAAACACATTTCTTTAGTAGTACGATTTATCTGGTTATATTTTTCTATGCAACTAATTCCCGTATAATATCAGATTTTGTGGTAACTAATTGTAAAAATTATCAAAGATCAAAGATCAAAGATCACAGGGTTCCAAAGTCGATGTAGTTCTTCACTTGATCGTGTCTTTCTTGTCCTTTCCATCGATTAGCGGCCGAAGGAACGTTCCGCAGGAGTTTTTCGTAACATTGTGAGAGAGGCATTGTGAGAGAATGAGCGGGCTTCCAGATCGGTAACTGAAAGCATGGGGTATGAAAACCACTTCAATATTCAGTGTGGCAACATAGTGGATCGACTTTTGCAAGTCATTGTATTTAGAACGAAAGCCTATAATTATATCATAAATACCTCTCTGTAGAGCGTGTTGACATCACTGATGATGTGGATGGGGATTCTGAAATTGATTTCATTCAGTATCCTAATTCCATCTTACTAGGGAATGGTTTTTGTGATGCTTGAAATTACGGTTAGTGACCTACATAGCGATAATCAGCATGGTCGACTTAGTAAGAATCAATTGTCAAAAGCTGCAGTTGATCGATTTTTTGAACAGAACCCGTCGCATATCCGCAGCAGGAAAGACAGCCAAAGGAGATTTTTTGGACTTGATTTCCATTGAAACAGCAATTTCTTGCTGGAATTATCATGCAGACATAAAATGCTGTCGGGGGAATCGAACTCGTGTTCAAAAAGTGAAAGAACACAAAAAAATGCAACTTTTTGGCTGTCTTTCGTGCGGCGGATATGCGACGGGTTCAAAAAATCGATAAATCGCAACTTTTGAAAGTTGATTCTTACTAAGTCGACCATGCTGATTATCGCTATGTAGGTCACTAACCGTAATTTCAACCATCACAAAAGCCATTCTCTAGTTGAAAACTGTAAGGCCCTAATGAGCTTGGATATTCCTTTAAAGACCTTTGTGAATATCGATCGAAAAAAGCAATCGATACCCGGTTTTTTGATAGGCATGTCTCAGCATCCCAAATTATTTTCTTTCAATATCGAAACTCCATATAACACTCTCCGTGTGTTTTCAAAACTATAAGAACCCAATTTGCTTGAATATTCCTTTATAGACCCTTTAATTTGTGCTTTCGGGGGGGGGGGGGGGGAAACATTCCTACCCGGCTTTTTGATAGGCATGTCTCAGATTTCGGCTGTTGATAATCGCCGGTGAGAGGGCGATTCTGCTGATGACTGGATGTAGACGATTGAAGAAGATACTTCGAAGAGATGAGAAGGCTGTCTGAAATTTGATATCATTCTCGTTCTCTTGTTTTATCAGCCGTGAGCTCAGCCAAGGCTGAGCTTAATGTTCTGGAATTTCTCACATTTTTAAGAACCTTCTGGAATGTTCTTTATCTTTCTGGAAAAGCTAGAACAGGTACACTCAGAAAAATGAAGTGTTAATATGCACACCCATAGGTGTTCCGGGTGAAACTGTAATCCCCAATGTGTTCTAATTAACAGCTTTTGGCGTGTAAATTGGGAAAAAGTGTAAATTGGAACACATGGGGGTGTACAATAGAACAATTTGATGTGCTCAATAGAACACATCAAATGGCTGTATAGATTTTTTACACCTTTTTTCTGAGTGTAGCGTATTCTTAGGTACTGCGCTCTGGGTTAAGGAAGAGGGCTGCGTGGAGATAAGAGAAAAAGAGGAGAGAGAGATTGAGCGCGCGATAGAGACGTTTATAAAATACATAAAACGCAGAAAGTGCCAAAAATCTTACATGAGGCCAATGTTGTCCCTCTGAAAGGTCAAATCGAGTATCGAACTCTTTCTTGAATGAAGGAACGAAGTAGGGACGAGAACGTGATCGGGGTCGGTGGGCTTTCTGATGAAGAATCGATTCGAGACCTGAAATTCCCTATTTTACCTATTAAATTATATTTTTAAATTATTTTATTATTATTATTATTGTTATTATTATTATTATTATTATTATTATTATTATTATTATTATTATTATTATTATTATTATTATTATTATTATTATTATTATTATTATTATTATTATTATTATTTAGGTAATTGGAGAGCCTAACCTTGTGGTACCGTGTATGCAGGGTCTGTTAGAAAGACAAAGGCCGTAGAGCTTGCTTTCACAGCTATGTTGCGAAAACGATCAGCCGGACATATCTGCTGCAAAGAATTCATCTTGAAAGAACAGTCACGAGAGTCGACTGAACTTGGGGTGTAAAGGCTCATGATTTTTATTAGGGTTGGCAATAACGCACACGCATTACGGGCCCGCAATGCTCTGTAAAATCATTGCGGGCCCGCAACCTCGGAGGGATGGGAGTTGGAGTGATTTTCCGCAACGACTACTTAATTCCTACCAGATTGCTTTTTGTGATAGGTCGTTCTTCTCTATTCTCTTCACTTTCCTCCGTTCTCTCATTGCGGTCGCTCCCCCTCCCCTCCATCCGAGGTTGCGGGCCCGCAATGATTTTACACCGCACTGCGGGCCCGCAATCATTAGCAAGGGAGAGCCAAGGCCATTGCGGCCCTCAACCCCCGAATAGCCAACTCTACTTTTTATCCTTTTTATAACAAATAAGATAGTTGCTCACTTTATCCGTTTCATATACATAATGCACTGCCACATTCGTTCGATTGCGCAGTAGGGAATCGATATATTTTCTAAATTCGATACTAAATTAATTGCACGAGTTTTTTCATCGGTAAACTTATGGTGTGGATGAAACTCACTTAAACCCGGGCAATTCGTCGTCAGAGCCGAGAACCACGGCGGATACGGGCATCTTCCAGTTGGCTAGGAGTTCTGGAAATGAATTTTTTTTAAATTTCAATGTTTTTTATTAAAAATGTTTTAGTAATAGCGATAGCGACGTGTATCATTGGAAGACCACTATTTACTTCATCATCCACTTCCACATAACTCATCCACACTTTGGTAATTAAACAAATAATATTAACATATGTAGAATAAGTATGCATTTTTTTAAAAATAAACAAGTTGGCTAGCTATGTGCCCTATGGTGTGCCGCTGCATCTCTGCAAAATACCTTTAAAATACGTAGCATTCGCCACAGTCATCCAGGTGGCAAGCGTGACGTCGTAGTAACGTTTCTGAAAAGCATTTTATTATTTTTGAATAATTCGTAAAAAATCTGCAAAAACCTACGAAATATTGCAGTTACCGATAAACACACTTTTTATAAGGCGGTGTTACATTTTTCAAAACGTGCGCACGCCGTAACGTCTCCGTCGTATCACGCACACTTTTTTCTCACACTATGTTTTTTTTTAAATCCAAACATTTACCGAATAATTGAAGTTATTGATGAACAAATGAGTTCTGTGGTGGCCGATATTCCTGTTTCCTTGGGGTTCGAGAGTTGCCTGCGAAAATTGGAATATTAATATATTAAAGTCCACATCTTGCAATTTTAAATATAATGTGTACGGAAACTTGTATATTATAATCCTTAAATTTATGTAAAAATATATTCAAGGATTTAATTTGCAGTGACGAAATTACCTTAGTGCCAACAAGTAGATTTCCATCGATCCTCTGCACACACTCGTGGAGTTGTCTGAAGTGAGGAGACGACCCGACATGTTGCGTATTCACGATCTTTAAGGAACATTTAGATTACTTTTAGGTACAGCAGAGTTAATTTTATTCTCCGCTCTGGCAACACTCTCTCGTTGTCAACGGAAGCGAGAGAGCGTTGCCAGAGCGGAGAGTTCACATTATTCGGGGTCTGTAAATTGCCCCCCTCATGCGGACACCCTTTCTCACCTCTTATTTCTTTTTCCTTTTCGTGACATTTGAACATCGCACAATTTGCAAGTAGAACTCACTCGAACTTCCTTCACATTATTTGTACACTTCATTGAATCAGGTCCCGATCGATAATTGTAAGAGCAAGGAAGATCATTGAAGAGATGAGGGTGACTGGTTGCCAAGGTATTCAGAATATCCTGAAATGGAATTTTCCTGGTAATGTCATATATCTGGAAGTTCATAAAAATACACCACGCTTTTTGACTCTCCGCTCTAGCTATGCTCTCTTGTAGACAAATAAAACGATAGAACCATGCCAGAGTGGAGAGTTTCAAATTTGCTAGGGTGGGTACACATTTGAAGGGCTCCATGATGATACGTCTCTAGACTCATAGTTCAACTCAAGGTAATGTTTTGGAATCTTACAAATTTAGTGGAGATGTAATAGATCACACCGAATTGATATGGCTTACCTCTACTCCATTGGGCAGTCTTCCCATTTCTCCAATCAATGATCTCATCACCTTCTTCCATAGATTGTTCCAATTTGTTTGTCGCAACGAATCGAGCTTGATCAGCATCACGGATGAGGATATTCGTGGGGTCTAGAATATACATTATGCAATACAGTTAAGGATCTCGGTAGCGATCGACAAAAGGTAAAGGTAACTATTCGATAATTCACGATAATTCTTTGTGCAAAATAGATCAGTATCGATTGATTTCCGATTAATTATAACACTTTATAATCTTCATTTTTGGTTCAACTGTTGACCAAAAATTCAGTCAATGCGCTTCTTACCATATCTTCATCATAATCTGTCGTATTCGTCAGCGACGTCTCTATTTGAGTTGCTCTCAGAACAGGAGTCACGGCGATGACTTCCTGTTTGTTCATCTTTCCGAACAGTCCGTACAATTCTCCGACGTCGTTCAGAATCATTAGATAGGCATCCATGTAGATCACCTACAATTTAGTAAAGGTAAAAAGGTAAAAGCTAACTAGGGAATGGTTTCTTTGATGGTTGAAATCAAAGAAACCATTCCTCAAATCCCATTATCACTAAGGAATGGAAGTGTTCTAAGAACACTCGACCGATTTCATAAGGTCTTCATTCGTCCTAGTCTGAGTGCTGAAGAAAGGGCCAAACAGGCTGAGCTTAGGCAAGTGGTTAGGGAGTTCAGAAGAAGTGATCCCTCCTCGCCATTCGTCGTATACAAGGGCGAAATATGGCACAAAGAGGAAATCAAAACTCGTAAGAGGATCACTCTTCCTCCCTCTCTATCTATCTCGTCTCCTTCCTCATCAAACTAAGTAACCAAGGTTCCCTCCATCGTTTATTGCCTCATTTTGAATTATCTCATTTATCATCATCTCCCTCTCCCTCTCCCTCTCCCTCTCCCTCTCCTTCTCCCTCTCCCTCTCCCTCTCCCTCTCCGTCTTCCTCTCCCTCTCCCTCTGATCCCACCTCTCTGTCATGCATACTGTTCAATTCACGCTCACTTGTCAATAAGCTTCCGGACCTTCACTGTATATTATCCATTTCCAAGCCTGATATTGTATTTGTGACTGAATCTTGGCTATCTAGTAGAATTTCTGATTTTGAACTTGTTCTGGATTACCCATATAGAGTCTTTCGTTGTGATAGAGCCAGAAGAGGTGGTGGAGTGTGTATCATCATACGAGACCACATCTACTCTACTGTTGTTCCACCAAATAACAACTCATCATCTGATATCCTTGCTATAGATATTGTCTCTCCTCTTTCCCTTACCACAGTTCGTATAGTACTTGTCTATCGCCCCCCTAATACCACTTCCCAATCCAATTCTGACCTCTTCGAGTCTCTCTCATCCCTTCTATCGATTGATAATCCTATTGTTTTGTTAGGAGATTTCAACTTTCATATTGATTGGTCCATTCCGTCTCCTACTGGCTCTGGCCAGTCTTCAACTCTTATCGATCTCTGCGATGCACTTGGTCTTTCACAACATGTTCCTTCTCCTACCCTTGCCCATAATTATTTAGACCTAATCTTATCTACAAATGATATTATCACTAGCTGTTGTCATCTCCATTCGCTTCTTCCGACCATTCCAGTGTTCTTTTCTCTCTTTCCTTCCCTTCATTACCTCCAATCAATATTCCCACTTTCGACTACCGTAAGACAAACTTTGATTTCCTTGATCATGCCTTCTTCTGTTCTGATTGGGACTCCATTCTCAATGATTTTTCGTCTATAGATGATATGTATTCCAAATTTACGTCTCATGTTTTGTCACTTCTGCCTAAGTATACTCCAATTCGTAAAGTCCCTTTACCATTCGACCAATATCCATCCCACATCCGGTCTTTGATCTCTCATAAGCGTGCTCTTTTTGAAAAGATTCATCTTCGCCCTGTTATACCTCTATATAAATCAGTATGTGCCCGTCTTCAGCGAGAGATAAGGAAGTTTGTAAAAAAATCGTGAAAACAAAATACTCTCTAATTTGCATGGCAAACGATTTTACAACTACCTCAGCTCTCGACTTAAAAGTAAGAATAAAATAGGTTGTTTATGTGATACCTCTGGAAATCCTCTATTCTCTGAATCATCTAAGGTTAATGCATTGGCTGACTACTTTCAAACCATGTATACCACTGATGATATGACCCGCCATCATGTACTTGCCTCTGTTCCTCAATCTTTATCCATACCTATAATCATGCCTCAAGAAGTTTGTTATCTTCTCAAGCGAGTCAGTTCCTCATGTTCATTACCTTCTGATAACATTCCTTCTATCATCTATAAAAATTGTCACTCAACCTTAGCCTACCCTCTTTCCCTAATCTTTAATTACTCTATCACATTGGGAGAGATTCCCTCCATATGGAAAATCTCCACAATAATTCCTATCCCCAAGATTTCCTCGCCATCTATTGTTTCCCATTTTCGTCCAATCTCGCTCACTCCCATTGCATGTAAAGTTCTAGAACGTTTCCTCAAACCGCGCATTATGAAATGGTGTAATATCCACAATATAATCCCTCAGGAACAATTCGGTTTTATGTCCGGTAGATCTACTGTATCCCAACTCCTGCATTGTACCCAGGCATGGCGTAACTCTATTGACCGCGATCTCTGTACCGATGTAATATATATTGATCTTGCTAAGGCATTCGACTCTGTTTCTCACTCTAAACTTTTACATAAGTTGGAGTCTATTGGAATCAGAAGTAACATTCTTGCGTGGTTTAATTCATTTTTAGATAATCGATCTTTTAGAGTACGTCTTGGTGATTCCCTCTCTTCTGAGAGGGATGTCACATCAGGAGTACCACAAGGTACAGTTTTGGGCCCACTACTGTTTTTGATCTATCTTTCGGAACTACCCAGGGTTATAGATCCTCTCCCTTTAATAGATATAAAAATTTTTGCTGATGACATCAAACTATACTCTACATTTAGTCCATTACAACCATTAGCTTCTCATACTCAACTTTCTCAGGGTATTTCACTTATAGTAGAATACTGTCAAAAATGGCAGTTGACAGTTGCACAAAACAAATGCACTGTACTTTATATAGGCAAAAACAACCCCTCTCTTCCATACTGTATCCACTCTCATCCACTACCTTCATCTCTATCTACCCGTGACCTAGGAGTCTTTCTTGACCCTCTTCTCAATTTTTCCTCTCACATTTCCATTATCACAAAGAAAGCCATCTCGTTAGTGTATCTTCTATTTCGTTCGATCTCCTGTACTAGACCCAATGTTTATATTCATGCCTTTAAATGTTATATCCTTCCCATTATTGAATATGCATCCCCAGTATGGGCCCCTTCCTCTAAGGGTCTTGTTCGTAAATTAGAGAACGTGTCCCATTTATTTACCCGTCTCTTGTATTATCGGTGTTTCCACACAGGTATCTTCCCCCATTATCTTGATAGATTAACCTTGTTCAATCTCTCTACCCTCTATCATAGAAGAACAGTGATCGATATTATTTATGCTTTAAAGATTCTTCGTTGTGAAGTAGATCTTCCATCTAGCCATTTCTTTGTTTTTAAACCTACATTTGGTCGATTATCTTGTTTTGCATTTCATATTCCTGTAACTAGACGTGAAAACCTCCGTTCATCTTTTTCTGTTAGGTGTGCCCGTTTATTGACCAAATTACATTGTGCTACTGGTTCACCCACCCTGTTACATAGCACTCCAATCATTAAAGCTAAATTAATTTCTTGCCCTGACCTTATTGCTAAATTAGGAATTGCCATCACACCACTTGCACTTCTTCATAGTAGACTCGATTCAATCCGATATATATTGAATCAATGCGGACTCCTCCCCCGCCAGGTCTTGCCAACCTACCTTAGATCATGTTGATCTTTGATCTTATTAAATCTACATATGAAGACCCGCACTCCCCTCCCACTTCCCCTCCACAATTCATATCACCCACTTTCCCGATTCTCCTATTCACTTATTTATTATTCGTTTCAAATGTTGTCACATCTTTATTGGATGTATGATAAATAAATAAATAAATAAATAAATAAATTATTCAAGGCATACGAAGTACTCCAACATTTACTTGGTAATAGAGACCATATTCAATTCAATTATCTTTTTCAGCACTTAGTGCGGAAGACTAAATCAGAGTATCTACGCACAAGTTTTCAATTGATAACAACCTTTTACTCTTGTAACGTCCGAAAAAACACAGAGACAAAACCAAAAAAATTTGAAATGAAAAAATCGAAAATTTCAAAATCTTGTTCATCGTATAGGAGATTCGATTATTTTATTAATGAGCGTAACGATTTACTCATTTTTTGCTTTCATCGAAAGTAGATAACGGACAGATTAACGTTGTGCGCCACCTGCCAATGAACCCGTTCTAAACGAAATCCCTTTTTCTTGTCCGAATATGCATGTGCTAGGTGAAGCAAAACATAATATATCATGTTCTTATCCCTTTAAATGTTCTCATGTCTCGTTGCGCCTCGGGCGTAGATAAATTAATTAATTAATATGTCATTATATTATGTCATGTCATATGTAATTTGTCATAGTATGTCATTATGAACATGATATTATCATATTCATGATTTAAAAAAAAATTTTGATACAACAACTTACTCTTTGCACAGTCTCCGGCAGGATATCATGCAGTAGTAACTTGAGGATGCCTTCGGAATTCTCGACTTCATCAAGTCCTGCAGTCTCCAGCGCAGCATAAATAGGGTAGATGGTGTAGTTGACTGAGATAATATAATTTTTAATCTTTATAACATTATTTGATTTCATCATTGAGTGCAGGCAAACCTATATTTGTGTAATTTAATGCGAAACCCAAGCTAATTTAAAACACTACGCTCTGACCACTCTCTCGCGTTCTTTGTCTTCGAGAGAGTATTGCCAATGTGAAGAGTAAACTCTTTTACAATTAGCTTGGGGTGCGCCTTTAATTCATGTGGTATTAAAATCTTGGAAAAGTAGATTGAAAAGTGAAAAGAAGTGTTAATTTTGTGATTGTAAAAGTTGCTGCAAAAGTAGCATAGCTTCGTAATCGACATACTTTTACAATAAAAACACTTTACGCGAGTGTTGGAATACTACTTTTCTAACTACTTTTACAATCACAAAATTAACACTGCTTTTCACATTTCCATGTGCTATTCCTAGATTTTGACACCAAATCATACTTACCATGGCTTACTCTCCATGTATCCAAGAGCGTCGTTATGACTTCGCACGATTTATTGTCACCTAAAGATGAAAAATGAAATATGTTTCGCATCATTTTTTAACAGTCAACCAATGTTTTAAAAAATGATAGGAGAAATTCATACGTTTGTGTTAATAATAAAAAAAACAATAAAGGATCGTGTTATGGCAATGGCCTCTCGCTTTCTTTATCTACGAGAGAGCGAGTTGTCCAAGCGGAGAGTTTTAAATTCCCTTGGGTTGACCCTTTTAGCAACAACAAAATTTAAAGGGAACGTAACCTCTCTCAATGGTCTCTTCGATGCACTATGCATTCTCGTTGTTGTAGAACAGCGAAATAGTGTGCACAACGTAGAGACCATTGAGGGAGGTAACGCTCCCTTTAACGCATAGGACGCTTTTGACGCTTTTATAAATAAAATGAATAAAAATAAATTTAAAAAATCTGCAGATGACCTATGAAATGAAAGTGTATATGGCCATTGTGGAAGAAGAAGATTGACTTGAGCCATGTCTCTACATTGGACAGAGAAGAATAGCCGGTCGCGATTGTGACTATGTCGATAGTATTGGACTCGAACTGAAATTATATCATCGTAAAAAGGTGAAGGTAAATGTACAACCCGTTATTCAAGGCACACGAAGTCCTGCGGGTGATCACTGATAGGCCTTCTTCGATTTTCTTCGGACCTACTTTACCACATAATCTAGTCACTACCAACTCTCCTTTCGGGAGCCTTCTTGTTCTTTCGTGCTTGTCAAAGCGACACCCCAAGCTAATTTGAAACTCCTCTCTGGTCACACTCTCTCGCTTTCTTCGTCTACGAGAGTATTACCAATGCGGAGAGTAAAATTAGCTTGAGGTGTACCTTTAAATACACCATAATAGTGCAATATTAATGTTCATGCAAGTAGAACAAAGTACAAACGATATTAGATTCGTGTGTACAGGGTGGGGATTAATTATTGTAACACCGTATAAAACGGAATATCTTTTTTTTCAAAAAAAAAACGAGTACCATTCAAATGTATACCAAATAATTTTCAAACATCTGAGAATACAATAAAACAATCATTGCCCGATTCTGCCTCCATTGGGTTTGATGACGTCCTTGAGACGGGAGGGGTACGCCTCTCTCAATACACGCGGGTAGGGCAGACCCTCATGATCGTGTTCTCCGATGAGGAGCTGTTCATCGTGCAAGCCACCTATAATCCCCAGAGTCACCGAGTGCTTACTATGGACCCTCAGCTTGTTCACTGCAATGGTCGGATTGTTCATACCACCTCCCAAGCCTTATAAACTAATGGTTTTGACCAGGACGTGCAACTCCGTAAAGACACACCTGGTTTTTGTGACTCCTGTCACCAATTCAAAAAGCATGCTACTTACAGAAGATAGTCAATGACACCCAGCTCCCATGGAGCCGTTCCCACTTCTGAAATTCCTCGTGGGCCTTAGAGCATGATGGAGCGTCAGTTTATATGGCAAAGTTCGTTAAGGCGTGGTGAAATGCGCAGTTTCTCGGCTTCACTCGAGGAGTTTTGTGGCTGCCTCCTCGCCCGATCTCAGTTCCCTGGTCTACTCAGTGTGAGGCACCTTGGAGGGTAGGTCCTGCGCTACTCCCCACCCAAATCTTGGGTCCGTGAAGAAAGCCTTGGAGGCGGAGTGGTCGAAGATGGACATCACCTACCTGCGTGTTTTGACAAACGCGTACCTCTCCCTTCTCAATGACCTCATCAAGACCAATGGAGGCAGAATCGGGATATTATTGTTTTATTATATTCCCAGATGGCTGAAGACTATCAGGTAAATGTTTGAACGAAACTCGATTTTTTAGAAAAAAATATTTCGTTTTTACGGTGTCACAATAATTAATCCCCACCCTGTATTTATCACATTCCGATAAACTTGTACAAATAATATTACAGTTATTATAAGTACCATACCTCAAACGATTGCTGCGACGAACTCTCCTTTCCACTGAGATACTGTGCCACTGAAAGTGACAAACATTATCACATTAAATTAATAATATTAATAGATGTACAAGAATAACTATGCATGCACTTTAAATGCAATTTTTTTAAAAATAAATTAGTTTGCAATAATATGATAAAAATGCCAAAACATTCCAGTCATTTTGCAATTAGAAACTTCGAAAAACTTATTCCGATGTATGCTCTAACTTACATTGACTTAGAAGCACTAAAGCAACGAGGAATGCGATAATATTCCTCCCGTAATGCATCTAAAATATATTTAAGATCAGAATTTAGAGCCATACTCCAAGATAATTTGAAGATATTACAGTAAAATATTATGTGTGATTTGATGGAATAAAGAATAACAATAAAAATAATTCTCCGCTCTGGCTAAATTCTCTCGCATGCAAAGGAAGCGAGAACGGAGAAGGGTGAGAAAAGGAAGCAAGAGATCAAAACGTGGAAATGGTGAGAAAGGGGATGAAGCAGCTCTGGAACTGAAGGTAGAGGAGGTGACGGTTATCGCCAAATGAATCTCCGATGGATTTAACACAATACCGGCCCCGATTTCGTTTTATAATGAGCTCTTAAAATGCGGGAAACATCATTAATAAGTTGAAAATACCTAATCATGATATTTTTATATTGAAAATAGTATATTTTGATATTTTGGAATCGATTGTTTCTCGAAAATGCACAGAAAAATATAAGTAATCATGCTAGATGTTGATACTAGAAAAGGATTATTGGGACTGTGGGTATCGGCCACGAGTTTGATACACGGGAGCTTCTGTATTTCCTCTTGCACCCTCCGCAATTTTTGGGGGGGGGCAATAATTTGGTCGAACATTTTTGGGTGCCTAAAATTTGGCTACAAGACAAGCCCCACTTTTAAAGTTGAGTCAATAATTTGGTTTAGCTAAAATTTTAGCCAAAGTTTGGCTAAAATTTGGGCCAAAGTTTGGCTAAAATTTTGGACTAAAATAACAGCCCCACTTCAAACCAAATTATTGGCTCAACCACCAAATTATTGACTCAACTTTAAAAGTGGGGCTTGTCTGGTAGCCAAATTTTAGTGTCAACTTTTACGGTCCACCAAATTATTGGCCTCACTTCGACCAAATTATTGGCCTCCCTAAAATAGCGGAGAACACGAAACAATACAACTGCATAGAGCAAGAATGAGTAGATCACAAACGTACTATAGACATGAATATATATTGAAAGAGGGCAAGAACAAATAAATGAATATACGATACAAAAGAGCCAACGGGAAAAGTGACTATATCCTTTAATGAATTGGCGTAGGTTGGATACGTTAGGCTGGATACTTATCTCATTCCTTGGAAGGTTGCAGTGGCGCCATAGATCGAGGAGGATAACACGTCACTCAAACCCATTTTTCTTGAGCTTAACTCTCTGCTATATGGAGGATGATCAAGGTTGTCGAAATGAGACCCTGTGAAGTGCATTGCAAAATTAATTGAATACTACAAGAATACCAATGACCGTATATCAATGGTTAGCAACCATATCCCAGCACACCAATGTGTGAGTCTGATAAAATTGATTGGTTGACTACAGCTTTAACAAATGTTCAACAAGATGCAAATATATTTTATTTTTTTATCTATTATAAGTGCGTCATCGACGCTAAAGAAATATTTATAAAAATGTATCGTACAACTATATTCTGTGCAAATGTTGCTATCCTTTCCAGTCTCTCCTATGATTCTCGTCCAGCATTCTATTGTCAACCAGGAGAGATTGAAATTTACTTGGTACTATGCCTTTATTATTTATTGTATATTTTTATGTTTTACTCCTACCACGAAGATCAAACCGATGATGGCAAGTGATCATGACTAAAATGAATTGTGTGAAACTTATCTCATCTTATTGTTACATTGACCATATCATTTATTCTGATGCAACCAAACTCTCCAACATGTCATAATTGTTTGTGTGTAGACAATAACATTATTGCTCAGCCCAATTCACAATTGCCTAGCAGCGTTCTCCCGTAGGTCTTCCTGTGCCTTGAATAACTGGATGTATCCTTACCTTTAGCTGTCTACTCCCCACTTCCTTTTCGAGCTGCGCCAAGATACATGATACAATCGCGTGATGAATTGATAGTGAGACAAGTAATCGCGAACTGGAACTTATCTTCATCACCATCTATCATCATACCAGTGTGTGCGGCTGATTGGCACAACTCGATTCGATCGATCATACGGTTCCCATACAGTTTTCGTGGTTGCTTATTTCTTGTCTGTTCTGTATTACTAGGAGCGCTATCATAATTTTACAAGGGGATGCTCGCAACTTGTCCTGGCCATATGAGATGACAATTGCACTACTAGGATCAGTTTTCGATGCTGATTACGAATCCGTTTTCAGAAAGTGCCGACCTGAGTTTCGAGGAAATCGATATTTTTATTCGGAAATTCGTGTGGTTTCCTGCGTAAACCGTCCCGGTGGGCTGGTGAACTCATCTATAAACTCTCGCAGTAGTTTACTTTTCATCACCGGATCTTTCCGATACAATCCAGATAGTTTGTGAGGGAAACTACACGAATTTTCGAATTAACAAGCCAAATTTCAATACCGATTTTCTCGAAACAGAGGTCGATTAGGCACTTACTGAATACGGACTCGTAATAAGCATCGAAAACTGATTCTAGTCATGCTATTGCCAACTCATATGGCCAGGACAAGCTGGGAGCATCCCCTTGTTAGATAGATGTTGTTCAACCTGCAAGACTATGCAACTTCACTTTGAACTTTTCTGTATTACTTTGATATTATTATAGATTCCTTGTTTAATTTTTTTTAGTAATGGGTAATAAGAGAAAATAATTGGATCTCATCTAGATCAACGTGAATTTCTGTTTTAGCCTCTCATGGCTTTGCAAACTACTTTAGTAAAAACTCGATGTAATTCCACTCGAACCCTTTAAAATAGTTTGTTTCGGTTTTTCTAATGCACTTTCGAGCACTTGAACTGGTACAAGTCAATTCCCCTTTTTTTCTGTCGATAAATGAATCGCACTTGTTTCGCTCGCGCGAAAATTAATTATTTTAAAGTCTCACCCCGAGGTAATTTCACTGACAATGCTCTCTCGTTTCCTTGTCTGCGAGAGAGTGTTTCCAGAGAGTAAAATAGTTTGAGGCGTCGTTTTTAGATTAGATCAGCAGAGATGTATTCCACCGTCATTTTCGTCTTATCTCTGCATTCGTCCTTATCCCTTCTCTGGGGCAACCACTACAAGGACAGGAATCCCAAAGATCCGCAATTCATGGTAAGTTCATGATTTCTTTTGACAGCTATTCACGAAAGATTCCTGTTAGTGAGGTGAAATAACGATCAAGAAAAATAATATTTGAATTATGGTTATAAAATTCTAATCTCTCTTTCATTATAGAAGAACTTTGTTTTAAAAAATCCAATGTGGGTTTGTCTACTGATGAGATCATTAATTTCTCTCATTAATTTCCCATCTTACTGTAGGTCAATTGATAATTAATAGGGCCACAATCATTGGTCCTGATCGCACCATAATTCGAATTGGTCTGTTTTCAGCAGCTTGTATGGGCAGGCATCTACAAAATCAACGATGAACCTCAGGGGGGACTGTGGCACATCATTCCTGTCAAGGTGCGCCCCGTTCATTTACTGTATTATTTCTAACCAATATCATCATGAAAAGCGTATAATTATAATTGAAAAAAAAATTCTTTGCAATGTCTTCTTTAAAGGGACACCCCAAGCTAGCAAGTTGCAAGTTTACTTTCCGCTCTTGCAATACTCTCTCGCAGACAAAGAAAGCGAGAGAGTGTAGCCAGAGCGGAGTGTTTCAAATTATCTCTGGGTGTTCCTTTCAGTTGCTCAAAGTCCGATCGGAGAGTACGATGGAGGGCACGCAGTATCAGTTCGACGTCTTCGCCAGAGAATCAACGTGTGCGAGGAGGAAGGTGGAGCCGAGATTCGTGAATAAGGTGATGAGAACTGATGACTTTCACTTAGATACTAATCATGTACATCGTCATGGTTCTTCATGTGGTACGTTGAGTCATTCGTTATTATTTTCGCAGCATTTACGAAATTTCTCATCTTTCATTTGCATTTTTACATTTCATACAATATTGTCGACAGGTTTAGTGGTATTATCTCATCTGGGATGCCATTCGGAATATATTTTTCGTATTTTACAATACAATTTCCGTTTGCTCATACTACCACGAGAAAAAAAAGACAAAAGATCTGTACAATGAGGGTTAGTGTAGGCCTGGGTATCCCATAATAATAACGAATAATGCTTATCATTCAGGAACTGTGCACCGAACGTCCGCTCGGATGGTCATATCTCTATCGATTTGTCCTGATCGAAGGACCAAAATCGAGGAGGCAATACATGGTGGAGGATCGACAGTTCCTGGGAACCTACGATCACTATTAATAGATATCATGATAAATGTTTTTATTTGTATGACCAGGACTGTGTCAGAAACTGTGTGCAAGGCGTTCTTGCGTTTGATAAGGGAAATTTTGGAGTCAAAAAATAAAATAAATTAAAAGAATATATAGCAAAAGCGAAAGCTTGTTTCAGTATGAGCAAATTTATCCGATGGACCTATTTGTTATGCAAGTCAAAGGTTTTATCACATACTCTACCAAACCCACCCTGCTTATATCTTTTTGCGCATAAGATTACACTGTGATCCAGTAGTCTCATAAATCATTTCAGTAATCTCTCTTAGATAAATGAAAAAGTATACTAATTTATTATTGAATTCTTTTCTCAGTTCATCCATCCCGTCTCGTTGTTCCACGCCGTTGTATTCTTCTATTGTCTGTCGCTCTGTCTGTCTGTACACTC